>OZ020309.1:50183832-50769902 GCA_963971305.1 Arcuatula senhousia
TACCAAATACTTGTACCTGCGTTTTCCGTTCTTTTTAATTAATCAACGTGTAATCAAATGTGCCAAAAGAGTTTTAATTGTGAATGTGGAATTGATGTATATAACGTAGAGACTGAATCGAAAGTTTTAATGCTATTCCACGATGAAAATGACTTAGGATGGAGAATTTCCATCAGTTCTTCCCATGTTCATAATATTTTATTCCATGAGCTATTAATTTATTCCATATCACATGTTCGTAATAACAGCGGGTTGTCATTTTATTCCATACCTCAAGTCATATTCATAATTAAATAGATGCGAGTTGTCATTTCTTATACTATGAAGACATTTGAAGCACATATCAATTGGTCAATGTTTGTTTTTCTGAGGTAACTTGAAACTTGGTATGAATGATCCTTAGGGTGTTCTGCACAAAACTTGTGTTTCGATTTTTGATCCGTAAAAAACTTGGCTGCCGTTACTGTAAATAGACCGGGGGGTCAGACTACTGTTAAGGTATTACAGCCCCTTAGATGTGAAAAATAACGTGTTTTTTTTTCATGTTTTTGGCTCATAGAATAAAAACTATTCAAGATAGAGAAAAGCTGTTGCTTGCTTAAATGTTCAGCTCATTAAGCTTTAAAAAAAGTCTCCATTTGGTTTAGGTTGTCAGATGACCCCTTATAGGGGTCACAGTCCCTAAAATAAGTTTTTTTTTCATGTTGTGGCCAATAGAAGAACAATTATTGCAGATAGAGAAAAGCTGTCGCTTGGTTAAATGTTCAGCTCGTTTAGCTCTACAAAAGTCTTCATAAGGTCGAAGGTGTCAGATCACCCCTTATAAGGGTTACGGTCCCTAAAGGTGAAAAATAGTTTTTAGTCCTATAGAATGAAAACTATTGCAGATGGAGAAAAGCTGTTGCTTGCTTAAATGTTCAGCTCATTTAGCTCTTCAAAAGCGAAGGGTCGAAGTTGTCAGATTACCCCTTATAGGGATTACAGCCCCTAAATTAACCTTTTTCAAGTTTTCGGCCTATAGAATAAAAACTATAGCAGATAAAGAAAAGCGGTTGTTTGCTTAAATGTTTTTTGCTTATAGAATGAAAACTATTGCACATGCAGAAAAGCTTTTACTTGCTTAGTTAGCTCATTTAGCTCTAAAAAAGTCTTCAAAGGGTTGACATCAAGACCAGGTGAGCAATTCAGGCTCCTGGAGGCCTCTTGTTTTAATTGTTTTTGTTTTGTTCCAGGCAACCGTATGGCGTGTGATACGCGACAGACCTGAATTAAACATGAATTTGATTAGGCAAACATATACTAGTAATTTTTAGTATTCGGATAAACGAAGTGACGGACAATCGAACATCTTTTGCAGCCTGAGCATAAAAAATAATGCATGACTACTTAAAGTTCTCAGAAGATAGGAAATGCAATGAAAGTAAGTTGCCAGCGTGAGACATGAAATACAATTCCGCCTGTTTATGCTAAAATGACAGTCAAATTGTTTTTGGTTTTTTTTTTAGTAAAAAAGAATTTTATCTATTCTCGGAAACTACATTTGTTATTCACAATAACAGCTAGGTTACCAATGTTTAAAAAAAATCAAAAATTTTATATGTAATAAATAAATACTAGATTGGTATTAAAACTCATAGTATTTTCTTCGTTTTGTTTTCAGATATCGAGTACGGGTTGAATTTTGATACTTCAACAAACATTCGAAGCTTCTCGGACTTTATCGTACCTGAAGAGCAAAAAATTGTAAATGGATCATTGTAAACTTAGGTGCTAAATCAAAGTTTTATAGGCATGTGATACTTTTAAGCTAATTACTTATATTTGCCCATGTATCTTCTTAATTGCTTAAGCAAAAATTGATAATAAATTCCATTGTAAAATGGATATGCACTAAAGTTGTCAACTCTCAATCAGGAAACAAAACAAACATGTACAGGTGTTGTCAACTGTAACACTACATGTAGCAATCCATACTTGCTGTCTGTGCAAACAATGCATGCGTCCTTGCACCTGTTGGGCAGTCTACCTAAAGTACCTGACACCAAAGGGGCTTGAGTTCTGGTCATTTATATCTCGGTCTATAGATTTTTAAAATTCCCTTTTGATATTATAACAGCCAATCGCACATCCCTTCAGTTTGTTTTGATCAAAATTGTAAAAAGACATGAAATTTTCATTAAACAAAGGAAAATATAAGCTTACGAGTTGCATTTTGCAACCATGCAGGGTACGGATGGAAAGGAAAATTATTTGTCAGTTGTATTAAAACATCAGATGTACAAGAAGTAGAGTAAAGAGACAAATAAATTGATTTTGAAGTGAGTGGGTAAAGTCTTGCCAAGTTGTCGGCTTTCCTCCCTTGTGGGTATTATAGAGTAAGGGGTCGATTTTTTAAAGTCGCTATAAATGACCAGAATTCACCCCCCAGTGTGCCTGACACTGAACGCAATTAAGTTTTTATAGGTGACAGACGACAAGTTCCATTTCTTGCAAGTGAGAGGGAAATTGGGAAGTTAGAACATATTTACAAATATTTTACAAGCAAAATTAAATTTAAAAAAAAACCTAAATATATTCAAAAATAAAAACAAATTAGCTTTTCTTGTCGATCATATGTGCGTTTAACATGTTTAATGGTCACATTCGAAATTGGCAAAGAAAAAAGCATTAAATAGAGGCTGATAGTTTGGGAAAACAAGGGTGCTAAACAGGACATTGAGGAAAATTCAGCTCTTAGTACAACTAAAACATTGACTTCTCTACCATTTACTAAAGTCTAGCCAAATGTTTTACACAACTTTACAGCTCAATTAATAAGATAAACATTGATCATCAACAACTACACAATGAAGAAAATTTCTTGCATTTGTTTATTGATATACAAATAAAAATCATTACTTTATTATGTTGAAAACATAAACATTTCAACTGATACATTTTGTACCACAATTTTTTCTCTTCAAAATTAAAAATCTACAAATTTATTAGCTCACCCACAAACGAGCAAAAATTTTATAAAACCAGGGAAATTGATACTGACAAATTTTCAAAGTAACATGAATTATTTATGTATTCAGGGTAACTATATTTTTGATTATTTTTATTCAGCTGAGGTTTTTCTCCAGAAAGATACCAGTTTTAAAGTAAAGTTCCAAGAAATGATTGTGTACTGTCCAACTCAAGAAGGGAGGAAAACATGTTAAAAAATTCAAAGTAATGAGTGAATCAAAGCAATTAACAGATATGGACAGCATCATGGATATTGCTGAGTTACTGGTAAATATTTTTAAACACAAATTGGATGCTTCTTTTAAGGCTACCTGATTACAAATAAAACATTTAAGGAATGACCACACTAATTTTTTCTGTCTACATGTATGAAGATATAACATTTTAAAATGTGACACACACTGTGTAACATGTGAACACCAAAGTGTGTGCCACATTTTTAAACGTTATTTCAAATAGACAGAAAAAAATCATGAAAACATTAGTTGTGGTCATTTCTTATAAATTAATTTCAACTTCATGTATTCTCCATAAAAAAATCAGATGGTTATAGATGAAAAGGATTTTTTAATCATTGTATAAATTTAAATTTTCAGTTAGAGCCCCTTCAGATCAAAAACTTCATCCATTGAAAAAAAATGACGTTGTGAATAAACATCAGAACATTTTATCCCATTATATTATCTTTTCAATTTATTTATTTATTAAACTTTTAAAAAATATACCTGGTATATAATTTTTTGTGTGTTTTCATTTAAACTTATTATGTGGCAACAGTCAAATGCCCCAAAAGAAATGACAAAATAAAAATGACATACTAAAGAAATAGAAGATTGCAATTGCCTTGATTAAGTACAGGCATCCAATAGAAATTGGAAAAGGAGGGAGGGGGTTCAACCATTTTTTATGGGCCATGCCTTTGTCTTCTATTTTATAAAGATATTTTTTTTCTAGTGTAAAAAAGTATCAGAGTATGGAAAACAGGCATTGGTTTTGACGGTAGACCCAGTTTTACGTACATGTCAGACTAAGACAACAGACATGGGAAGATTGTTTCTGGTGGAGAATAATGATCTGTCACGTAAATTTCAGGAGTTTTGTGGTATGTACAAAAATATAGCATATAGAGTACTCAAATGATTTACCCAGAGCATTAAATTTTTTAAAAGTTTTTGAATGGTGTGATTAGATACTTTGGTAAAAAATGGTAAGGTAAATTATAGCTCTACCATATCATTATAAACATGTTTGATTTTTCTCTAAAAATGCTGACTTTTTGAAACTTACATCTTTTAATACACAAAATTGCATCTTTGAAGAAATGCTAGTTTGTGAGAATTTTTCATCTGACTTGAAATTTTCTTTTGACTCTTACATTACATGATTAAGTACTGAAATTGTTTTCTTATTTACATTCTAATAAGTACTATGAAATGTACTATGAAATGTAAAAAAATAAGTTTTGTCTAAATGTCAAGCTATAGTGTGTATTATGCCTTATTTTTATATATTTGTATCTTTAAATGCACTTAGTGTCCACATACCTTGCAAAAATGAAAAACAAAGAAGAAGAAAAAACTCAACATTGTATAGGTGATCAGCAAGTGAATCAAGAGACCATGAACAAGGAAGATCAAAGTCGGACCATTCAAGTCATCGCTGAGGTTGACAGTCAGTCAAAGGAAAAAGATATCATAAAGGATTTGAGTGATGGCAAGCCAACTACTGAAGATAACAGTTTGTCTAAGAAAGGAGACGAAGATGATTTAAACGATAACCAACCAATGTCTCACAGTGACAGTTGTTCAGACCAAGATGTTAGTGATGATTTTAATGAAGATGTAAGTGGGGTGATCTAAATTTTTACATCTTTGACAAATTAAATTGTTGCCAATGATCGTAAATTTCTCAATGAAAGGATATTGGGTTTTTTTGTGTTTTGATAACAACCTTCCTGTGCACTTTTGAGACAAGTTACGAACTCACAAAACTGATTGTTTCTTTTTTGCGCTAAAGATAGTTTACGGGAGCAGTAATGGACATATATATTATTGACAATAATTTAGAAAAATATTCAACATAGAAGACTGATAAAGTATTTAAGTTTGTTTACAACTGTTTTCATTATGTGAATAAAAAAAATATAACATAACTTTTATTTCAGATTAGTACTGATGATTATACTGTTGAAACATTGTCACAAAATAGGAGGAAGAAAAAAGTAACACAGATCAAAACAATTGGTAAAAAGCTATTTTTGAATTGTTTAACATTAAATACAATGAATTTATTAAATTTGCTTTATATACAAAAAAAAAAAGACTGACATTCAGAAAAGTAATTTGAAGAAAAGACCCTTGACAGCTTTATAGCTACATTGGAAACTGTCAGAAAATAGGACAAAGAATCATAAAATAACATGTACTCTGTACAACAAAAATGTTTTTTATAACTTTATAAATGTTAGAAAGTTGTTAGTGTCTACCCTCAGAAAACCAACCTAAATGAAATGGGTACTGAAACTTTTATATTATACCATGCTCATGTTCAGTCTTATAAAATTTTAAATTAAAAGGTCAATGTTTAATTCTTTTAATTGCTGTACAGCTTTGAATGTCAAGTATCTAAAGCTTCCTATACACACTCAAGATGAGATCAAAACTTATTTAATTTGTTTTGTATTACAGACCATGATTCAGATAGACAACTTAGATGTAAGAAAACCTCTTTCAAAAGTAAAAAATCTGCCAAACAAAAGAACTTGGATAAAATCATTAGAAGGTGAGAAGATGAATGGTTTCAGTAATTATTTGCCAATGCTTAAACAATTGTACAAATCAAATTCTAGAGCATCTTTCAAAATAGTATAAAAACCCTTTAGTACCCATTGTAGTATTAAAATTAAAAATGCATTTTTGCTTTATTCAAAACAAGCTGGTACATTGTAGAGTCATGTAACATTTTATTGCCTTTCACACAGCCTTCAGTTCACAAACTAAAACTTGACACCAAACTCTTGGCTTACTCCTGTCTTTTAAAGTGTTACAAATCTTGGGAAATCATATTTAAATTTTAATTCTAATCATTTTGAAATTAAAAATAATGAAATTCACCTTTTTTTTTTGTTTTTAAAACTTAAACTACCAACAGAGGTCTAGAGCCTGTTTTGTACCAGAGTATTTTATTGAAAGGGGTTAACTTAAATTGCATTCAAGATTATTTATTGAAATCATATGGATAAGGTAGTGATTTGCAATGCAAAAGTTAGAAGTTACTCACTAAACTTATGAACAGTAGAAATGGTACGAGCCAGGAAAATTCAATTGATTTTAAGTCACCAAGATGAACAAATATTCTTATTGTCTCGCCTGCGACGAATGTCGCAAAAGGCGAGACTTAGGTATGGTGATTCCGGCGGCGACGGCGACGGCGGCGGCGGCGTCCACAATTGGTTAAAGTTTTTGCTTAAGTCTGTTTTGTGTGAACTAGTTATGTTACACCATTGATATTTGGTATGCAGTTGCATCAGCATCAGTACAAATCAGTTTTAAAAGGATTTCACCTGTATGCTCCTGCAGTCACGGTCTACTGACTTTGAAATTTTACACTGATTTGGCCGAGGTTAACCTTTTTTCTTAAGTCTGTTTAACATGAAGCAGTTATGTTACACCATTGATATTTGGTATGCAGTTGCATCAGCATCAGTACAGATCAGATTTAAAAGGATTTCACCTGTATGCTCCTGCAGTCACGGTCTACTGACTTTGAAATTTTACACTGATTTGGTCGAGGTTAACCTTTTTTCTTAAGTCTGTTTAACATGAAGCAGTTATGTTACACCATTGATATTTGGTATGCAGTTGCATCAGCATCAGTACAGATCAGTTTTAAAAGGATTTCACCTGTATGCTCCTGCAGTCACGGTCTACTGACTTTGAGATTTTACACTTTTTAACTTTTTATTTATGTCATAAGTGTTTTATATAAAGCAGTTATGGTTCACCATTTATATTTGGTATGCAGCTGCTTAAGCATCAGTTAAGATCAGTTTAAGGAAGATTTTTACACCATTGATATTTGGTATGCAGTTGCATCAGCATCAGTACAGATCAGATTTAAAAGGATTTCACCTGTATGCTCCTGCAGTCACGGTCTACTGACTTTGAAATTTTACACTGATTTGGTCGAGGTTAACCTTTTTTCTTAAGTCTGTTTAACATGAAGCAGTTATGTTACACCATTGATATTTGGTATGCAGTTGCATCAGCATCAGTACAGATCAGTTTTAAAAGGATTTCACCTGTATGCTCCTGCAGTCACGGTCTACTGACTTTGAGATTTTACACTTTTTAACTTTTTATTTATGTCATAAGTGTTTTATATAAAGCAGTTATGGTTCACCATTTATATTTGGTATGCAGCTGCTTAAGCATCAGTTAAGATCAGTTTAAGGAAGATTTTTACTTCATTTTATACTGTGTCCAGTTGCGACAGGCGAGACATGTCTCTGTGTTAACAGTTTATTTTTTTTCAAAACACAGATAAAATCATAACTTTGTTCATGAATACTGTCAAAAACTTCATCATTGATTCAGGTGGTTATTATTTAAGAAAATATAGAATTTGTAAAATTTTCTATTTTTTAGTTTCACATCTATAAAGTCATCAGACAGAAATGTTGGCAAAGAAACCAAACCAGATGTCAAACCCAGTGATCTAGATGCTGAAGTAAAAGAAATGTCATCTAATGAAAAGGACGGTTCTGCAAGTGAAGAAACAAATTCAGATACACAAATTGGCATACAAACACCCCTTGTAGTAAAACGTAAAGGAAAAAGGAAAATAAAAGGCAATGAAAGAATGAAAATAAAGGGGCGGGAGAAAAAGTCCACAGAAAAAATAAAATGTTCACTCTGTTTTAAATTATACGCTTCAGAACAGAGTCTAGGGAAACATATGCGCAGTCACAAGGGATACAAATATTGTATATACTGCAAGAAATGGATATCTATTGTCGATCAGACTTTGGAATCTCATATCCAAGAGAATCACAAGGATGACATGCCCTATAAATGTGACATTTGTAATCGCGGTTTTAAATCAGGCAATGGCATCCAACAACATGTTATTGGTGTCCATGGCAGTGAACAGTCATCTCCTTTCTGGTGTAAATTTTGTTCTAGGGCGTTTAGTTCACAACATAGGTATGATACACACATGTTGACACATACAGCTAAACAGCGCTGTTTCATGTGCAAATTTTTCTGTTATGATCTGAAGGACTTGAAATCTCATATGGAAAAATCTCATGCTAACTTTCTGTGTCTGGTTTGTAAGAGATACTTTGCTGATGCCATGGAATTGAAGATCCATGAGTCAAATCATACAATAGAAGAAAAAGAAATGGGAGTCTATAACGATATAACTGAATATACGGAACTGGATGATAGTACTAAAGAAGATTTAACCAAAGAGTGTACTGATGAATGTAGTATGAATGATCTTGAGGATAAAGTAGTAGAAAACACAGATGAAAACAAAGCAAAAGGAACTAAATCAAAAGTTATGCGTGGGAAGTCTAGATTTCCGTTAAAATGTAAATTTTGTGGTAAGGTCTTTCGAATTGCTTTAGCCTTTCAACGTCATATTGCTCTACACAACAATGAATCTGGAGATAACTTCAAATGTAACCATTGTGAAAAACAGTTTAAAAACGTTGAATCATTCAAACTACATCAGATCAGTCACCTGCCTGACAAGTTAAAGCCACACCAGTGTGAGGAATGTGGGAAAGGGTTTGCCACACGGACGATACTGAACAAACATTCCTTGGTTCATAGTGGACTTAAACCATTTGTATGTGAGAAATGTGGTAAAAGTTTTAGGGAAGCTGCAAAGTTAAAGGTATGAAATTGCTTTTCTGACATTTGAATGGCAAACAAAAAAAAGGACAACAAGTAAACACAAAAAGTATGATGAAATGGACAAATTAAAACACACAAAAACAACTAAATAGCAATCAACAATGCAATCTGGGGAGTGAACTTAGGTGCTCGAGAAGGGTAAGCAGTACCTTTTATTCTTGGATTTGATTTTAAATCTTTATGATTAATACATGTATGTTTTGCTTTCCTACTAGTCCATTTATCTCATCAAATGTTCTCTTTTTATTGTTTGTTTCCTAATGATGGTTGCGACATGATGGCCGATGGGACATTTAGCTCACAGCAATAATCAATCAATTAAATCAATCTATTTTCCAGGTACACAGTAGGGTACATTCTGGTGAACGCCCTTATTCTTGTAAGGAGTGTGGTAAGACGTACCGAAGTAGAGATGCTCAGAGGGCTCATATCCGCTCACATCAAATCAAAAATCCTTATATGTGTGAAATATGTGGCCAAGCTTATACACAACTGGCTAGGCTTAAAATACATAGACGGTCCCATATGGAAGATGGACTCAAATGTGATGTGTGTGGGGTGGAACAGACCAGTGTACGGGCTATTACACGACACTTGATAGTGGCCCATACTGAAATAGCTGAGGAGAGAGGGATAAAGATACACAAGTGTGAACCCTGTAAAGAAATCTTTCCAGATAAAGCCAGATATGATATGCACATGCTTAAACACAGTGGAGAACGACCATTTTCTTGTGTTCATTGCAACAAGGGATTTCAAAACAAAAAGAATTTACGAGCCCATTTAAGGATTCATAAACAAGACCTGAAGTATTCCTGTAATGTATGTAAGAAAAGATTTCTGTATAACAGAACTTTAAAAAAACACATTGCAAGTCATAGAAATAATGATAATGTGAATGAAATGGCTTCTGCTTCTATGTTCATTCGAGTTGAAGAAACTGATCCAGAAGAAAGTACTTATGTACCGAACATAGGGCCTAGCAATGAAGATAGAGAATATATTCCTAACACAGGTCCCAGCAATGAAGATAGAGAATATATTCCTAACGCAGGTCCCAGCAATGAAGAAAGAGAAGAGACCCAGCGTTCCATTGTTCCACTTATGCACTTACAGGAGTCTCATGAAAATCCTATGCTAGAACATCATGGACAAATGAGGGAGTTTTTAATGGGAAGTCAGCATGTCATCCACCCAGCTGCTGATCATTTGAGAAATTTATATTACAGATGAAATAGAAATGTGGATTCATGTACTTACAGTTAATTATGTGTTTGTAGTACTATAGTTAAAGTGATAGATGCAATTGATATTACATATACATATAGTGTTTATGCTGTTTTAAACATATTTCATATTTAGATAACTTAATATTTGTTGATGCTTAACAACATGATTTCTTCAAACACATATTATTTATATATTATTTTTCATACGACTGTTTTTTTTTACAGAATGCATGGTAGATCTGAAGACATCACATTCTACTTTCTGTTCTGCTGACCTTTTGAATTGACCAATCAGATTGCAGCTTCCAAGATTTTGGAAGCATTACTTTTTATGATAAACTCAGAGGATGCTCAAAAAGGTCATCAAAAATAACTTAAGTAGAATGGGATGTCTTCAGATCGACCATGCAGAGACGGCAGGGAACAATTGATAAAATCTTTCTAATCAGAATACATTCTCCCAAAATGCTTTTCTGAAATAAAGGTTCATCAGATTTATTTTAAGGGGAAAAAACTCTTTACTTTATTTGTACATGATATACAGCAAGTACAACATATTTTCACATAACTTAAGCAATATTAATTCCAGTAGCTTATAGATATTAACTAATCTTATAATATTTTCATAAGTGATGAAATGAAGCTTGGCAATATTTCATGTATAATTTCTTTCCCATTTAATTAATATTTAAAAGATAATGAAATATCTGTTTTGTACCTGTCAAGTGAAAAGAATATTGATACTGTCATCATGGTAAATGAAATTTTATGACATTTGAGGCCAAGTAAATGGGTGCCTACATTATCAATGTTGACTCAGCTTTAAAATTATCATAAAACATTTAATAAAAATGATTAAAAATAGAAATTTTATCTTTTTTATTTATTTTTAAGCTTTATTTTTTAGTTTTATTACAGTGGGTTTTTTTTTTGGTATCTGCTGATCCTCCCATGTCTTCCAATTTTCAAGCAGTCTGTTGACATAATGTAAAGAACAGTTCAAGCAGTCTGTTGACATAATGTAAAGAACAGTTCAAGCAGTCTGTTGACATAATGTAAAGAACAGTTCAAGCAGTCTTTTCACATAATGTAAAGAACTGTTCAAGCAGTCTGTTGACATAATGTAAAGAACAGTTCCTAGTTGAAAATTTAATGTGTTAGAGTTTTTTTGGGGGGCAGGGTTATATATAACTATGTACAGTCAATCAGAGATACCACTTAAACAAGTAAACAGAATTTTACTTGAAGTAAACAAAAATTTACTTGTTAGAGTAAAGTATTTTTATGCCCCCGCGACAACATGTCGGGGGGCATTAAGTTTTACTCATGTCCGTCCGTCCGTATGTCCGTACGAATTTCCGTCAAGCTTTTCTCAGAACCCGTAAATGGGAATGACTTGAAACTTGGTAGGATGGTTCAGTATTACAAACAATACGTCCTAAGCGAATTTTAGACCTGTCAGACATCTACTTCCTGTTTGGGGCTGGATCGATACCAAAATCGACATGAAAATTTCCGTCAAGCTTTTCTCAGAAACTGTACATGGGAATGACTTGAAACTTGGTAGGATGGTTCAGTATGACAAACTATATGTCCTTAGCCAATTTTAGACTTGTCGGACATCTACTTCCTGTTTGGGGCTGGACCGATACCAAAATTGACATGAAAATTTCCGTCAAGCTTTTCTCAGAAACCGTACATGGGAATGATTTGAAACTTGGTAGGATGGTTAAGTATGATTAACTATGCGTCCTAAGCGACTTTCAGACCTTTCGGACTTCAACTTTTTATTTGAGGCCAGCGGGGGCATCCGTGTCCCATGGACACATTCTTCCTTTATTCTCTAAGCAAAAATTTACCTATACAAGTAAATTTGAAAATCTTTGAGCTCATTTTACTTGTTACACAATATTTTTACAATCAAAAAGATAATTTTCTTGAATTAAAAATTTATGATGCACATGGCTGTCTTCATGGTGCGCATGGCTTTTAAAAATTGCCCCCTTGGGACAATAAATGTTGATTATTTCTCAATTAACTGAAGATAACAGATAATCTCAGTCCGATAAAGGTTGATGATACTATTAGCGATATAAATAATCATGAATGAAAGTAAATTTCATGGCTAGATAAAGATAATTAAGAAAAGAATAATTTTCTATCATTTTACTTGTACAAGTAAATTAGTGAAAGTCAAAAAAAGGGAGACAATTTTATCTCTTAAAATTTTACCTATACAGAAGTTAAAATCTGTTTACTTGTACAAGTGGGATCTCTGACTGACAGTATAAGTATAGCTTACAGTTTTGTAGTTGTATAAAATTTTGTGACCCATCTACAAAATTTTGTTTTTGTTTATGTCTATTCTTTTCATATACCGGTACATTTTTTGGTACAAAATAATATAAATAACATATATATTTGAAATGTTTTGATTTGATGAATTGTTGGTTGTTTTGACTTTGATGAATTGTAAAAATAAGATCAAGTTATACATTGTATAATAAAAATATTGACATTCCAGGCATGTGTGTACTGTAGCATCTAGTTCATTGACTTTGTTTAAAGAAATTTGTTTTTCTCCTTTCTGCACATGGGTCACTCAAATGTCAGCTAACTGATTCTACATAGAATTTATCAATGTGAAATAGATAATAATGAGATGTGGAATAATTGTGTGTGTATGTGTGTGTGTGTGGTTTTAACACCCTTTTCTACATAACTGACCCATACAGGGTAGTCCATTGACAATGCAATGGGTGTGTTGCAACAAGCAGGAATAGCCTACCTTCCTGGGATCCTGGGTTCACTCTTGTTACATGTGTTATGACTTGCGTTCTGTTTGTTTATTGGAATTCTGTTGGTTTTTGTCTCGCCTGCGACGAATGTCGCAAAAGGCGAGACTTAGGTATGTAGATTCCGGCGGCGGCGACGGCGGCGTCCACAATTGGTTAAAGTTTTTGCTTAAGTCTGTTTTGTGTGAACTAGTTATGTTACACCATTGATATTTGGTATGCAGTTGCATCAGCATCAGTACAGATCAGTTTTAAAAGGATTTCACCTGTATGCTCCTGCAGTCACGGTCTACTGACTTTGAAATTTTACACTGATTTGGCCGAGGTTAACCTTTTTTCTTAAGTCTGTTTAACATGAAGCACTTATGTTACACCATTGATATTTGGTATGCAGTTGCATCAGCATCAGTACAGATCAGTTTTAAAAGGATTTCACCTGTATGCTCCTGCAGTCACGGTCTACTGACTTTGAAATTTTACACTGATTTGGCCGAGGTTAACCTTTTTTCTTAAGTCTGTTTAACATGAAGCACTTATGTTACACCATTGATATTTGGTATGCAGTTGCATCAGCATCAGTACAGATCAGTTTTAAAAGGATTTCACCTGTATGCTCCTGCAGTCACGGTCTACTGACTTTGAAATTTTACACTGATTTGGCCGAGGTTAACCTTTTTTCTTAAGTCTGTTTAACATGAAGCAGTTATGGTACATCATTGATATTTGGTATGCAGTTGCATTGGCATCAGTACAGATCAATTTCAAAAGTATTTTATCTGTATGATCCTGCAGTCACGGTCTACTGACTTTTAGATTTTACACTTTTTAACTTTTTACTTATGTCACAAGTGTTTTTTATAAAGCAGTTATGGTTTACCATTTATATTTGGTATGCAGCTGCTTAAGCATTAGTTAAGATCAGTTTAAGGAGGATTTTTACTTCATTTTATACTGTGTCCAGTTGCGACAGGCGAGACATGTCTCTGTGTTAACAGTTTATTGGTGTTTTTATGTTGTCTGTTTGTCTGTGCTGTTATTGTCTGTGTTAATGGTTTGGATTTGCCCTTTTAGACTTTTGACATATGAATGCCACATTGGGACCTTTCTGCTTCTTACTGGTGGATGAGGAATACAGGAGGAAACTTTGGTGAATAAAAAAGCTGGATTGTTTCTGGTCATACTATGTCTCAAGGAGTCCTAGGTTCATGAAACTTTGCGAGATCCTTTGTATCTGGTTATTAAAAAGAGTTGACACTAAAGTATGTCTGGCCTGTCCGCACCATCACAGAACTCATTGAAGGTCTAGCTGGGCCTTCAGAAAAGATAAGGTCAAGGTCATGTGACAGATTTCAATTTAACCATCACAAAAATGTCTGAAGTGTGTTCTAATTACCATAGTTATTGAGAAACAATGAAAAAAGACCAACATGCACTAAGTCATTGAACCATGAAAATGGGGTAGACCAAAACCCCGAATGTCTGTATGCCAAATATCAGATGCCTAGCTATTATACTTTTAACTTAATTTATTTTCGACATAAGTTTTAATTGTCCCAAAAATCATCTAAGGGACCGACCATTTAACTTGAAGGGGGAGGGCCTTGGTTTTTTCCTAAAAAAATATTCTGAAAATTTTTTTTGATGAAAAAAATATTTTGGCAGCTGAGAGTAAGAAAAAAAATATTCTGAAGAAGGATTTCTGCTATAAAAAATAATGCTGATAATAACAAGAGGCTCCCAGGAGCCTAAATCGCTCACCTGGTCTTGATGCCGACCCTATATTTTGTAGAGCTAAATGAGCTAAACATTTAAGCAAGCAACAGTTTTTAGCTCACCTGACCCGAAGGGTCATGTGAGCTATTGTCATCACTTGGCGTCCGTCGTCCGTAAACTTTTTAAAACTTTAACTCCTCTGACACCATAAGTCCAATTGCAACCAAACTTGGTATGGTTGTTCATTAGCATTCGGTGCTTAGAACTGATGTGGGGATTTTTGATTCGTCGTAAAACATGGCCGCCATGGCTAAAAATAGAACATAGGGGTAAAATGCAGTTTTTTAGCTCACCTGACCCGAAGGGTCATGTGAGTTATTGTCATCACTTGGCGTCCGTCGTCCGTCCGTCGTCTGTCGTCCGTCGTCCGTCGTCCGTAAACTTTTTAAAACGTTAACTCCTCTTACACCATAAGTCCAATTGCAACCAAACTTGGTATGGTTGTTCATTAGCATTCGGTGCTTAGAACTGATGTGGGGATTTTTGATTCGTCGTAAAACATGGCCGCCATGGCTAAAAATAGAACATAGGGGTAAAATGCAGTTTTTTGCAAATAACTCAAAAACGGCTACAGATATCAAAATTCTGGCTAGGATAAAAGTGATCAGCACCTCAAGATCTACCTACCCTGAAATTTTGAAGAAAATCCAACAACCCATGTAGGAGTTATTGCCCTTTTTGTGGATTTTTTGCAAATTTTGCACCTGTTTAGCTCAATATCTTGAAAACTATACTAGATATTTGAGAAATTTAAATTGCATGTTGTTGAGCACATCAAGATCTACAAAATATGTAATAGGGTCAATGTTGTAAGACCTTTCCTTTTAGGAGTTATTGCCCTTAGAACCTCAAAATTGAGCATTTTAACAGCATTTCCTCATTACATTGAAAACGTTAACTCCTCTGACACTTTTAGTCCAATTGCAACCAAACTTAATATAGTTGTTTATTAGCATTTGGTGTATAGAACTGATGTGGGGATTTTTGATTGGTTGTAAAACATGAACGCTGTGGCTAAAAATAGAACATAGGGGTAAATGGCAGTTTTTTGCATATAACTCATTAAACGATGACAGATTTAAAATTTTGATAGGGAACAAAAGTGATCAGCACCACAAGATCTACCTACCCTGAAATTTTGAAGAAAATCCAACAACCCATGTAAGAGTTATTGCCCTTTTTGTGGATTTTTTGCAAATTTTGCACCTGTTTAGCTCAATATCTTGAAAACTATACTAGATATTTGAGAAATTTAAATTGCATGTTGTTAAGCACATCAAGATTTACAAAATATGTAATAGGGTCAACGTTGTAGGACCTTTCCTTTTAGGAGTTATTGCCCTTAGAACGTCAAAATTGAGCATTTTAACAGCATTTCCTCATTACATTGAAAACGTTTACTCCTCTGACACTTTAAGTCCAATTGGAAACCTAGACCGACATCCAATGCACAAAAGGGACGATCTGGGTTTGGTCGAAATCACTCGAATGATTATTAGTCAAGGACTATGTGACATTTGGCGTGATTTGCACCCAAACACAAATCGTTACACATTTAAAAGGAATAATTCAAAATCAAGAATTGATTACATCCTAGTAAGCAAATCGTTAAGTAGTAATGTATCTAAAGTCAAAATATTACACTTTCCATTTAGTGATCATGATCTAGTTACAGCCAGTATTAAAATGAATAAAATTGAAAGAGGCCCAGGAGTCTGGGTAATGAATGAAAACACTATTAAAAGCGATGAATTCAAAAATAGTTTTAATATTTTATGGGCCAAAATGGTAAATAAAATAAACGAATATCCAAACCTTAGATTATGGTGGGATATTACAAAAAGTAACATAAAAGCATTATGTATTGAAATCTCAACCATGCTCAATGTAAATAATAAACGTTTAAAAGAAATGGAAAACAAACTTGAGGATTTAAAATTAAAATCCGAAACACGACCAAATGCTCAACTCATAACACATTTAGAAAATGAAATTAAAAACGTGTATGAAAAGAAGGCAGACGCTGCAAGATTACGATCTAAAAGTAAATGGTTTGAAGAGGGAGAAAAATCTTCCAGTTACTTTTTTCAACTCGAAAAAAATAACGGTCACGAAAAATTATGGAATAAAATAAAATGTGAAGATGGGTCCATAAAATCAGATATAGACTCTATTTTAAAGGAGCAAATATTTTTTTATGAGAATCTTTTTTCTTCAGAAGGTTGGGATGAAGAAAAAGGGAGGTTGTTATTATCACATGTCAATAATAATTTGGATGGGGATGACAAAATGATAATGGAATCTGAAATAACGGACGACGAAATCGAAAATTCGGTTAAAGTACTCAAACCAAATAAATCTCCAGGAGAGGATGGCATTATTTCCTCCTTTTATCAATTATATTGGGAGAAAATAAAATATCACTTCTCCTTAGTGGTCAAAGAAATATTTCAATCAAGTACCCTATGTGAAAGCCAAAATAGGGGAATTATTACACTTATTTACAAAGCAGGAGAAAGGGAATTACTAAAAAATTGGAGACCCTTAACAGTACTAAATTGTGATTATAAAATAGTTGCTAAGATATTGTCTTGTCGATTAAAAGATGTTCTGCCGAAGATAATACATTCTGACCAGAAAGGATTTGTCAAAGGTAGAAATATCTCCGAAGCGAATCGGCTGTTACAAGATATTATTAGTTATGTTGATAAGGAAGACGAAGAAGGTGTCATTGTTTTTTTTAGATCAGCAAAAAGCATTTGATCGAATGGAATGGGGGTGGTTAAACGAATGCATGAAAACATTTAACTTTGGGGAAAACTTTCGTGGGTGGATTAACATGCTACTTAAAGAGGCAAAAACTTGTATTAAGACTAATGGCTATTTATCTAAGTATATTTCCATCACACGGTCGGCCCGACAGGGCTGTCCAATAGCCCCTCTTTTGTACGTTTTACAAGCTGAGCCACTGGCTTGCTCGATACGAGCTTGTCCTGATATAGAAGGAATCAGATTGCCCGGAAATATTGAAACGAAACTTAGTTTATTCGCAGATGACACTCAACTTCTTGCGCGAAACGAAACATCCGTCAAAAAGGCCTTTGAAATATTGGAGACCTACGAAGGCGCGTCTGGCGCAAAAATAAATTATGACAAAACAAAAGGGTTGTTCATAGGTCGGCTTAAGGGTAGCAATCCAAGGTTTAAAAAAATTAAATGGATAAAAACAAACGTAAAAACACTAGGAGTGCATCATGGCTATGAAATTAACGATGAACTCATTTGGAGACCAAAAATAAATAAAATTAAAAGCTGCTTGCAAATCTGGAAAACTAGAAATCTTACCCTAGAAGGGAAAACATTAATAATAAAAAACTTTATTGTTTCCCTAATAGGGTATGAAATTGAAATGCGTGGAATTCCAGATACCTATCTTAAAGAAATCAACCAACTAATATGGGGATTTATATGGGACAACAAAGTTCCACAATTAAGCAGACAAGTGTGCTGTATGAAATCAAAAGAAGGGGGGTTTAATATGATAAATATATATTCATTTGTTAAAAGTCGACAAATAAAATTTCTATACAAACTTATACACTCAGAACTCGAATCTTGGAATGCCTTGGGTAAACATTGGTTAAAACAATATGACGAGATAAGCGGCCAAGAATTTTTCTTATGCATATGTTCCAACTTAAGTGCACTCAATATTGGACAAATCCCTTCATATTATAAAGCCGCTTTAAATTCACTGTCCGAGCTCCGAGCAAAATATAAACCAACTAATATAAATGAAGTGCTAAATACAAATATATTTTGTAATAATGATATTCAATTTGCTAATAGACCATTATTTTTTCGGTCCTTTCTTAGAAGCAAAAAGGGATATTTGGAGCACTATGGAAAATGATTTTAGGAATTGTAATACGATCTATAACGCCTTAAACGATAAACGTAACTGCATAGCCGAGTTTTCTAAAATCAAAGCCGCTATACCCAAAGAATATATTCAAATACTTCGAGGCACAAATATAAATGTCCTTCGCCACAAGCCATTACCAATCAATTTGAAGGAATTAGAATTTTATGATAAATTAGAAAAAATGATAACGTTTGACAAATTGAAATCAAAAGAAATTCAAAACTTATTTAATGAGAAAGCAAAACCAAATTGTGAAACTAAATGGGAAAGAAAATATGGAAATGGGATACCATGGCCTAACATCTGGGCAGTCATAAACAAAATAAAAATAAAAAATAAAATAAAAGAATTTCATTTTAAATCAGTACACAATATCGTTTTTACTGAATTCAGACTCAATGAATTCGGAATGTCCCAAACGAATGGACTATGTCACTTTTGTAAACACCACCTTGAAACTCAGATCCATTTATTTTACAATTGTAAGAAAGTATATCCCGTTATACAATATCTACAAAGTCTTTTTACAGAAATTCTAGATTTGGCAGATATTACTCTTGTGGAACAAAATATTATTTTAGGACTCAACGGAAATTCCGAAATACAAGCCTATTTAGGTAATGCAATTATTATGATATCAAAGTGGATTATTTGGAAAACGAGAAATAAAATAAAATTCGAAAATAAAACTTTTTCAGCCATCTCAGTTATAAACCTTATCAAAATAGAATTAAAGGATAATTTTGATCTTTTGATAAATTGTCGTATTAAAATAAGTAGAGAAATAGAAATGGCTATACGCCGATTACTATCATCAAATTCAGCGCAATAATTTTTTTTGTTACATGATTATTATCTACTTGTTAGAAATATTGTATGAACAAGTTGTAGTTTAATATATCTATATAACCATATATATATATGATATAACTATATCTATTATATAATATACTTACATTTCTATGATAATATATCCTTACATTAAAAATGAACATGAGTTAAGCACGTGCGCACACATGTATGATAAGGTTGAATGATTTTCAGATGTATTACATTATTTATCATGATTATATGTTTTTGACGTTTATTATTGGACCATTTCTCTCCCGCTTATCCATGGGCGTGGCTGAGTTAGTGTAACACATGGCCCCTCAGTGCGCTTTCCCTGGGCCACTGAGGGAAATGTAACAGGATGAAATAAAATAAATAATTGTATATTTAAAAAAAAAAAAAAAAAAAAAAAAAGTCCAATTGGAACCAAACTTAATATAGTTGTTTATTAGCATTTGGTGTATAGAACTGATGTGGGGATTTTTGATTGGTCGTAAAACATGGCTGCTGTGGCTAAAAATAGAACATAGGGGTAAATGGCAGTTTTTTGCATATAACTCTTAAAGGGTGTCTCTCAGACAGATTTTAAAATTTTGATAGGGAACAAAAGTGATCAGCACCACAAGATCTACCCTGAAACTTTGAAGAAAATCCAACAACCCATGTAGGAGTTATTGCCCTTTTTGTGGATTTTTTACAAATTTGCACCTGTTTAGCTCAATATCTTGAAAACTATACAAGATATTTGTGAAATTTAAATTGCATATTGTTAAGCTCATCAAGATCTACAAAATATGTAATAGGGTCAACGGTGTAGTACCTTACCTTTGAGGAGTTATTGCCCTCATTGAAAATGTTAACTCCTCTGACACTTTAAGTCCAATTGGAACCAAACTTTTGGTATTGTTGTTTATTAGCATCAGGTGTATAGAACTGGTGTGGGGATTTTTGATTGGTTGTAAAACATGGCCGCTGTGGCAAAAAATAGAACATTAGGTTAAACTGCATTTTTTTTTTGAATAACTCAAAAAGAGTGACAGATTTTTAGATTTTGATTGAGAACAAAAGTGATCAGCACCTTAAGATCCAACATATTGTCAGATGACCCCCTTATTAATATTATGACCCTTTCATCGTCAAATATATTTTGCCTAATAACCTTTACTTCAGGCACATATGTCAGGTGAGCGATTCAGGCTCCTGGGAGCCTCTTGTTGCAAATAATTCAAAAACGGCTACAGATATCAAAATTCTGGATGGGTAAAAGTGATCGGCACCTCAAGATCTACCTACCCTGAAATTTTGAAGAAAATCCAACAAACCATGTAGGAGTTATTGCCCTTTTGTGGATTTTTTGCAAATTTTGTACCTGTTTAGCTCAATATCTTGAAAACTATACAAGATATTTGAGAAATTTAAATTGCATATTGTTCAGCACATCAAGATCTACAAAATATGTATAGAGTCAACATTGTAGGACCTTTCCTTTTAGGAGTTATTGCCCTTAGAACGTCAAAATTTAGCATTTTAACAGCATTTCCTCATTACATTGAAAATGTTAACTCCTCTGACACTTTAAGTCCAATTGGAACTAAACTTGGTATCGTTGTTTATTAGCATTAGGTGTATAGAACTGATGTGGGGATTTTTGATTGGTCGTAAAACACAGCCACTGTGGCTATTAATAGAACATAGGGGAAAATGGCAGTTTTTTGCAAATAACTCAAAAACGGTGACAGATTTCAAAATTTTGACAGGGAACAAAAGTGATCAGCACCTCAAGATCTACCAGCTCTGAAATTTTGAAGAAAATCCAACAACCCATGTAGGAGTTATTGCCCTTTTTGTGGATTTTTTGCAAATTTTGCACCTGTTAAGCTCAATATCTTGAAAACTATACAAGATATTTGAGAAATTTAAATTGCATATTGTTAAGCACAACAAGATCTAATAAATAAGTAATTGGGTCAACGGTGTAGGACCTTTCCTTTGAGGAGTTATTGCCCTTAGAACTTCAAAATTGGGCATTTTAACAGCATTTCCTCATTACATTGAAGACGTTAACTCCTCTGACACTTTAAGTTCAATTGGAACCAACCTTGGTATTGTTGTTTATTAGCATTAGGTGTATAGAACTGATGTGGGGATTTGTTATTGGTTATAAAACATGGCTGCTGTGGCTAAAAATAGAAAACTAGGTTAAACTGCATTTATTTGCTAATAACTCTATAAGGGTGACATATTTTTAGATTTTGATTAAGAACAAAAGTGATCAGCACCTTAAGATCCACCATATTGTCAGATGACTCTTTCAACATCAAATAAATTTTGCCTAATAACCTTGACTTCAGGCACATATGTCAGGTGAGCGATTCAGGCTCCTGAGAGCCTCTTGTTTCTTTATCTACTATAGTTTTCATTCTATATGCCAAAAACACAAAAAACTATTATTTTAGGGGCTGTAACCCCTATAAGGGGTCACCTGACAACTTCAGCCCTATGGAGACTTTTGTAGAGCTTTATGCGCTGAACATTTAAGCAAGCAACAGCTTCTCTCTATCTGCAATAGTTTTCATTCAATAGGCCAAAAACATGAAAAAACATTATTTCAGGGGCCGTAACCCCTATAAGGGGTCATCTGACAACTTCGACCCTATGGAGACTTTTGTAGAGCTTAATGAGCTGAACATTTAAGCAAGCAACAGCTTTTCTCTATCTGCAATAGTTTTCTTTCTATAGGCCAAAAACATGAAAAAACATCATTTTACGGGCCGTAACCCCTATAAGGGGTCATCTGACAACTTCGACCCTATGGAGACTTTTGTAGAGCTAAATGCGCTGAACATTTAAGCAAGCAACAGCTTTTCTCTATCTGCAATAGTTTTCATACTATAGGGCAAAAACATGAAAAAACGCTATTTTTCACCTTTAAGGGGCTGTAACCCCTATAAAGGGTCATCTGACAACTTGGACCAAATGGAGATTTTTGTAGAGCTTTTAATGCTGAAGCAGTAGGGTGACATCAGATTTCATCTATCTCTTATACTTTTTGATTTACAAGCCAAAAACAGTAGTCTGACCCCCTGGTCTATTTTTAGCAACGGCGGCCATGTTTTTCGACGAATCAAAAATCCCCACATCAGTTCTGTGAAGGATACCCTAAGGTACCATCAGACCAAATTTGGTTCGAATCTGTTCAGCCGTTTCAGAGGAGAAGAAGTTTGAAGAAAAGTTAACGACGACGACGGACGACGACGACGGACGCCAAGTGATGGCAATAGCTCACCTGGCCAGGTGAGCTAAAAAAAAATATTCTGTCGCGACGCCTTTGAAAAATAAATATTTTGTCCGCGCTCTGCGTGGAAAAAAAATTTCTGATCAAAACAAAAAACCAAGCCCCCCCTCAAGTTAAATGGTCCGTCCCTATTAAAGTCCAAAGAGTCACTGAACCATGATTATTGTGTCGAGGTCACAGGACATGGTGTCAGTTACATAGATCATAACTCCAGGTGTCTGTATACCAGATATCATATGCCTAGCTATTATACTTTTCACTTAATTCATTTTCCACAAGTCTTACAAAGGGGTTTTATGGCCCGAAAAACATCTAAGTTAAAAGAGTCACTGAACCATGAAATTGGGGTCAGGGTCACGGGACATGGTGTCAGTTGCGTAGACCATAACCCCAACTGTCTGTATACCAAATATCAGATGCCTAGCTATTGTACTTTTCACCTAATTCATTTTCCACAAAAGTCTTACAAAGAGGTTTTTTGGCCCCAAAAAGTCCACAGATTCACTGAACCATGAAAATGGGGTCAGGGTCAAATGGCATAGCACCAGTTGCGTAGACCATAACCTGAAGTGTCTGTATACCAGATATCAGATGCCTACCTATTATACTTTTGTACTTAATTTATTTCCACAAAAGTCTTACAAAGGGGTTTTTTGGCCCGAAAAAAACCCATCTAAGTTCATAGAGTCACTGAACCATGAAATTGGGGTCAGGGTCGCAGGACATGGTGCCAGTTGCGAAGTCCATAACCCCAACTGTTTGTATACCAAATATCAGATGCCTAGCTATTATTCTTTTCTTGTAATTCATTTTCCACAAAAGTCTTACAAAGGGTTTTTTTGCCCGAAAAAACATCTAAGTTCACAGAGTGGCTGAACCATGAAAGTTGGATCAGGGTCAAACGGCTTGGTGCCAATTGCGTATACCATAACCCCAACTGTCTGTATACCAAATATCAGATGCCTAGCTATAATACTTTTCTTGTAATTCATTTTCCACAAAAGTCTTTCAAGAAAGTATACGCCGTCGCCGCCGGAAATGTAATACCTTTGTCTCGCCTTCAGCAACTAAAGTTGCAGGCGAGACAAAAACTTGGTATCTTTAATAGTCTATTACTGTTCATCTCAATCTTTTAACTAAGGCCTCAGTGTAAAATCATAAGTTTCTTTAATTCCAAAGTATTTTTAAAATAAATTTTATTTCCTTTTAAAATGTCATGGTCATACAAGCTTTTGACTCTGGACATCTTGTTTCAAGACACGTAATGTTGGCAACACACAACAACATTGAAAACAATGACAATCTATGCTCAGTCATACATGTACCAATTTCAGGTCAATGTTACAATTTTTCAAAAACAAGTGTTGGCACTATCAAGAAACTCATTCAAGGTCTATCTAGGCCTTTAGTGCTAATGTTTTGATTCAAATGCTGCTGATTAGAGGTTACTCATTGAAATATTGGTATACCCCTTTCAGTATTTGTATTCTGAGATAAGATGGAAACTCAACTATAGAGGTTATAGATATTATAGTTCACAAAAAACTGACTTTACCTTAAACAAGAGGCTCCCAGGAGCCTGAATCGCTCACCTGGTCCTTAAGCCATAAGGATCTTCTATAAGAGGTCATTAAACAACATCGACCCAGTGGAGACTTTTGTAGAGCTAAATGAGCTGAAGGTTTAAGCAAGCAACAGCTTTTCTCTTTCTATACTAGTTTTCATTCTGTAAGGGACCGGTCAATATTTATTAGGGAGTTGGGACCGGTGCATTTAAAATTTCAAAAGCGAAAAAAGTTTATGTCCTACATATGAAAAAAGCAAAAAAAAAAAATGTCCTATATGTGCTGTTATGAAAAAAAGTTAATGTCCTATCAATTTTTAAACTTATTTCTATATACGTCTCTCCTCATACAAATAAACTTTGTTGGATATAATTATTTTTGGCTATATTTTGCTATATCAAAGTGAAAACAATTATCTAAACTTTGCACCTCCAAAATTTTATGAAATACTCTATTTGCTAGTTACTTTTGCTTTTTTGGTAATCACTAACATAATTTTTTTTCGAAAAAAAGTTGCTGTCCTATCAGCGCTGGTGGAAAAAAAAAGTTTTGGCCCTATCAAGATTTTCAAAGAAAAAAGTATGTGTCCTACTACCATTTGCACTGGTCCTATCACTCCAATAAATATTGACCAGTCCCTAAGGCAAAAACATAAAAAACACTATTTTAAACCTTTAAAGGGCCATAACCCCTATAAGGTGTCATCTAACAGCTTCGACCCTATGGAGACTTTTGTAGAGCCTTTGATGCTGAAGGAGGAAAATTCCATCAGATTTTCTCTATCTCGTTCTTTCTGATTTACAAGCCAAAAACAGTGGTCTGACCCCCTGGTCTATTTTTTAGCAACAGTGTCCATGTTTTATGACAGATAAAAAATGGAAATTTTGTGCAGGACACCCTAAGGATCAATCATATCAAGTTTCATTAAATTCTGTTCAGTAGTTTCAGAGATTTTTGAAAAATTGTTAACGGACGACAGACGACAATGATGACGGACGCCAAGTGATGGCAATACTTGACACAATAATTAACCAATATTTACAGTCATGAGGTCAACGTCCTATGTCATGCCTAGGTACTTACAGTCTTAAAATAATCTTTACACCTCCAAAAAAGATCCAAGTTCACATTGAGGCTTGAAAAAGAAGTAAATGTCATATGGCAAGGTGACAGTTGTGTAGACCATAAACCCAAATGTCGGTATACTAAATATTAGAAGCCTAAGTATAATTATTTTCAAGTGATATATTTTTCCAAAAATGTTACGAAGAAGTTTATGACCCAAGTTCACAGTCTTTGAGGCATGAAATTGGGTTCAAGGTCACACTGCCAGATACCAGTTGTGTAGAACATAACCACAAGTGTCTGTATACTAAATATCAGATGCCAAGGCTTTTTGAGATAATTCATTTTCCACAAGTCTTATTAAAAAAAAAAGACGTTAGTTCAGTCTTTGAAGCATGAAAATGGGAAGAAGGTCACATGGCATGGTGTAAGTTTTGTAGACCACAACCCTGTGTATCTGTTCACTAAATACCATCTGCCAATGTAATATATTTTTCAAGTAATTATACCCCACTTCCCCACTTCTAAGAAGGAGGGGTATAAGGTTTTTCCTTTGTCGGTCATAACATAATTTATGTCACAGTTTTCTCAGTAATTACATGACACAGAGGTCTGATTTTTATGCCGCATCTACGAAAGTAGAGGGGCATATAGTGTTCGGGTCTGTTCGTCCATTTTTCCGTCCGTCCCAAACCCCCATATTTCCGAATTCCCACTTACTGACAAATGCCACATCAACTATATTGGTATGGTAGGTGCATCTAGTGATGCTAAGCACAATGCATGCTTCGGATGCTGGATGTGACCTATATTTTCTGCATGAATGACTACTTACAGAAGAATGGTTAAGTCTATTCCCACTTGCTGACAAGTGCCACATCAACTATATTGGTATGGTAGGTGCACCTACTTCCTTCTGACTGACATGTGTCTTAATAGCAACCATTTTGATGCTTTAGTGATTGCGGAAAAAAATAAATGTTGCGAGATGGGGCATTATGTCTTTTGGACATATTCTTGTTTGCATATAGCTTTATCATAAAGTACCATATGGTGTATACCCATTTAAAGCTCCTAGGTCATCTACTTTTTGTTTACCCAATTCTTAGGTTTTTACATATAGTGTACATACATGCAAAATTTCTGTCAGTTTTCTAAGCAACTACTTGATCGAGAGGTCTGAAATTTTGTATATTGCTTTATTCTTTAGTACCATAAGTAGACTCCGAGTACATCTACTTCCTGATTACCCAATTCTAAGGTTTTTATGCAAAGCATACTTTTGGGGGTATCACAAGTGAGCATAAGCTCACAGATTTACTTGTTTAATTTTCCACAGAAGTGTTTCAAGAAATTTCCAACCTGAAAAATGACCCAAAGTTCACAGATTTGTTGAACATAAAAATTTGGTCAAGGTTACATGACATGGTGCCATTTGCCTTGACCACAACCTTGCATGTCTGTATACCAAATATCAGATGCCTATGTATTATACTTTTCAAGTAATTCAATTCCCACAAGTCTTACAAAACAGTAATACATGTACCTATGTCTAGGATAAACACCTATTTGTCAGAGCCAAGACAAAAACTTAATCTAGATCCATCTATGCTTTAATTTCTACTTACAAAACAAAAAATGTACAAAGGACATGATGACCCACCTTGTAACATAATATCGCTTTGGGCAAGACAGAAGTATTAGAAGACCCAAACATTATAATTGGGTTGACAAAGATTCCACTTTTTGTTGCCATTTCATGTTTGTAGTAATTGTAGTTCAGTGTCGTTTTTCTTGTGGTGTGCATTTTTAGAGGTCTTTTGTTTAGCCTATTCTGTACAACATGCCTCAACAGTACTTCTCAGCTACTGTATAAGTGTTTACAAATAAGCTATCATAGCTTACCATCAATAAAGGAAACAAAACAGTTGCTAAAGCCAAGGGGATTAAAGTCACCAGGAGCTGATAATGAGAGCAGCAACTTGCATTACAAACTTGTCCAAGTGGGAGTGCCTTCTCCTAAATCAGACTTTTTTATATGGAGAGGGTCATAAATGTGCCCTACTTTTCTTTGTATTGAGAAGTAGTGAGATGTAAATCACAATCAACAATCAACAAGACATGTCATTATTTATTCAAGAATAGACAAACTTATTTACTCTAACATACACATTTAAAATTTTATAACAGAATAATGAAAAGAATACAAGACCTATACTCCCTGCTGGCTACTTTATGCTTGAATATAGAAGGAAAAATATTCAAGCCAAAAAGCTTGTGATTAAAAAGGGAATACATTTTTAAAGAATGGCCTTTTAGCACTTGCATGTATAAATGAACACATGTATACACCTTATATGATTCTACAGGAAAGAAAATCTAGTCATCATTTATTTTCTCTTACCGGTACTCTTATCAAAATAAAACATTGGAATAAAAAATAATATATTAAAAGTGTCTAAATAGGTCCCAAATTAACCTTATCACTTATTGATGTTCTTTGACAAAAATATCAATAAAATGAGATTCAGCATGCATCCTACTTTTACACTACACCCACACAAAGATAATATCATATTTCAATCACACTATTCATTTACAAATCCGAACATTTTTTCAATGCACCCATCATTTCAACTATTAGAACTACATGTATCATGCCTGATTTTTTCAAACTCCTTGCAATAATATGATTTACAATTCAAAAATATTGCATATATTTATTATGACAGTAATAAAAATAAATAAATACATGTTTGACAAATGATTACAAAAGAAACCCAATAGATTGTTCTTTAAAAAAATAAAATCTGTTTGTGTATGTTTTTTTACTTTTGCTGAAACTGGGCAAGTTTATACTATGAGTGATATGATAAGCATAGAAAATAAATAAATACCATACAATAAATGTATTACTCAGGTTAATCTACTTAGGAAAGTTGTGTCCATTATACTAAGTATTTAACAATTTGTTAATTAACAGTTTAATATATCACAGAAATATATTCATCTATATAATATGACAGGGAAAAAAACAGAATAATGTGTGTATATATATTCAAGAATGTAGTCAGACTTTATGTAACTCAAGAATTAGGTAAAAGTTATGAAGATAAAATGGTTAGACTGATAACTAAGTCTTTGTTTAAATCTAAATTTTACATTTTTGTGGATGAAAGTAAGTCATTTTTTTTTCTGAAAGGAGTAGGGGCGATAAGATCCTTACTTAGCCTAAAAATATGCATCCTTGAAAACCCAGGGGTTCTTCTCTCGCTTACTTATTCATCACCCCTGGGACATTTGGTAAGATTTTGTTCGTTTCAATTCAGGATCTGATCTGGAACTTCATAATGTTTGAATAAAGAAACATGTTTAAATTGCATTAGAAAAATGTAATGCGACCAATCAGAAGGCTTGATACAAAACTATCAAAAACGAAGTATTTCATGTGTAATGTCCCAGGGGTGATGAATGAGTAAGCGAGAGAAGACACCCCTGGGTTTCCGAGGATGAAAATCATGATGTTTATGCAAAAGTGTCAATATCTGGTTACAATAAAGTGTAAACTGTGTCTAAAAGGATAACATGTTCAAAATTTCTAAAATTTAGTATAACAGTGTCATAATGACATCATAATTCTAGTGCTTTTAGCAGAAATTACAAAATATGTGAAATTTTGGTCGTTTTCATGGAACATTTTGGACCAGAAATCATCGTCTGCACACGAGAAACAATTTCATATTGGTAGAGAAGGTTTATATAAGCCATATATATCTGAAATCTAAAAATATTTAGTTGTTTCCCGTGTGCAGAGGTACTTTTCTAGTCCAAAATGTATCCTTAAAATGCTGAAAACTTTTGTAAATAAGCGATTTCCTGAAAGAAAGTCATTTTCATTCATATTTTTAACTAAAACAATCGTTCAAAAATCAAAAACTAAAGGAGTAGAGCCACGAAGGCCCCAAATCGGCCCAAAAATTCAACTTTGATATACTTCCTTGTAATTGCTTCCTTGATGTTCATTAGACTTCATATTTTAAAAATTGCAATATCTTTTGGTTTGATTGTTTATTAACAAGGAGGACAGTGAGCTCAAAATCAGTCTATTTTGTAAGAAATCTTGTTTTTTGGCATTTTTCATTGATTTTCATGTATAAATCGGTGAAAACGAAAATGGCAACACCCGTCGACCAAAATTATTTTGTGATAGAAATGTGTATTTTGATGTTATAAAATGATTATCAAAAAATTGCGATGGTCGACGAATGTGGCCAATACTAATTTTGACAAAATACGACAAGAAAACAGTGAAACTAGGCGAAAAATAAAGAATTGTATAATTTATGGCGTGTTTGAAATGCCAAGGCTAGACCTGTGATGTAGATATTTTGATATATATTACATATATGAAAAGTTCAGTTATGCCTTAACTCATTTTGGCTAAATTCACAAAGAGTTGAAGTAGTTTGAAAATTAGTAAAAATACCGGGCCGATTTGAGGCATTCGTGTGTCTACTCCTTTAATTTCTCATTTTTAGATTATTTTATTTATATTTTATCAGTATTTGAAAACAATATACAAAGGTTGAGAATTGGGTAAAATTTTAGGCCAAAAACAGGCCTTATCGCCCCTATTCCTTTGGCAGTTTAACTGATTTTTTTCAATACAATTTGTTGGGACTCATTCTTCTGTAAAACAAATGACTTAAAACTGCCCCCTCTTTAACATTCAAGAGCAAATTATGCAATTCCACATAGAGACTAGAATGAATTTCAGACAAAATGTTAATGTTGTCTAAATTAAGAAAATACAAGTAGTGTTTGAAACATGTTTTTCCCCTAAGATATAAAATAGCACATGATCAAATTCAGATGTTTTTTGTTACAAGACAAAGAAGAACAAAGATGTTATACATGGTATCACACTTGTCTGTCTACCAGTGAAGTACTACAGATCCTGGTCTTAATATAGGAGAGGTCCAATGAGCAGAACTTGTTCGCTTGTTAAATCTGGCCTTCTTTTTGATGAAGATTTCATTGAGATCTGGTGGTATGATTTCATCAAACATTCTTTCTAGATCTGGTGGATGATAGTGTTGGTTAATCAGAGCAGCTTTAAGATTAGGACCTGCAAGAAGATATACTCTCATTAATGATTTAGAATAGAAATTCAATATTTTTTACCTATAATGTAAAGCTACACATATTTCTAAAAATATCATACAGTATATATTCAGTAATCTGAAAATCCTCTTTAAAACAAATATTATGTCCCCCAAAACTTTAATAAAAGAAACGAAATTATTCTTACATTGTTTCAAGTCCCCCTGAATGCTTATATTAGACCAAAATTTAAAATTCAAAGAAAACAGTAAAATGCCAAATAATTTTAAGTACATGATTAACAAGCACACATCAGAAACTGTAAAAAGTAAACAAAATTTCATTATGATATTTCACATCTTTATCTAACCTGAAGCCCATGGAGGTATTCTTTTCTTTGGTGCATCTTCATCATCTGTTGAGTCATCAGATTTCAGATCTGTTATATCATAGGTATCAAATGGTTGTCTGTAGGACTTAGCTGGTGTCATGTCGTATCTAGGTAAACAAATAAAAGAGATGCAGTTAAATATTGCTGTCATGATGGGCTGGCCCCCCAAAATTATAAAGTATTCCTAATAATTATAATTGATGGATTTTCATTAATTTTATTATGTGCACTCGCAAAGACCTAAAGTGGTCTTTAATCACTATGTAAAATTTCTACATTGTATAATTGTGAGTTGTTTAACATGCAATTAATTTATAAATGCTTGAGCAACTTTTTCCCCATTATCTTTGTTGTAAAGAGTTTTTGAAATTCCTTTTCAACTTAACTAGTTTCAACTCTTATATAATAGTAAAATTTAGATAAAAATATGAAAACTTACGAGTCAGGATTATGAGGCTTAGAGCTATATGTTTGGGTTGTATTTAATCCAGCAGCTTTCATGGCTGTTTTGTATATTTCCTCTTTAGTGTTTTGCAAACTTGTGTTGTGGTGGCTAATGATCTGTTTCACAGCTTCCTCATGTTCTCTGAGTTCAGCTCTTCTTTTCTCTTCTTCCAATAGTCTTTTCTTTTCCTTTAATCAGAAAATAAAGCATGATGATATCAATAAAAATTACCTATGCAGGAATTCTTCACTTGTGGCAGACATGAAGTACCTTTTATGAAGCTTATAATATGGTTAAGACAACATATAGTTTTGTAGGCTAAATTTTAGAGTTGTTGTTGACACCTGTGCATGTTTTGGGTAGATTTTCTGAATAACAAGAACACAAGATGTTGTTGAAAGTTCTGAGAATAAAATCGCTTACACCATACAGTACTATCATAGGAAGCTAAATGCAGAATACCAAGAAACAATGACATGTACATGTAGTAGTCTGGTAAACTGTGACAAATAATTTTGTAATGCAACAAGACAAAGGTTTATGCCAAAGTGCCCATTCTTTGCAAAATGTTTCAGGCACCATAGAAAAATCCAGCAATGATTTATAACTATACCTGAGTAGGAGTTGTAGAGGCTAGAGAGCTTATGAAACTTATATATTCTGTTGAAAAACCAACTGTATCTGTTTTTTTTTTTTTTAAATGGCATATTTTGTGTGACAAAATGAAATGTTAATTACCAATTCTTTGATCTTTGCCATCCTTTCCTTCAGAAGTTGGTCTTTCTGTTTCTTCTCCTCTATTGCTTTCTTTTCTCGCTCTGCTTTCTCTAAAGCCATTTGCTTCTCTCTAGAAATATAAAAATCAAAAACATTTTGTTTACCGAGACTGCAAAGTTTGTATCATACCATAATAGGGAAGATTTTTTTTCTAGTTTTTTTTGGGGCACAGAAACTTTAATTTCTCACATGAATGCAGTTAATGTCTTTAGTCAAATATTGTATAAGAGCAAGACTGAACAGCTTCTGATAAACAATTAAAAGATGATAATTTACACGGTTACCTTTGTTCACGAATCTTTTGTTGTTCTAAAAGTTTTTCTTCTTCTTTCTTCCTTAATGACTCTTGTTCCTCCTGTCTTTCCTTAGCCAAAGCTGCCAGTTTCTCTTCATATTTTTTGTTATCTTCTGCAATCTTTTGCAAGCGTTTCTGTTCTTCTATTTCTTTCTTCTTCTCAGCGGCTTCTATCATTAACCGGTTTTCTTCTTCCTGTTGAGTAAAAAAAACTTTGCTTGTAATATGAACTCAAGTATTCTTCATATATAATGAAGCTGGTTTATTATTTATCGGTAATAAGCGGCTTTTACCTTTGATCTCATCTGCCTGATATTTTTTAGTATCATGGATATATCTATACTATCTACATCTAGTCTCGTATCAGACTCGTTCTATCGGACTCGTCTGATACTCACCTAGATATGGATAGTATCAAAAAGGAAAGTACATAATATTCTATATTCAATATTGTTTCATTTTCGTGTATACTAGTATTTGCAACATTAGATAGGTGAAATCAGTTATTACAACGTATTACTAAAATTTTGTAATTACCTGTAATTCCTAAAGGTCCTAGTTGTCTAGTAAATACATGTAATTTCTAACTGAGACTAATTATTACAAGTAATTACTAAAATAAAGTAAATACCTGTTAAATTGCATTTTTGATTGAAAAAAAACTTAACCTTAATCACTTGATTGTAATGAGAAGTTCATCACATTCATATTTTTGTCCACTCTAGTTATTATCTGGGACCCACAAGGGGACAGACTTGCCTTTTCCTGTGGAGGGGTACAAAACTACAGAGTTTACAACAAACCTGTTTTAAAATCTTTTGTTGCTGTTCTTCTTCTTCTTTCTTTCTCCTTTCCTCTATTTCTTGGTGCTTCTTTATTCTACAATTATAAAATCATTATTGTAATATGGGTCCACAGAAAGAACAATAGAAACCATGGCGACAAGCCATGTTTAAATTCCAATAAAACACAGGTTGACATTACAGTTCATTTTGCGCTAGAAATTGCCGACGTCATTATATGACTTTAAGCTGAAATTGTCGACGTCATAAAGGATCATTTGCACATAAACGTAACAAGAAACAACAAAATGGCTTCTGTAGCATTGTTCACTATAGGTCTTTGAAAACACAAAATTGTCATATTAAAATAGAAATAATTCATGTCCGACCATGGTTTATTTTCAATTTAACCATGGGTGCCCATTATTTTCGTGTATTTTACCCCTTGTTTTGCTGCGCTACGCTCTGGGTTAAATATCCACGAAAATAATGGGCACCCATGGTTAAATCTCCAATAAAACATGGGCGGCCATGAATTATTTCTTAATTATATCTATTATATTTATTGACTATTACTAAACTAGCTACATGTATATTTTGTGCACTTTGTGAAATCAGGCCAAATGTAATGAGGACATCTTTTACAGTAAGACATTAGTTGATCAATATCTAAGGTGAGAATTGATGAAATATTTAAATATTTATTAACAAAAGAGAAATCCAAAGCATTGGGTAATCTAATAGAATGTATTCAAAGACATAACTCTTGAGAAAAAATGTTTGAACTTATTCACATGTATGTACATGTAAGTTTTCTGTTATTAGAAATAAAAATAAATTTACTTCATCTGACGAATTCTGGCCTCCTCCTTTGCTTTTTCTTCTTTCTGTTTTTCTGTCATAATTCTTTTTTCCTCCATCTTTCTCTGAACTCTATCTTTCATTTCTTGTTCTCTTTTTGCCTTTTGATCCTTAGCCTCATTTATTCGTTTCATTTTCTCCTCATTTTTCCTTTAAATATAAAAACCTTTTAATCACATTTGAAATAAAAAACCTTCAAAGGACCTGAATGCAAGTATTTTTCACATATTTGGTTAATGATTAATAGTTCAAGTCCTCGGACAAAATAAATTCAATAGACTTGGCAGAATGGAAAGAAAATAGTGCAAAACAGCAATAAATAGATTGGGTTGGGGGCTTACTTATCCATGAGAATGACTTCATTTCATGTTTTTCCTTAACGTTAAGTTTCTTCAAAATTCTTAAGATATTTCAGGAGATTGGCACTTTTAAGGTGTCATATTTAACTTAAAAGGGTGTGATTAATAGTTGCTTTGAAACTGTGACAAAATTATTTTTGCCGTCTGTAGGTTTTTCAACTCTTACTGAAAGCAGAAGCAAACTTTGTAGGAATAAATGATGTGTTAACTTAACATAGGTACATAATCAAATAGAAATTTATCTAAATAAAACACTGTCTTGTCTTACTCATACTACAAGTACTTTTAGTATTTGAACTATACCTTCTTGATTCCTCAATTCTCTGCTGCATTTCTATCTGTCTTCTTTGTAGTCTTTCTTGTTCTTTTTTCTCTTTTTCCAGAAACTCTTTTTTCCTTTGCTCCTGCAGCTCCTATAAATAAATAATTATTTCTTGAAAGCTGAAGTGTAGGCAAATAAGAGAAACATTGAGGTTATAAAACAGATCATTTTAACATTAAGATCATGATGAAAGTTTCATGACAATCCAATGAATGGTTAAGAAGGGGTTACTGATGAACAATGGACACACCTAGGTGTAAAAGATTGTTCTTCAAATGTTTGTTTTTAAAGTATACAAACTTTAAAATGAAGTTCACCATTTAATTTTAAATAAAAAAACAACTTTATCCAATATTTCAACTCAAATGATCTTCCCTTAATAGTAAAGAAAGATCTTAAATTTCAAAATAAGAATCTTTCACACTATTTACATGTATAAGTGATTACAATACACAGTATAGTGAACTAAGTAGCGACCAAAGTTTTCTTACATTACAAGATAACATACAAAACAAAACAAATTTATTCAAACCTTTGCAGTCAATTTTTTGACTGGACTGTTTCTTGTGATAAAAGACCTTATAATGCCTGGCTTATTCTGTACAACTATTTTATTGCTAAGGTTATGCTTAAAGCTTGGAACCTGCGGCTTTGGTCTGACAACCTGAAAAGGGATAAATAGAATATCATTTTAATCATAAAATTGACTAGATATTTCATTTTCTACATTGTGAGTATTAGATTTCCCAGATTTGCAGCAATAAAGTAAGGAATTTTTTAAGTAAATTAATACACAGTGATTCATCTATTAAACAAAATGTTTTATTTTCATATTCAATGAAATCGTGAACTAATTCTGTCCAAAATTTATAATTAGAAAATTTAAAACTAATTTCATAAGCTTGTAGCAAATATGACAAATAATCTATTTTATACTGCCCTTCTGTGTATACTATTGAACAAGTTTGGTTTTTTTTTAAATAAGATTATATGTAAAAAAAATTTAATCTCTTGAATTTTGATTCATTCCCTTCAGATGACTCATTAAGTCTGAAGGGAGCTAGTCAATATCATGATTTAAAGAAATCATTAACAAATGACATAATGACAACAAATGTCATGTAGAATTTTGTTTTTGAAAGACACTGAAACTGCAAACACAAATAGCATGCAATGAAAACTTTATAATAATTAACTGGTTCTTAACTCACTTCTTTTAGTTTTAAGAATCTTGAAAAAAACTGAAAGTTTTAGTGTAAAAAAAATCATTTAACTATTGTTGCAAATAGTCATTGTTCGAACACATAAATGTAATTTTGCAGTAATAGAACATCTCAATAATAAGGGTACAAACAGAATGCCTGAAGGGTCACCATTTTAACCAATTGATTTGTATTGTCATATTTATTTTTATCTACAATTAGCAACCAAGGTTTCCACACAAAACAGTTATAAAAAGCAAAACAACAATTTAACATAAATATTCTCCCACCAAATAGCTACTGGCTCTCAGGAGACTGAATCGCTCCCCTTATCTCTAATGCTAAAGCTTCTTACCTAGTGTACAATATGGTCTACATGTACCTGGTCAGTAGCATTGACGAAACACTTAGGATAGAAAACACTCTTAAGATCAAGCATACAAAGCTTTAATAAACAAAAGTCGCCTTGTGATGACAGTAGCTCACATGACTCTTCAAGTCAGGTGAGCTAAAAATTTAAATAGGTTCAACAAGACATTAACAACTGGATTTTGTTTAAAAAGAAGGTGAGCCACAGACCTGAAATCAAATCGAATGATATGGAACTTGTATGGCTAACATATTTTTTGTCATATTCAATACCACAACCATTTACAGATATATTTGGACAGGTAAATTTTCTGAAAAACATACATTACCTTGTCTTTTGGACAAACAGGAGAGTCATAATCACTTCCACTTGGGCTCTCACTGTAACAAACAAACAATCATTCAAGTTCAAAACACTTTTCTTACAAATTTACATGCAACAGAAATTATGAGGACATCAGCTTCAAAACATTTACATTTTTTTTCTTTAAACACTTTCTTGGTTCTTTGCCCAGGCTCACATGTTTCTGATCAATAAACTCAAGATTGGTTGTAAATTTGATAAGAAATTCATTCCTATTGTGTATTACACTCATCATGACATGTGATGGTTTTGGTTTATTAATTGAAATTCCTATGCTGTAGTTTACTTACTCATCAGTAGATTTACACTCATCTAGAAAAATAAATAAAAAGAAAATAAACACTCATTTTACTTTTAATTTATCTGTCAATACATAATATATCTAAATATTTTTTTCTTACCAATTTCTTATCCTTTCACCCACAAAGAGGTTTTTAATAAAACATGTTTTTTCAATAAGTATTTTACTTTTTAAAATGAAATACAAATGATAATACATCAAACATCACCAAACAAAATGCATAAATTTGTCTAATAGAATCTTTAAAACACAACACATAAGTTCGAACAAATGTACAAATTATTCAACTTTATCTAGATCATAATTTTTATGCCCCAGCTACATAAGTAAGGGGGAATAGTGTTCTGATCTGTTCATCTGTGTGTTAGTCTCAAATGTTGCAAGATGGGGCATTATGTCTTTTGGAATTATTTTGTTTAATATAAGTTTTCATGAATTTCGTAGGTTTTTTTCAACACAATAATTTTTTGTTTCACCTTTATTCTACATATTTTACTTACTGCTCTTTGTGGAAAGTCTTGTACTACTGCCAAGAGGAACACCAACAGAAATATCCGACATCTAAAAAAGACAAAAAGATATTTTATTAATACAACATTCAACACAAATAGGGCATAGGCAGATATGGCCAGAATTTGTTAACCAGAAAGTAGGTGAAAGTCTCCAAACTGGTAATACATACCACAGCTGTAATAGTTAGTTGCATCTGAAGCCATTTATCATTTCATCACAAGATTTTTCAAACCTAAAATCTATATCAGGAAATGGTTAAAAATATCATCGTCATAAAATTTAAGTTTGATTATCTATTGACTTCTGCAAAATGAAAGAAAAGATGATTTTTCAAAACACTCAGAAAGTACAATGTACAGGAATAAAAATACTGATTTTGTTGAGAATGATTCTATCTCCTGTAATACTGTCACAAATCATGTTAAGAGGTATTTTATAAATATTTGTGTTTTTACTTACAAGTATACGCCTTTTTAGCGAGTCATACTCTTTTGACTGTTTTTTTTTTTCTATTACACTTAAATGCCCCTTTAGTATTTCTTTGCTTTTCCATTACCTCTTAACACGATTTGTGACAGTACATAACTGCTTATTGATCTAACATTCTTACATCACTATGATCCATGCAAGACTTCTTAGAAATGGACATATCTGCTTCATCATCTGACAGAGCTCTTTTACCATTCCTAAAAAAATAAACTTTATAACATGTTTATACTGCCACAACCAACTTGTTGTACCATTATTTCTTTCTGGTCAAAAAGTATCTCTGTTTTTTCCAATTTGTTGCACTAAGATTGCACAGCATGTTGTGCCTTTCTTAGATGTTAAAATGAAAAGGGGATGGGCTATACTAAATAATTAAAGTCAGTTAGTCATATTTTCTTGTCTTAATTGATAAAGTAACAAGAATTTTGAAAACAAATTCAGGGCCAATATTATAATAATTATGGTACAGTTCACGCTCTTATCTTACTTCTTAGCAGGTGCAGGTTGGTCAGGCTTGACAAAGTGACCATTACTGTCAATCTGCACTTGTGATTCTTTAGGTTGCCTCATCTTTGACCTGGTCCTTGGAACTCCTACTTCTGACATAGATGTGATACCAGAATCGTCCTCTGATTCAGTCTTACTTTGTGTTTTCTGTCTGGTTCTAGTACGTGGACCTTGGGATTTATCACTGGTCTCTGTTTCCTTCAATGGTGATTGGTCTATTAACATAACTTCATCATCACTATAATCTTCTGAGGATTTCTCAGTGCTCTGGCTGTCCTGGCTAGCTTTAGCTGCTTCTGCCAAAGCTTTTCTTGTTTTTGTTCTAGTCCTTTTTGGCTGTTCATTTTCTGTGGAGTCATCATCAGTAATAGAACTTTGTGATGACGCTGTACAAACTGATCTGTCTGATGAAACACTATCTGTATTCTGTTGAAGACAAAATGTGCTATTTACCACAGACATACGTATGTTACATGAAACATTAAATTCTACAGTTGAGTACAAGTCAATGTAGTTTTTTTTTTATAAGTTGGGAAATAATTGTTAAAACAGCAGTTACTGACAGTACATATAGAATAGTTTCAATCTTTTACAATTTTAACCTTTTCTTTGTAACGTTCATCGTCATGAATATAACATTGTAAATACCTGTGATTTTTTCTGAAGTCTCATCCTAGTCCTTGGTCTTGTTGGTTTCTTTTCAGGTGTCTAAAATACATAATGAATGATAAATCTGACAAAGGAGGACATATAATTCTGAAAGTAAAACTGTAATATAAAATTTAATTCACATTAACTTGACATGTTTCCCCATGAATCATAAGTTTTACAGATATTTCATTATAAATTGAAATTGTTACATACATGTACATTAAATGTACACATTTACATACATTTTAAAACTTTTTAAAAGACATTTTTTTTAAAATGTACCAGCATTTTATATGTATGAAATGCATGCATACTGATACATGTATATTATTAAAGATTAACATTTTTTTTTCACAATTGAAACTTACTTCTACCCTTGGGACACTTCTATTCATAGAATCTTGTTCATTTGTAAGATTTTTCCTAAGCACAGATTGTCTCTTTGTCATTGTTGAACGTCTTGAAAAAGACATAGATTGCCTGCTGTGCCTTAATGATTTCCTAACACTTGCTCTAGAATTATCTTTCTTTGGTGAGACACATGTTTCCTCTACAGAACTGTCCAGGATTTCAACATCAGCCTGTTTATTATCACAATTAGCCGGTGTGTCAACACAGCTTTCAGGCGTGTCATTGTCATTATGATTGAGAGGTGTGTTTGTGTCATTTTCTGTCTGTTTGACAGCACAATTTACAGGTGTGTCTATGTCATCATCAGGCTTTCTGATTACTGTATTGGGTGTTTTAGGAAAGGAAGTGTTTGTTTCTGGTGTTTCTTTAATAATTATTTCATCTTCTTTGTTGACTGCTTTAGGAGTTTCGTCAATGCTTTCATCTACCTCTGACACTTTTGGTGTTCTTTCCTCACTAGTTAATGATGTAGTGGCCTTATTCACTGGTGTAGCATCTACATCCATTTGATTTGTGTCTGATGTCCTCACTTGAGATGTTTTTGAATCTTCTGAGTTCTGAGTCATTGACATTATAGGTTTCTCAGTAATTTTCACAGTTTTATTATTTCTTGTGTTTCTCTTTGGACGTCCTGTAGTAGCTTGCCTTGAAGCTGCTCTTGTTCTTCTAGGCTTAGGAGAGATAACATCTTCAGTATCTGCATCACCTCCTTCATCTGGTTGAAAACTAAAAAGATAATTGCGTCACAGATGTATGTCTGCATAGACCTGTATATAAATAGATTTGCAAATTGGTGAAATCTCACAATATCTCATGCAAAGAAACGAGATTTCGTACAAAACAAACAATTTGAAATGTACAATTTTATACTGTAATATCTCAAAAACCATTAAAAATTTTTACTTGATTCTTTTTTACAGCCATTCTTAAATGTTTTGAGATTTTACATGTGCTAAACTAACTTTTATAACCTTAAGGGCTTTAGAGAAGTATCAAAAGAGCCCATACTACCCGATTTTTCATGAAAATACAATATTTAAAAAAAAAAATGTAAAGTTTCCACTTTAAATCGTCACAAAAAGTTTATTTCTCAACAAAATTAAATGATTTTTTTCACACAGATGTTCCTTAATCTTTTTTCTGTTTAATGCAATTTATTCTGGTTGATTCCATAGAAAGGCATAAAAGTAGTTAGAAAAATAAACAAACTCTCATTGATAAACCAGTGATATTTTCACTCATATACTGGACAATTAACAAGTTGCAAATCTATTTAATATACAGGTCTATGATGTCTGATTATATTCAGATAATATGACTTTTGAGTACTACATGAAGAATTCTGATCCAATTTGTTATTTTGTCAAAAATCTAAGTTGCATATCATATTTTTAAAGATAGAAAGTACTTATTTTAAATAGGTATTTTTAAGACCATGATGGTGTAAAGCAAGTCAAAAGATTTAGCACTTCAAGAAGTATAATTAATGTAATAATTTTTTTCTTTGATAAAGTTTCTTGTTAACTCATAACATCATCATCATCAAGAATCTTGAAGTACTAAAATTAATACTCATACTCAATAAGCTTTAGTAATTTTTGTTATATTAATAATTTATGAAGTTATATTTTCTAGCAATACCAAAGTATAAACAGACTACTGTTAATAAGATTTATGCTACATCAATCTTGACTCTAAGTACCTCTACTCAAACTCAGGGGTTCAAATTAGCCTTTGTGAAATAAAGGTTCGGGACCTTTTGGAGTAAAAAGCTAAAGGTCCACCTGAAGACATTAAAAAGTCCTCAATAGGAGTTACTCTAAATAAAGACAGGTCCAGGACTTTTGAGAATAAAATATAAAAGGTCCTGAATCAAAAGTGTAAGGTCCCGGACCTCGGACCAGTGCTAATTTGAACCCCTGAAACTACTGAAATTATACAACATACATGTACATGTATAACATTTTCCTCTTATATATACAGTGTATCAAAACATGTCTAATACAATACGTGATACATAATGACCAATGTCCACATGTTTGAAACGCAACTGTGGAAATATTCTCCCAAACTAAACATCTGATTGTTTTATTATTTTCAGACTTTGATATATGATACATAATGATGTCAAACCTGAGTCTTTTCACTGGTGGCTTTTCTGATGCATCATCTGAATCTGAAAACTTGGCTGGTCTTTTTTGTCTTCCTGTCCTCTTTTGAGATGGTGTCTTCGGTAGTAACTTAACTTCTGGCCTTCAAAACAGAACGTACATAATTGTATTAATATGGTATGCTGAAATACATTAAAAGGAACATGAATCAAAATATTACTACAGGGCTTTCAATAGAAGCCGGAAGCCGGCTGTTTTATCCGTTAACTTCAAAGAAATCCGCCGGCTACTTTTGCAAAAAGTATGACGTTAAAAATCGGGAAAAATTAAATGTACGAGCAATAATTTTTTAGTCCCTTTTATCGTCGTACCGCGCATGTCCGCGTATTTTCCCTAAACTAAAAATAGATATTCTGAAAATAAACTGAACTCCGTGTCATATTGGCGCTTGATAGTTATACAAATTAACACCGGGATAATGGCTTCTTAATGACAGCGACGAAGTCGCAAAATGGAGCGAGGTTCCAAACAAATGGACATGGTGTTTGGGTAAAGAAGAGGAAACAAGGTGTTTATAGACAGAAATCAAGAGAAGCCATTATTAATTGCAATGATTATATAGTCTGACTTATCGTAGACATAGTAAAAAATAAAAACGAAGAAATCAGATCGGGTGGGAAGGGATCCCTCCTGCTGACCTTTCGTGGAGAAATTTTGCCACTTTAAAAATTGGAGAAGATATAAATATAAGTAGACCCTGTCAATCATTTATTAGCAGATCGCTGGGGACTAGTTCTTGACTTTGGGACCTTTTCAATACTCTCATCAACCCACCCCAATTTGGCCAAAGGCCCTTGTCTGACCAAGACCAAGTTGAGACTCATGGCCATGAGGCATGACCATCCATAGATATATTGATAGAAAGAAAAAAATAAACAAGCCAAAAAATATCCTGATTGGCTAAAAAAAACATTGTCCTCCTGCATTTGCTATGAAGTGATGGAGGGACTTAGCAATGGCGTCCATCTGTCATGTTTGTGGATGCATCTCCTCTGAAACCTAAATAGAATTTTCAGAAATTAGGTAGCACATTGCTTGTTTGCAAAATGTAGTTGATCTTGGTACTGCCATTTTGATTCAACATTTTTATGTGATTTTTTACCCTTTTACCATTGGTGACAATGCTGAGGCCCAGTCACATTTTTTTAGAAAAAATTATATAATTCCTTTTAACTTCAGTTCTAAATAATTTATATGGTGCAATTAGAATGTTACGTGATGTGTTGAACTGCTTATATTGTCAATAAAAAAACTGCTTGGCTGATCTGTTACATTTATGATTCATTTGTACATAATATTGTCCAAGGACAGTTATTGAGTCTAATGGTCAGGTTGGCTTTCAATTCTTTATTTTATCTTTGATTTGCTGTCTCTTAAATACACTCTCCATTTCCAATCTTTCTTCACAGTAGTATGTAATAAATTACTGGGATGATTTTCTATAATGATTCATTTCTGGTCAAGATACATTTGAATCAACACGGAATATAAAAATGATGATTCTCAGGAAATTATGTACACTTTATTATGAATTTAAATGAAACAATCATAGTCTTAAAGATGATTGACATTAATCAACAGTACATGTACATTTTGATTTATTTATTTTCTTCTAACTGAAATAACAGTGGATTATTTTTAACAAATACAATAACAGTGACAGCTGTCATAAATCTTAATTGAATTAAATATGTAATCATCAAGAATTATCAACAGTCAGAGAGTTTATTTTCAATATCATATTATATATGAACATTATGGTCTGTTGACATAATGAATTTATATGACAGCTGTTAGTTACATCTCCAAGAATCATCAGCTGAAAACAGAAATATAAGTTAAAGTATGAAACTTAAATTTGTAAAAAAAAATTGTTGTTCTGACATCATTGAAATGATTGAAGGTCAGAAAATGCCATGAGATTATAGATTAAGATAGATATTGTCTTGCAGACTATAAACAGTCTGAGTCAATGTACTCCCATTTTTATAGAATAGAAGTCATCAGATACTGATAATAGCTGAAAAAATTAAAATAATTTGTTACAAATCAATAATAATACGAAATATTGAATTCACCCCAAAAAAATCACAAAAAGGTGGCAAAATTGTTCTAAATTTAAAGGTTGCAAATGGGCTCAGGAGACCCCCAGAATGCAGGATTTTGCGTCTAGAACCCCAGAGCTTCTAGGGGCCTTGAGCGGCCCCCAGACCCCCGGCCGTAAGGGCGCACGCAAGCGTGCGCGGCGGGCGGCTGACGCCGCCCGCATCTTCAGGTTGGCTACTCTATTTCAATTATCCACCTACTTCAAAATCTGTTGAAAGCCCTGTACTATGGACTGTTTCTTTCACTATTGTTTTTAAGAAGTCATTTTGGATCATGCATATTAATCTTTTTTCGTTTCTAATTCAATTTGAATTAGGAGATCTGAAATGCCCACATGACTTAAATAATGTTTGAATTTTAAGGCTGTTTATAATGCAAAATGAAAAAACATTGATTATTTGACATTTCAAGGGTGTGACTTACTTATTTAACATGATTAATCATTCTTTTACATTGACTTTTTTTCATTTACATGTAGGAAAAATGTATGCAAATTTAAGCAGAAAATTTCATATAAATAATACTAAAATTCCAATTTAGCATGTTGAGAGTAAATCAGTTATATATGATCTTCTGGTTTTATTTCCAATTGTGCTTTGCTACAGTAACAGCTAGATCAATGAGGTGATTCATTACAAGTAACGGAAGATCGCTAATTTACAGTGTTGTTAACTTCAGTTTGAATTAAATTAGAAAATGTTCAAATTATTTTCATTATCACCATTTGACAATGTTGAATACTGACTTTTTTCACATTAGTAGTAAGCTCACTTTTTAACGCAATATTGCCTTTAACGGGAATGGACATTAACCATTCTTTAGACAGCGGTCATTCATGCGTGAAAATTAGATATCAGCATATGGAAGTGGACATCCGCCAAAAATATGTTTGTTTGTTATATTCACGCATTCAAAACTTACTTAGCAAATGTTTTTCTACATTCAGCAAGCAGCTCATACAACCAGTCTGTTTCCTTTTCAAATTCAGCCCTTGCATCCTGCAGTCTGTCACTAATTGATTTTAGTGAAGCAAATCCAAGAGTGTGTGGAAAGCGGTACTCTGCTTCCATTGATTTCTGCTTAGAACTCTTACCTTTCATCCTTCAATAGAAAACAAATCTTTTTATAATATAAATGTATATTCACATCATATCATACTGAGGTGATGTTGTAACTTTCAAAAATTTAAATTATTCAAAATCTAAAGATAGCCTTGTCTGCATTTGGCAAAATGTCTAGAATACACCACTGCAATGAAACTCTGAGGCACAAAATGGGTCAATTACACTCTACTGTGTCATTTAATATTATCCCACTTAAATTGCATGGAATAACCAGCATGATAATTTAAATTAGGGGTCGCTTTTTAAAACAGCAACCAGGAGAGTAAGAGCTTGTATTCAGATAAAAGGATAACCAAGAATAGATCAGAATAATGAAAAATTGAATGCAGATACATGTATATGTACTGGAAAAAATAGCAATATAATCAGCAACATGGTGAAAACTGATTTTTCCTCAACATGCTTAAAAGACTTTTTAAAGAGACAAGAACTACCAATGAGAAAGATGTTCTTACCACTTTGCAGATTTTAAAAACATGATGATTTTAAGAATTGTCAAGAGGTTGCCCAGAAAATGCGACAGAAATTTTGTGATGCCACAGGACGACAACGCAAGATGTGAATAGTGCCAAAGTGACTCCTATATATATGTTGCTTTGCAATATGAAGTAGATGAGTGATGGCTATAAGATTGCTTTACACCGTATAATACTATAGGAGGAAGCTAAATGGCAGATTACCCAGAAGCTGGGACGCCGAATCTCTAGAGGCTACACGTCTTCAAATTTGAAACCTTTAATTCTTTCTGTTTCAGGTGGAGAAAAATTTAGTCAAGAGTGTAAGAAACTGAGTGAGTTAAAAAACATGAATCGTGCACGTGCAATCCATGCAGAACTCACTGAACAAAAGTCAATGAGGTTTGCTGTAAAAGGAAAATCTGAAACTTTATTTATTGAAGGAATAAAGCTTTTGGGATGCCTCATCTGATCGCAGATGAACGTAACCAGGCTTTAGGTACATGCTTCCTGTCGGACTCGATCAAGGGTCTTTTAACAGGATAATACCCATCCGCACACTGCAAGATTCTCTACTCAGCTACATATGATCTTCTGGTCTTATATCCAATCGTGCTAAACAATGTTAACATCCCCGTTATTCCATGGCCGTCGTTGTCTTCAGATATGGCACCAATAGCACATGTCTGGGATGAGTTAGGACGGATGCTCAACAAGCGTCCCGTTAAACCCTACACGCTACCTGAACTTCGACAGGCATGGTGGTGACTAAAACGAGTAACCCGAGCCCGGATACCCTAACCCAAATATTTCAAAATGCTCTTATAACTTTATTTCTTAATATTTTTCTATGAAATTTGGAAAAAATGTGTAAAAGTATAGTACGTATCTTATTCTTTATTTTCAATTTTCTAAATAAAAATTCGTAAATTTGAATTTAAATATCAATTGCCTCGAAAACTGAAATTTACAATCATTCGTTTATACAATCAAAAACAATCAATAAGATTTTATATTTTGACACGTTATTTTTAAATTTCATCAAAAAATATTCAGAAATGAAGATTTAAGAGAGTTCCTTTACCGTCCTTTTGTTTGTTCTTGTTTTTTTGTCTTAGGTTCTCTCTAGTAGAATTGGACTTTGATCGATTTGATTTTTATTGTGTGTTTAGTTTTTGTGCTTTGTCTAGGAATATTGATAGGGGGAAGGTTGGGCCAAAAAAACTAGTTTAACCCCGCCACATATTACATGTGCCTGTACTAAGCCAGGAATCTTTGACAAAGCTTTTGATTGTACTTGTCTTTTTGATGTTTTCTGTTCCTTGTTTAAGAAGGGGGTCTATCTGTGACTATTTCAGGGCTGGATTTGAATTATATGCATCTTATTTAGACCATGGGCCAATTGCAGAACCGCGAGCAGTGCCAAATGGCCTCGTTGAAGGCTGCTGGCGGTTGTCCATTGTGGTTTTTCTAAATTGCCGTTTAATTGTGGGCTGTGTCGCGTACACTTATTCCACATCTCTTTATTTTCTATTAAGAGCATTTTGAAATATAGGTTAGCTGATGTTTACCCAGGCCCGGGTTACTCATTTTTAGACTTTAGTCACCATCGTTGGGCATTGACGGAAGAGTGGACCAACAATACCGCAAATCAAAATTCTGAGCATTATTCGCTCAATGTGATAAGGTTGATACTGACTTTTTGATTTTTCGATGCGAGCGTTGCGAGCTCTTTAATGTAGAAAGTATGCCAAATTGCACGAGACTCAAAATACTATGGAAGAAAAATCGTTCTGTCACCGGAAACAGTCGATTTTTGGAAGCTTTCGAAAATGTCTGCATGTGCTGAAAAATTGCGGGAAATAGTAATACATGTACATCGTCCCAGGCATTATTCGAAATTATCAATGGAATAGATTATATTTTTGTATCTACGCGAGCTTTTAAGGCAAGGTCTTTCTCATATTAAAATTGTAACAAACACACATAATGTTATCTGGAGCGTTTTTAATGTTTTATATGCCAGTGTTTTGCATTGCCATTGCATTGGATTTTCGTGCTCCAGCTTCAGTTTTTGTGACGGTTTACCTTGCAGTAGAATGGAATCGATATAAATTTTTATATTTCAAAACTTATTTGATTAAAAATAAAACATCATCGATGCTACTTGTGTTGAAAATGATTTGTTTATCCTTACTTGGATTTTTGATTCCCTCTACTTTTTTGAAATGCAAACCACCCAACCAATCAGATCGCTTCAAGGCTCACACTGATTTTTTTTAGTTTCGCACTTTCTTGATAGCGGAGTTGTTACTCAAAATTACTTAAATATTTGTAAGTATAAAAGTAAATCATAATATTTTTTATTTCTATTATTTTAGAAAAAATAAAAAAATCGGTTAGCTCTACTTGGATAATATACTTCCGTCTACCAAATCAACCCCCTTTAGACCACAAGCACCAAAAATGTCAAGAACTAGTGATTCCAATAGCACTAGTCAAAGTTATAAATTGGTCGTCGTGGGAGGAGGAGGTGTAGGAAAAAGTGCCTTAACAATTCAGTTTATACAGGTCTCTAATTTGCAAAATTTCACGTCGAAATTATCAAAAACAACAATAACAACAAAACAGATATTTCATATATTATCATTTTATGAAACGAATTTGCCATTGATTAAGATTATACTAAGATTTTTTTCATTCCCTGTATCAATCTGTACTAACCAATCATTAACCCTTTCTGCAATTTATAAGTCAAATCACAAAACAACAGAGGATTACAAAGATGCTCTGTAGAATGTTACATTTCTACATTGTTTTTCATCTTGACCGTATATAAGATAATTTATACTAAGATCAAGTCCTGCAGCTGGTTTTTTTCTCTTGACTATTATATTATTATGGGTGAGAAATGGGTGTCGATGGTGGTAGAAGGGAGGGTGTATTATAAAGCACCCAAAATTCTAAAATTTTAACGCCAAGTTACGCAGAACATAATAGTGACAGTATAGTCAACTTGATGACGGTGGTCACTCAACAGTAGAAGTAGACGGTGTGGGTGGGTCCTGCTGTCAGTAGTCCATTTTCTCCACTTGATTTGACGTGTCAGGTAAGGGAGCTAGGTTAGACACACACAAATCTGCACCGATGTGCTGGGGTCAGTGTTACGGAATGCTAGAATACATGTTTGTCGTCACGTCGTGACGTTCGTCCCTTTCAGGATGTAAAGAGATAACACACAGTACAGTATTACCCTCTTTATATCAGATATTCAGATGTCCTTATGGGTGGTTAAATAAAATTATAAATGTTATTTTTAGGCAGTGGTTCCTAGCACCAACAGTTTGTACAATTAGCCTTGCAGCTATTCCTACAGACCTTCTTTGTCCAATCTAAATACAGTCACTAATTATCATTTCTGGATTGAGCAAACCAACTCTTTTATATAAGTGAAAATTAATTCATTATTAGTATTATTTTTAATGCATGCAAGTATTTACATGTATATTGAAAATTATTCATAAATGTTAGATATACATGTACTGTACATGTACAATCATTTATTAAAAGGGGTATAGATTTCTTGGTTTAGAGCTCAAGCACAAATTGAATTGGAGGGGACAAATTTTCGTAGATTCTTCATTTTGATATACTTTTCAACTAAATATTCTAAATTCGTTGGGATTAAATTTTGGGTTTTTTCTTTCCCATGAAAGAAACAAAATTAAATCCCCCACGAATATTAACAGTAAGTTATATACATGTATAGTGAAAGTTATTGCTCTACTCGCAAGCAGATTCAAATTCGACTATATCATTTGATTTTCAGAGTTGTATAGCTGCTCTTGTTTGACAGCTTGCAAATTACTTCACACTAAGCTTAAAATCTGTTTGATTTTTAAGCTCTGTAATTATCAGGATTTCTATCAAAAATATGTTCTCTGAGTATGCATGATAGAAATTCATATTTTTTGTGTACATTTTACTACTCATTGTACTTTAATCATATTTTTTTTTAGTAAAGTTATTCATGAACAAGACTTTAACAAGACAAGAATACATCTTTTTTTGATTTTATTTGTTTATTTAAAATAAATCTGGTTTTTGTCTTGCCTGCTAAGCAGAGTGGGACATACATGTAGGTGTTACTTTACCGGCGGTGGTGGCGTTAACTTTTTATACGACCGCAAAAAATTTGCGGACGTATTATGGTATGATGCTGTCGTTGTCGTCGTCGTCGTCGTTGTCGTCGTTGTCGGTGTCTGTTAACTTTTTAGTGTTTCCACAATAACTTTAGTTCCAGTTATCCGATTGCTATGAAACTTTACAATGATGTTCCTTACCATAAAAGGATGCATGGGATTGATTTTGGGGGTCCCCCCATTTTTCGTTTAGAAATTAGGGGCCAAAAAAGGGCCAAAAATACTACTTTTTTGTTTGTTTCCACAATAACTTTAGTTCTAGTTATCCAATTGCTATGAAATTTGACAGTGATGTTCTTTACCATACAAGGATGAATGGGATTGATTTTGGGGGTCCCCCCTTTTTTTGTTTCGAAATTAGGGGCCCAAAAGGGGGAAAAAATTCAAATATTTTACTTGTTTCCACCATAACTTTGGTCCTAGTTGGCCTATTGCTGTGAAATTTGTCAAGAATGTGTCTTACAATAAAATAATGAACCTGATGAATTTTTGTGCCCCCTTTTTTCTCCGTTGTGTAATTAGGGGCCAAAAGGGGCCAAAATAAAAACTTTTTTATTTGTGGTCCGATTTCGAAATTTTTTTTTTCATGTTTGTTCTTGTCAAATAGCGGATACAAAATTAAGAATTAATTTTTGCGACCCCCCTTTTTCCCCCTATTACGTAATTAGGGGCCACATGGGGCCAAAATCGAAACTTTTATTTGTGGTCCGATTTTGAAATTTTTTTTTGCAAGTTTATTTTTGTCAAGTAGCGAATCCAAATTTGAGAATTTATTTTTGCGACCCCCACCCCTTTTTCACCTGTTACGTAATAAGGGGCCAAAAGGGGCCGAAATTGAAACTTTTTTATTTCTGGTCCGATTTTGAAAATTTTTTTTGCATGTTTGTTCTTGTCAAATAGCGGATACAAAATTAAGAATTTATTTTTGCGACCCCCCCCTTTTTCCCCTTATTACGTAAATAGGGGCCAAATGGGGCCGAAATTTAAACTTTTTTATTTCTGGTCCGATTTTGAAAATTTTTTTTGCATGTTTGTTCTTGTCAAATAGCGAATACAAAATAAAGAATTAATTTTTGCGACCCCCCCTTTTTCCCCCTATTACGTAATTAGGGGCCAAATGGGGCTTTTTTATTTGTGGTCCGATTTTGAAAATTTTTTTTGCAAATTTATTCTTGTCAGGTAGTGATTCTAAATTTAAGAATAAATTTTTGGGGCTGTAATCATAATTTAAAAAAAAATTCTGGTTCGATTTTTAATTTTTTCCCCAAACATTATTCTTTTAAAGAGTAGAATACAACATTCAAAATTTATATTTTTAGCCCCTGGGTTGAAAGTCCATCAGAGAAGCATGTGTCAAAAACCTTTGTCAGTCCACCATGGGCTGCATGTGTCCAGAACAATAGACTATCCATATTAGGCCTAAAACGTACAGGGTTCATCATGTTGCGGTCGTATCATGCTGCGCTCGGCGAAGCTTTTTATTTGGTAAGGTTTGATGAGCAACTCCATATCTCAAGAACTGTAGGTTGTAGGTTGATGAAACTTGTAATGCATATGCCCTAGTAGTGGCATAGCACAGTTGCATCCCCATATTATGACTTTGTCCTTGATTTCCGGTTGAGTGACTTTGACAATTTTCAATACATATACATGTAATAACAATGTTGAGGTTTTGCGAGCACCTCCATATCTCAAGAACTAATAGTCCTAGGTTGATGAAACTTGTTATGCATATGCCCCAGTAGTAGCCTAGCACAGTTGCATCCCCATCTTATGACCTTGACCTTGATTTTCCAGTTGTGTGACTTCAACAATTTTCAATACATTTTATCGCAAGGGTAAGGTTTTGCAAGCACCTCCATTTCTCAAGAACTATAAATCTTAGGTTGATGAAACTTGGTATGCATAAGCCCAGTAGTAGCTTAGCACAGTTGCATCCCCATCTTTTGACCTTGACCTTCATTTTCTGGTTGAGTGACTGATTATTTTTATTGCATATATTAGCAATGTTTAAGTTCTATATACACTTTTTGATCTGAGAAACTGAAAATCCTATTGCAAAATATAGTGGAAGTAGGAAAGAATCATTTTTTCTGATGGTGCTGGCAGGCGAGACATACTTTAGTGTTATCTCTTGTTGTTTTTTTTCAGTCTTACTTTGTGACAGATTATGATCCAACAATAGAAGATTCTTATACCAAGCAATGTGTTATAGATTCTGTTGTGGCCAGATTAGACAGTAAGATTGCAGTTTTTGACTTCTTAAAAAAAGAAATTACTTCATGTATATGTAGCAGTGATATAAAGCCAAAATAATACTTAATTCAAATTAAAACAAAGTTACATTTATTTGTTTATAATTACATTTATCATGCATATAATTAAAAAGTGTTAATTCTATTGGTTAATTGGCTGATGGAATTTTCTTTCATGACTCGATTAAATGCGTACGATTTAAATGTGTTAATTCTATTGGTAAATTGGACCATGGAATTGTCTTTCATAACTGATGAAATGTCACTTGTGTCACATGACTGTAACCAGGTCCCTTACAAAGGGATATTAATGCACAAATGAAAAAAATACACAAACACACACCATAAAATAAAAATAAAAATTTTTTAACAAATAAAAAGCATTAAAAAATGTCATTACAAGAATTGAATGTTTTGATTTTGATGTTTCATAGGCGTGTCAAAATGTTAGCCATAGTCGCACATTTTTACCTGCGTCGCTGAAGGCTAAATCAGGATTGGTAGTCGGGTCACTCCATCCGTCCGTCAGTTACGCTATAGTGTACCTGTCTTGTGTAATCTGAATCTCAAAAACCAAACACTAGATGTTTCTGAAATTTTACAAAGTGATTACAGATTTATTGAAGATGTGTACTTCCCTTTTTGGGGTCATCTTATAATTTTGTTTAGAAATTAGGGGCCCAAAAAGGGCCAAAAAAGCAACTTTTTTTATTTGTTTGCACAATAGTTTTTGTTCTGGTTTATAAAATGCTTATAAACTTTACAGAAATGTTACTTACCATTAAAGGAAGGGTGGGGCTGATTTAGGGTGTCCTATCTTTTTTCGTTTTGAAATTAGGGGTAAAAAATGTGAGTTTTTTATTGGTTTCCACTATACTTTTTGTTCTGGTCAACCAAATGCTATGAAACTTGACAGTAATGTTACTTACCATAAAGGAAGAGTGTGCTTGATTTTGGGTGCCCCCTTTTTCCCGTTTAGAAATAAGGGGGACAAAAGGGGGGAAATAGAAACTTTAATTTGTTTGTCATATTAATTTATTTTTTTTAATTCTTGTTGGATATAAGAATCTTAAATATTTTTATTTCTAAATATTTATTGTCAGTCTATAATGGGTTGCATGTGACACATATGCTTTGTCAGTCCACCATAGGATGCAAGCGTCAAAAACTATTGACTGTCCATATTGGGCCTAGAACGTACAGGGTTCAACGTTTTGCTGTGCGACGCAGGGCACAACATTGATTGGTCTTGTTAACATGAAGTGTGTGCTTCATAAAAAATGTGCTACAGTCAGTGTTATCATACATCAATGAAACATCAAAAAACAAACATTCAATTCTTAATTATGTATTTGCCATGCATATTTTTAGGTTTTTATATTAAGTTTTTAAAGTGTTGTAGAGGAAGAGATAAGTGAACCCCAGAATAGATTGAAGATATACAAGAAAGCAATTTCAAACAAATACACATATAAAGCTTAACATGTGGGAATAGACAGAGATTTCAATTTCTCTTCTCAGCTAATTACTTGATAAAAAATATAGATCTGTTTTTCACTGAAAGGAAAATTTTTTACTATGATTTGAACTTAATATTATATTCTTGTTATGTTTGCATTATTGAATTAAAGTTTATTTCATTGTGTTTTTTTTTAAAATAAATCTGTTTTCTTTATATTGCTGAAAAAATAAAATTCTAATGTTGGCACTTAATCCATCTCTGTTCAGTCTTGTGATCTAGATGTATATATTAGATCAAACTATGAAAATGAAAAAAAAATGAAATAAATTATAAAAAAATCATGTATTATACACATACATTTGAAAGTAGAGATGACATTTCAAGGTTGGTTTTTGTGAATGAAGTATGGTGTCATTGTGACTATATATGCCTGTGTATTTATTGTTTGTCCTCCAAAAAACAGCTTAACAGTGTAACGGTTCAAGAATATGTGGGAAGCCTAGCACTGTGTCTTATTTAACAATTTATTGTTTTTCTCAGCCTAACATATTTTTAAATGAGATACAATAAGTACAGAATATTTCATATACATTATTTTTGTTATTAAAGTCCTCGACACTGCCGGTCAGGAAGAATTTAGTGCTATGAGAGAACAATACATGAGATCTGGAGAAGGGTTCCTCTTAGTGTACTCAGTTACAGATAAAAGCAGGTAAGATAATGTACAATATAATACATTGACATAACTTAATAAAAAATAAGGGACGAATTCAAAGTACGGAGGCATTTACATGCACCTGCAAATAGTAAGCATAAGAAATAATGGGATCACGATTTAAACATGTTTTTGGATGCAATGATGAAGTTGTACTTGCCCCTTGCCTTTCATGAGTGATTGAGAGTAACAAATCAGCTTATTGTTTGTCTGTCTGTTTGTCCATTTCAAATTATCTCCTGGATACTTCGATAGAAAATTATGAAACTTTCACACATTGAAGCTATTTGGGGCAAGGGAGACATCTTTATAAATAAAGAAACCACAAGATGTGGTGTGTTTGAAATGAATATTAATTGTATTATTTTACTTTTTTATAGTTTTAATGAAATATATAAATTCCATAAGCAAATATTAAGAGTAAAGGACAGAGAGGAATTTCCTATGATATTGGTAGCTAATAAAGCTGATTTAGATCGTCAAAGAGTGGTAAGTTTGGTGTCAAGCTAGTTACATTTAAAAGTTGTTTGGTTTCAAGCTAGTTACATTTTAAAAAAGTTGCTTCATAACTGGATCTAATCTTCTACAGTAGACAGAGGCTAAATTAAATGTTTCATCTGAATTACATCCAAACTCAATGTCATAAATGTATTCGATCTGAATTTTGCATCGTTCTTTAAGGTAATGAATGTTTGTTTTTGTTGAATATTCTTAATCTCCAATTTCCTATGACCAATCAAAACCTCTCTTTTTCATATTTAACTTGTCACATGTTATTGGTAGAGTAATTATAATTAGTTTCTGTGTGTATATATATTGATTACAATTCAATATCTGTTGATCTTAAACTTTTTGTTACTAAAACAATTAATAATGAATAATTAAGAATAAAGGCAAAATTTATCTTTACCTTTCTAGTCACCTTGATCTGCCCAAGGTCAGTGGTTTTCTCTTGGTACTCTGGTTTTCCCCACTAGTAAAACTGACTGCCCTACATGATCCAGGCCCACTAGTAAAACTGACTGCCCTACATGATCCAGGCCCACTAGTAAAACTGACTGCCCTACATGATCCAGGCCCACTAGTAAAACTGACTGCCCTACATGATCCAGGTGCATCAATAAAGGGTGTTAAAACACCAACACACACACACACTAGTCACCTTGAATACTTACCATATAAAGAGTATGCTATGATTCTTTTACAGGTAACCAAAGAGGAAGGCCAAGAATTGTCACGACAACTAAGAATAAGTTATATAGAAGCAAGTGCCAAGATGAGATTGAATGTAGACCAATCGTTTTATGATCTAGTCAAAATTATTAGGTAATTAACCATACTAAGATGAAAGCATCCTTATACCTGTTCATTTAACATTGAATATCTAAATTAAGATATTAATCTGGTACTGTGGTTAGAGGAAAGAGATTGAATGCATGATAAAACAAGGCTCCCCTAACCAGGTGAAATGGGCAAAAAAGTCGCCCTGAAAAATGAAATTTCATATTTGGTTCATAATGTCATAGGGAAAAGTTGAAGTTGCCTTATAAAAATAGTGGTTGCCTTCAATGTGTCCTGTGTTCTTTAAAAGATAAAGTTAAGGACAGTCTATTGCACTGTTTAATTGAGATTATTCTGATACATTTCAATAATGCCCACCTGTGTATTGAAGTTCACAAATTTTATCAACAAATTAATTATACATAAACAAAGAAATCTATAAAATACTATTAATTTAACTAGCAAATTAATGTTGTTCAGCAATTACATGCTATATAGAGACAATTTAGATTTAAACAAATTGAATACAAACAAAAAACCTAGAACTTTTTTATACAAATTTTTAAAGATTTCTTGAATGATTTATACACTGTATTTTTATGTTGCCTGCAACCTGTTGCAGAAGCGACATATAGGGGTTACTTTGTCCATATATATTCAAAATTTTCGTCCCAATTTTCTGGGTAACTACATGCCACAGCTTCTTGATTTTTGGCATGTTGATTCATCCCATAGTTCTATAAGGTGTAAAGCAATTTTATGCCCGAAAATTTGCTGCTTCCTGTTTACCCAATACTTAAGTATTTATGTATTATGACCATATATATGCAAAATTGTTGTCACAGTTCTCTGGGCAACTACATGCCACAGCTTCTTGATATTTCCCATGTTTTAAGATGCAGGCGACATACGTCTTCCATGGAAGACTGCCATTCTAGTTTAAATAAGATATATTCCTTTCTTCAAAAAATTGATTATGACAGGTTTTCTATCTTTAGAACATAGTCTGGGCATACATTTTACAAAAAATATTTTGACCCACTTGATTAGTGGCATTAAGCACTACACTTATGCCTTGCCTTTTTTTTCAGAAAATTTCAAGCAGAGGAACGACCAGAAGAGAATTCTCGAAAAAGTGGAGGTGGAAAAAAAGGAGTAAGATGTTCTATATTGTGAAGTGTAAAAGACAAATCTCAAATCATTATAGTGCAAGGTCACAAAAAACAAAGACTGGTTACTTCTGGTGCCATAGATTTTTTTACTTGTGCGTAACATTGGGCTCAAAAGCTTATGTTTTAACGGGAGTAGACTTGAGTGAGGAAATGTCGGTGTCCTTTTTATGTTATCCATTTTGATTGTTATAGAGTTCTATTTATATTTTTGCCCCCCACAGCCCAGATAAATGCCCAAGACCTCAAACAATTAGTCGGTACAAGTTTGTAACAAAGTTTTAAGTTAGAACAATTATGCGAAAGTAAATGTGCTTTACATGAATTTTATCCCTGCTTTTATTGTAGGGCAATTTATTGATATTTTTCCTTAGTCATTTGCTGGTAAGCCATTCATTCATTCATAGATAATGCCTTTTGTGTTCCATTATAAAATAATTTGTTATAAAAATGTGATCCGATTCAATTTACTAATAAAAACAAAATTATAAACCTTAGAAATCATAAACTAGAGGTAGACATCTATATGATCATGGCTGCAGCGTTAAACGGTTTTACATGATGTGTTTTTTGTGTGTTTTTTTTTATGATTTCCAAATGAAACAAATTTAGAAAAGTGCTACAAAGATCAAGTTTTGAATTTATATATTTTTTTTTAATTGTTTTTGCTAAACCCCCTTTTTAGGGCAGATCTTTCATGAAAGAATATTTTGCCAACAAACAACACAAATATTCCAGTTTTTAGGTTTTGTATAAAAAACAGTACAAATTTTTAAGCCTTTTCTAGTCAATTTTCCTTGTAAAAAATTTATAGATAATAAAAGTTTTCAAATACAAATTTTACCCATGCCTAAAAAAGAATCTATCTATGATTTGATAAAAAAGATATTTAAAATTTTGCAATGTGATATTTTTTTGGAAAAGTAAAAACCTGTGCCCTTTTTTCTTATTTTTCTTTCAACATGATAAATGTAAGCAAATTTGTATGAAAGATATAAGGATAGAATTGAATATCCTCTTATTTCATACATATACATTTCTATCCACTAATTTTCCCATACATATAACTTGATTTTCTATGCACACAAATTAATATGATTCCCAGGAAAATCTTCATCCTTGTTTTCTTCCTGTCATTAAGTGGAAGGAAATAATTATGTGCAATTTTAATTATAACACCTGGCACAAAATACCTTGATACTAAGGCAGGATGGAATAAACCATGTAATGAATTATTTGTTTAGTCATTTGTCTATTTTCTATTTATCACAGAGTTTTAATATGTAAATGTATTGATATCTAGGTAGATTTATTTATTTATAGAGAAATATTTTTTGTGCTGTTTGTAAAAATGAATATAAGCCAAGTTTTTAATTCAATGTGTTTCCTGAACAAAAAATTCTAAATTCATAGTTGGTTAGATACATGTATTTAAGCCTGTGAATAAGTATTTTGAAATTCTTTTACTATGAAACTTTTCTTTTTCAATATCTGTTTTAAATAGTAATACTGTGGTTAAAGAATAGAGAACAGAAATATCTAATATTTCAAAAATGAAGTAATGAGAGGAAAGTGATGAAAATGTCATTGGATTTTTGTTTTGTTTTTTAATTAAAAAAATGTTCATGAGTTATTTTGGTAAATTACCTTTCTCAGATAAAAATTTTCAAAATTAAAGACACCCAGGTATTTTTACCACAACCTATTAAGGATGTAGTAAGACATTTTACAATATTAATTGTAATTATCTCTACAAATCTCTACCAACCTATATATAGGTAAAGTCACAACTTTAAGCTACATTATCACTGTAAATAAGATGAAATGACTTCATTTTATGAATAAGTTATTAAAATTCAGCTGTTCCATGTGTCTTACAGACACATTTTATGAATATTCATTCTCATGTTTCTATTGTAAATAATTGTGTGTTTAGATTTTATGATATTTGCTTCTGTTGTTTTATGCTTTAGATGTTGATACTGCTAACATTTACTTAACTTGCAAAACATACTCTAAGCTTAAATTGAGCTATCTTTAAATAGAACAAAAGTCATTGAGAATAAACCTTTTGACAGAAAGTTAAAAAGAAATGATATAAGTATGTTTGTTTTTACATTAACAAAAAAACTTTGCCAAAAAGAAAACAAAACCAAAAAAGCTTGCATCTTTGTCACAAAATTGTTTAAATCTGCACTAGAAAATTGTTCAGAAAAATATCAAAATGAATATACGAGAAAAAAAAATAAATTTACTAAGCATGTAATGATTATATTTTAATCTCAACAATCCTAGTTTAAATAACTTTTTTTTTAAATAAGTTTTAGGTGACACAAATTTATATGCTTGTATTTATACCTTTAATGATATTTTGATGTAATTTTTGTTTTCAATTAAGGAATTATGTATAAAACTCTTCTCCCAGGAAGTAGTTAATTCTCAATTTTGCTTTTGTGAGCAAGTTATAATTACATTTTCATGACATGCATTAAGATTTAACAATCAAGAGTGGAGAAATGTTATGAATTGCACCTTTCATGAAGGAAAATCTGTTTCTCCTGAGAGAAAGTATATCACTGCCTACTGGGTAGCTAAATTAGCACCTGCTCTTTATTTCTGGCTTCATTAAACTGGCATCTGAAATCTACAATTAACATGTATTAAGAAAATAGATTTCATAGAATAAAACAATGTCAGAAAATAATTGCATTTCAACGGTTAAAAATTCTCTTCAACATCTTTCCCCTCTCCCTTATATTCAGATGACATTTGGGATGTTGCATTTTCATTATAATCATTCATTATTTAAAAGCAGGCAAGTTAGATTTGTATTTCTAATTTACCAAAAAGTGAACAAACATAGTTTCATATAAACTGTAACACTGACCAAGTAATTTAATTTTCTTGGCATAACCAATATATGCTTGCAGCCGTATCACATATTTTTGACTTCTAATATACAAGCATAGAAAAAACACTACATGTTTTATTTTGAACTTTTTTCTTTTCAATAGCATGATTTTTTTTAATCAAAAGATTTTTTGTAATGAACTTTTCCTGTATTATTTTTTTGGTAAGACAATCTAGTTTGTTTAACATCCACATGTATTATGTGTATTAGCTAGTCATTAACTTTATATTTATTTCTTTTATAACATTCCGCTTTTGTTAGCTTTTCTGTGTTAATAGTTTTATAGAAACTTTTAAAACATAGTTATAACAGAACTTAAGCCTTGCAATCTAGCTAGAAAAAATATTGTTTACAAAATACATGTAGATACAAATAAATTGTTAGGGTTTTATTTATTTGATTCAAAATGGAAAGATTAATGATATTTTTTTGTACATTTGTAGCAATTTTAGACAGATATCTATTGGATTAAAAAATTTCTTATGATTCTTTTCCATCCAAGATTTTTTCTTTTGAAATTTCTTTATGCGCTGTGAACATTTTAATGAAAAACAAGATCAAAACAAGAAATGATATATCTCTAAGATATTAATGTTAACCATAAATGAAATATTAATTTGTGTTATTTATAGAGGAATCTAAATAGATATATATTTACTTTCGTTGTCTTTCCACAAATATTAGATAATATGATATTATAATTTATTTTCGCTTAAATTTAGTATTTGTGTCTAAGGGAATTCTCAAACAAGCATTTTAATAATCCGGATTTGTGATGAATAGTTTAATTTTACCCCCCCCCCAAAAAGATGAACACAGATTTATGAATATAAAATATTTAATAGGTTGTCAGAATTATTCATGTATCTTTTATGGGGCTCCCGCAGGGTATCCCCCTCAGGTCGCTTTTAAAAGGCATATTTTGGCGGAGGTCGCAGGTCGTTTTTTGGCATAGGTCGATTTTAAGAAGTGTAGGTCGGAAGTCGCCCTTAAAAGGCCCTCAGGTCGCAGGTCGTTTTTAACCCTGCGGGAGCCACTTCTATAGAGTTAGATCAGGGTTAATGCTTGGAAAACCATTTTTTATTATCTTGAGAATTTCCAGACCCATTAATCTGTTGATAAGACTTGATGATGTTAATTTGAAGATAAGAATTAGAAGTTTATAAGTTACTTAACTTTTGAAAAAAAACAAGGGGGGATTATTGACAAGAAATTGTGACATTTTATGAAATGATGTATGGGTATTATTTTTTTTTATATGAACAAATAACAAGCTTCTTTTTTATACCCCGCCACACGAAGTGGCAGGGTATTATGTTATACCCTCAGTTTTTTTCGGTGTCTGTCCGTCCGTCCGTCTGTCTGTCCGTCTGTCCGTCCCCGAAGGTTTCCGACCAATAACTTGAAAACGGGTTAAAGGATTTGAATGATATTTTGCACAGCTGTTTAGTACAATAAAATACAGGTCAAGTTTGATTTCCAGCATGATCCAAAAAATAGTTTTCGAGATAGGCCATTTTGAAAAATCAAATTTCATGAAATTTTGAATTTCCGACCAATAACTTGAAAACAGGTCAAAGGATTTGAATGATATTTTGCACAGCTGTTTAATACAATAAAATACAGGTCAAGTTTGATTTCCAGCATGATCCAAAAAATAGTTTTCGAGATAGGCCACTTTGAAAAATCAAATTTCATGAAATTTTGAGTTTCCGACCAATAACTTGAAAAGGCTTCATGGGATTCAAATGATATTTTGTACAGCTATTGAGTACAATAAAATACAGGTCAAGTTCAATTTTAAGCATGATCTGAAAAACAGTTTTCAAGATAGGCCACTGGGAAATCAAATTTTATGAACTTTTGATATTATAACGTGGCGGGGTATCATTTAATGTCCCATTACATGCCCTATTTTTAAATATGTATTTTGATGACACTTACATTAAGAATGAAAGGGTATCAGAGTTATTATTATTTTTGTATTCTTTGTCATTCCTCTTTCACCCTTATTGTGAAGTTTAGAATTTTGCTTTATTTGTAATGAACATGTGTTTGTATAGCGTTGTCAGTTATCTTCAAGATTACCCCTTTATGTAATGCCTACAAAAAAATAATGAACAACTCTATATGGTTATTTCACACAAAAATACCTACAACAGGTATATTTTAGTATGGGATTTTCCCTGAAATATAAATAGTTTTTCATGCTATGTATTTGAGTAAGGTAGACATTTCATTGTGTACAGCATTTTCTATTGTTTCATATTCTAGTCATCTTTATATGATCATAAACATTTGTGTGTATGTGTTTTTTGATATTGTTATCATGTTATTAATTTATCTTTGTTTTTCTCTGCTTGTATTTTATTATATGTGAGCTTTACCTGTCGTCCTAGATATCTAATGCCTTTTTTTACCAATTCTCTCTAAATATTTACCATAACCACAGTTAACTTTGTGAAGAAAGTGCATAAAAGTGATAAGTTATTTTATACTGGTGTCTAAATGATTGGATTTTTTTGGGTGCAAAATTCAATTCATGTAGCACTGACAGTCAAGATATTATTGAGTCTGTGACACAAAGTTATGGAAAGCAAGATATAGGGATTGCTTTGCCATAGGCTGTGATTTCAGAAATTTCATAATATATAACCTATGATCTTATTAAAAATATTCTTTTAAATTGGCATTAAATTGATTTTAAAAGTGATCATGTGACCGGATGGGGTACCCAGTGGGAAATACACTACTCATCATAGGGTTATGCATTTTGGTATTAAGGTGCATAATATAACAACTACTTCATTCCCAGATGAATTAATTATCATTTTATCTGTGTTTGACATTAAAAACCAGGGAATCTAAGATAGGAAAAAAGTTGCTCGCTTGGGGCAGAACAAAATATCCTTGGTTATGTAATATGCAACCTAGGTTGTTCCAAATGTACACTTTTATTTGTTTAGAAGATCATTGACCCATACAAAACAGATGTCACCTGCATTCTGTTTTATTCTTTAACTGTGGAAAAATTATCTATCCAGGTTTCCCTAAGAGGGGGTTTTGAACAGGCCCTATAAAAACTATTTTTGGTTTTCTAGCTTCAACCGAAACAAGTTCCAGTATGGAGCTGGCAAGAGAGACATACTTTAGTGTCTATGCTTCTTGATTTTTACTGCATGACATCAAAATTGAAACTTATTATGGCTTTCTGATTTCTCTCTTTTTGTCCCCCGCCGCAACGCGTCGGAGGGACTTAGTAATGGTCTCCGTCCGTCCGTCACGTTTTTTGTGGGTGCAACTCCTCGCACACTACTGAACGGATGTTGCTGAAACGTTACACACTGAAAGGGTACAATTAGTAGATGATTATCCCATTTTTGAAATTTTCAAAATGGCCGCCATTTCCATGGAAACAGGGAAGAAAGGTCAAAATATAGGACATTCAATATCTCGGTTACCTAGGTGCACAGGGTTCTGAAATTTTGTAGGCTGATAGAGCAAAAGGTACTCTATAATAATACCAAAAAAAATTTTGATGCGATATTTACGGTTTTCGAGTTATTTACAAATTTGTGATTTTTCAGTCCGAAAAATGGGACTTTGTCAAACGTTTTTGTGGGTGCAACTCCTCGGACACTATTGAACCGATGTTGCTGAAACTTTACACAGTGATAGGGTACTGTTAGTAGATGATCCTCCCATATTTGAAATTTTCAAAATGGCCGCCAATATAGGACATCCAATATCTCAGTTACCAAGATGCACAGGGTTCTGAAATTTTGTAGGCTGATAAAGCAAAAGGTATTCTATAATAATACGAAAAAAAATTTTGAAACAATATTTACAGTTTTCGAGTTATTTATGAATTTGTGATTTTCCGGTCCAAAAAATGGGACTTTGTCATATCAAACATTTTGGGGGGTGCAACTCCTTGGATACTACTGAACGGATGTTGTTGAAACTTTACACACTGAAAGGGTACTGTTAATAGGTGATCATCCCATATTTTGACAACCTATTTCTATCGTTTCTCAGAGAATATATTGCTTGAATTGACATACCACACAACTTTTATGCGGCGGCGGGGGACACATGGCTACACGTAGCAATCTTGTTTTCCCTAGATAATACTTTTACTGGCCTTTGAAGTCATGTGCAATATTCATGTAGAAGTTAATATTATTTTTAAAGTAAGTAAATATTTTTATGGCCCCACAACCTATGTGGGTCGGACAAATAGTTTTACCCTTGTCTGTCTGTCTGTTTCTATGTTTATTCGTCCGACCATAACACTTTGGTTAAGTTCTTGGTTAAGGTCCAAAACTCATATACTAGATCTTGGGGGACAATGATAAATCACCACTAGATGTGTCTTGGGTAGCACTACACCACCCTTTAAAAATTAGGTCACTGTGACCTATATTTAACCATGAACCACTTTGGTTAATACCCCCTTCACATTTACAAGATTTCCTTACGAGTTTTTAACTCTTATACGATCGCGAAGACTCATAAATCACTCTTTGTTACTTGTAAACAGGTCTTTCTAGCTCGTGTGAAATCGTAAGAACTCATGAAAGTTTTACAAGGATTTTTGACATGTCAAAAATCCTCGTAAGACTTTTACGAGTTGAAAAAACAACAATGTCATAATTTAACTCGTAAACACTTCGTAAATAACTCCTAAAGAGCTGGTAGTGATCGTAAATGACTCACCTTTACCTGTAACTAACTTGGGAAGACCTTGCAAAGGACTTCCTTTACGAGTGGTTTGCGAGTTAGTTACAATATCTTTTTCAATATCCCAATTCACTCGTAAAGACGTCGTAAAGACACCGTAACATGCTCGTAAACACATCGAAAATAAAATTCGTATCGTTGCTGGACGGGGGTTCGTAAAATTTCCGCACAACTGATGAAATCGTGACAACTCGGAAATAGATCGTAAAAGGTTGGAAGTAAATCTCGCCATAACTCGTAAAACTATACATTTTCAAAATCGTAACAACTCGTAAGGAAATCTCCTATATGTGAAGGGGGTATAAGCACTTGATTAAGGCCCATAATTAGATACTACATTTTGGGAGTCAATGATATACCACTAGATGTGCCTTGATACCACCCACTAGAAATTAGGTCAATGTAACCTATATTTTATGCATGAACAACTTTGATTAATTTCATGGTTTAGGTCCATATCCCACGTAATACATGTTTGGGGTCAATATTTCAAGAACAGGAGGGTCATCTGTGGCTCATAGACACATTTTCTAGTTTTGATAAAAAAATAATTATATATTCATCTTAAAACAGAACACAAAATGTTGTTTTGTATGAATTTTATTTAATTTTGAAGGAGCTGAATAATAATATATAAAAGTGCTAATTATTTTTAAATATTTTAGGGATCATCCATAATTGTCAACCATTTTCCATATTATACAAAACGCACACTTGGGCTGAATCTTAAAAAAATAATATAAATATTTTGTAAATGCTCTTTTGTATCTGCTTAAAAATTTGTGTTTCTATCTCGCTTATAAAAGATGACATGCATAAAAATAATGTAATTTCAATCATAAAAGAAGTGATTAATACCTCTAAGTGCCTAGATCCCTAAATGGTTGATGTACGTTTTTAGGGGGAGGGAGGGGAGTTTTAGAACAGTGTACTATTTATACACTTTGGAAAATGATTGACGATTATGGATGACCCTTTAGATTTTGTAACATTCCCTTTCATTTATCTTTGTATGTTCGAAAAGTCATGGAAAGTATACAGTTCCAAAAAACTTCTTTGATTAGTAGTATTTTTTTTAACCACATTTAAAAAGAAAGATTCTTTGAAACCTGTTTTGAAATCATGAAAAAAAATGTATAGTCGTTTAATTTTTAACATTCTTAAAAACTTATTCCAGTTTATGTTATACTCTTAAGCCAATATTTGGAATCATTTTATTAACATGTATCAGTATAATCTATTCTCTTGCATGGAGTGCATTTTATTGATCTCTTTCTATGTAATATTAACAAATCCCCTAAACTACACTAATATAATGTGATATTACGTCTCTGTTATATATATAAGTTGTATACATGTGTTTTATTATTTATAAAAGTTTCTTGTGAGTGATAAGTGTCATATACTTTCCTTTCTTTGTAATCTAAGAATATTGTTTATTTTTACATGAAAATTGATTATTGCAGGTTTATAAACAACCATTAATAAAAATTGTCATATTTGTTTTCTTTTTTTAAACTTTAGCCCTAGTTATAAGATAATCATTGCCACCCTAAATGGCTTTTTCCATGATAAAGGTGTGTTAAGTAGGTTGAAATTTCATCCCCAATGGTGAAAGCAGTAACTACTAGTGTTCTCTCTACATTTTGAATGTTCTTGTCTTTATTTCACATGTTGTTTCTTGTTGAATTGAACTTTTATCAATTTGATTGTTACTGTGTGTTACTTATGTTCAATGTTAGAGATGATCAGAAGGGGGAAGGTTGACCCCCCCAAAAGTAGTAAAATAGTGTTTAACCCCACCACATTTATATTTACTATGTTCCTGTCATCAGCAAGGAATCTTTATCAAAGATTATGTTTGCACTCTTTGTCGTTTTTTCTCCTTAAGGATGTTTTTCTTTGGCAATTTTAGGATTGGTTTTGAATTGTTTATGCATTATATTCTAAATCTTAAACCAACTTCAAAATGCCAAGCAGTTGTCATTGGTCAAATTGAAGGCTGCTGACTGTTTTCCATTGTGGATTTTAAGTCTCACTTAAAGTGGCTATGTTGTAATCACCTTGCCTGTCTGTCTGTTACAAACTTTTGTAACAAATTTTCATCTTCTACTGAAGGGATTGCTTTCAAAATTGTAACACAGCTTTAGCAGAATGAGTTGAAAACTGTCACATTTGTACATTTACTTCCTATATTCCAAAAGGTAAAGTGTAGGAATGCCTAGCAGGACTTTGTGCAACCATTTGTTTAATGATTTATGAAGGTTGTGTCACATACACTTATTCTACATGTCACTATCTTGTATGTCTAGAAACTGCTCCACTCTGGCCTCAGTTAGTTGGCAAGTCAATACTTAAGACAAGCAACTAAATTCTTCAACTTGTTTTACTAGAAGTGCGGGGAACTTACTTAGGAAAACCACCACATCTTACAAAATTAATTTAATGTTTGGTAAAAGTTTTCTTCCTTAAATGATATCTGAGGGGGGTGATTCCTCATGTGAATCTCTGTATGGTGTACCTCATGTTAAGTTTCATTAATCCTGACAAGCAGTTATAAAGGAGGGGTCTCTTTTGATATTCCGGTATTTAGGCAGTGCACAAACAGCAAGGGTGAAACAAGTTTGTGACATGCATTACAAGGTAAATATCAATCATAAACAAGATGTGTATGATCTAAGAGCACAAAATGGCTAAATATCATACATGTACATGTATATTCAAAATTTCAGGATTCTGCATCATGTACACAAATGTACTTGCTGAGTAAACTGACAGAAATGTTGCACGTATTTCACCCATGCAAAAAACCCAAAGTGTTCGGTTAACAGGCTAAAGATTACCTAGGAGCATACAATTGCTATACACCGTATGGTCCTATAGAATAGAGCTATGTGCAAAACATCAGGGTTCTACATTATGTAGTTACTGAGAAAACTGCAGTAGAAATTTGCATTACAGCCAGACAAACAAATTGACAATCCAAACACAGATTCCTACTCCATTTCAAAGCATAGGTATAATTAAAAGATCCAATGATGGGTAGGTATTGTTTATTTGTTACTTGCTATGACCACCCAGGCAGCAATCATTTGTTCTGTACAAAACATTCCATAAAATTCAATGTACATATCTACAGAAATATAAAAGCAGTATGATACAATTGCATATGGATACAAAAAAATAAGCATAATAAATAATCTCACAACAGAATTAGCTTGACTTTTATGCTGCCATTCATTCTTACAATATAATGACTTGTACACATGTCATGAAACTGAGGTACTCATGTGAAGTTGAACATACTACATGTACTTCCATTCACAATATTGTTGTTGAAGTAAAAAGTCAGTGAAAAATACAAAGGCCTTAAATATTTTGGTCACTAATATGCTTCATAAAATGGGAATTAAAGTACTCCTCTAACAAAGAAATAAACACTATGTGTTTTACATTGAACAGACATGAAAGAATTCTTAATTTAAGGAAAACACAAGCACTTAATAACAAGAATATGTCCAAAAGACAAAATGCCCCATCTCACAGTATTTGGGACAGATGGATGAATGGACCCAATCACTATATCCCCCTTCAACCGAAGATGGGGCATAAAAATACTTTGTCACATCCATCACTATTTATACTGAAAAATCATACTTATGAACATCTCACATGTGACCAAATAAATCACAACTCACTCATATAAAAAAGTTACATCATTTCTATAAATAGCCATTTTATGACTAGTTCTAAAAATAAAACTATATATCTAAATGCTTTATTGTGGTTTACCCTACATGGAGAATGCTAATATATATATATCAAACTTGGTTAATGTTGATGATCTTAATAAAACAAACCAACATTAAATAAATGCTAGATTAATAAGAAAAGCAGAGCTTGATGTCCCAAGTCCTGTAAAACTTGTGACCTTGAATTTTGACCTATATACCCCAAAATCAATAGGCCATAAGCTTTAATGGTGTGCAAGTTTCATGAAATTAAAATAAATCTGTTTAAAAGTTATGCTTCCGAAACAAATAAAACTTTCATGACTTTTGACCTTGAATGGATTGATCTTAGACCGTAATTTTAACCATGTTTATTACTTTTCTGTGACACAGACAGTTATTTTTAAAATTCTTTGGTCAAACTTAGATCTTTCTTGTAAGCTCTACATTGTAACATGTTGTAATACTTTTCGAAAGCTTTCATACATATATAAATTCCTACACAAAATTTGTTTGGTATGGTTACCAAGATCATCAATATTACCTTACTTATACAACACATAATGCCATATTAATATATAGACTTTAACAAATATGAACACCTTTTGGTTTTACATTTAAAGCACAAGAAAAAGGCAATAAAATTGAATCATGATGAATGTAACAAGAGGCTCCTAGGAGCCTGAATCGCTCACCTGAACTACACAGATACACATATTTTGTAGATATTATTGTGCTTAACCTTATGGGATTTAAATTTCTGAATTATCTTATAAAGTTTTCTAGACAAAGGGCTTAATTAAGTGCAAAATTTGGCAAACATTACGAAAAAGGGCAATTACTTCCACATCAGCAGTAGGATCTTTTTCAAAATTTCAGGACAGGTTGATCTTCATATGCTGATCACTTTTGATTCTTACACAATTTTGATATCTGAAACCATTTTTGAGTAATTAGCAAAAAACTGCAATTAACCCCCTAGGTTCTATTTTTAGCCATGGCAGCCATATTTTTTGACCAATGGAAAATCCAAACGATAGAATTGTAGCAGATATGCTATTGAATATGTGTGCCAAGTTTAGATGCAGTTGGTCTTATGGTGTCAGACAAGTTAATCTTTGAAATTCAGGGGAAAAGTACTGAAAAATGGTAAATTTTGTCACTTTAAGGGCAATAACTCCTAAAAGACATAGTCCTACATCTTTGACTTAATTACATGGAATTTAGATCTTGATGTGCTTAATCATATGCAACTTAAATTTTTGAAATATCTCGTCTATTTTTTTAAGATATAGGGCTAAAAAGTGAAAAAATTTGAAAAAAAACAAGAAAAAGGGCAATAACTCCTACATCAATTGTTGGATCTTCTTGAAAATTTCAGAGCAGGTAGATCTTGAGGTGCTGATCACTTAAAATTTAGCACAATTTTGATATCTGTAACCATTTTTGAGTTATAAGCAAAAAACTGCAATTTACCCCTATGTTCTAATTTTAGCTATGGCAGCCATATTTTTTGACGAATCAAAAATCCAAACGATAAAATTGTAGCAGATATGCTATTGAATATGTGTGCCAAGTTTAGATGCAGTTGGTCTTGTGGTGTCAGACAAGTTAATCTTTGAAATTCAGGGGAAAAGTACTGAAAAATGGTAAATTTTGACACTTTAAGGGCCATAACTCCTAAAAGACATGATCCTACAGATTTGACCTAATTACATGAAATGTAGATCTTGATGTGCTTAATCATATGCAATTTAAATTTTTGAAATATCTTGTATAGTTCTCAAGATATAGGGCTAAATAGGTGAAAAATTTTGAAAAATCCAGAAAAAGGGCAATAACTCCTACATCAGTAGTTGGATCTTCTTGAAAATTTCAGGGCAGGTAGATCTTGAGGTGCTGATCACTTAAAATTTAGCACAATTTTGATATATGTAACCATTTTTGAGTTATAAGCAAAAAACTGCAATTTACCCCTATGTTCTATTTTTAGCTATGGCAGCCATATTTTTTGACGAATCAAAAATCCAAACGATAAAATTGTAGCAGATATGCTATTGAATATGTGTGCCAAGTTTAGATGCAGTTGGTCTTGTGGTGTCAGACAAGTTAATCTTTGAAATTCAGGGGAAAAGTACTGAAAAATGGTAAATTTTGACACTTTAAGGGCCATAAATTAAAAGACATGATCCTACAGATTTGACCTAATTACATGAAATGTAGATCTTGATGTGCTTAATCATATGCAATTTAAATTTTTGAAATATCTTGTATAGTTCTCAAGATATAGGGCTAAATAGGTGAAAAATTTTGAAAAATCCAGAAAAAGGGCAATAACTCCTACATCAGTAGTTGGATCTTTTTGAAAATTTCAGGGCAGGTAGATCTTGAGGTGCTGATCACTTTTACCTTGTGCCAAAATTTTAATATCTGTCACCGTTTTAGAGTTATTTGCAAAAAACTGCAATTTACCCCTATGTTCTATTTTTAGCTACAGCGACCATGTTTTTTTATGAATCAAAAATCCAAACGATGGTTTTGAAGCACTCATGCCAATAAACAACTGTACCAAGTTTGGTTGCAATTGGACTTATGGTGTTAGAGGAGTTAACGATTGAAAAAGTTAACAGACGGACGACAGACGCCAAGTGATGGCAATAGCTCACTTGACCCTTTGGGTCAGGTGAGCTAAAAAGTGTTTAATCTATCAATAATAATACATGTGTAATAATGTCCTGATCATCATAACCAAGTTATACTGTGAGCGAGCTCACAAAAGGATACCCCCCGCTTCATATTGGACTCTGTACTGTAAAAAAAATCTCAAGTCCAGTTATCTCTCCTCAATGATAACCAAGAGTGATGAAAATTCTTCATGCTCATCAATATATAATGTACTTCCTTCAGGTAGTTTCATCAAAATCCATCAAGCGGTTTAGGAGGAGCTACGGGGTCTCCCATTGAATAATGTATATAAAAAGTCTAAGTCCAATTATCTCCCCTCAATCATGTCTACATATGATGTACTTCCTTCACACTAAGTTTCAGCAAAATCCTTCAAGCAGTTTAGGAGAAGAAGCGCTTACAAGTTATGTGGACAGATGGACAGACAGACAGACAGGGTGTTTCCTATATACCCCCAAACTTTGTTTGCAGGGGGTATAACAACACTTCTATATCAATTATATAAACAATCATACAATAGGTATTATAAAGGTTTCATTTCAATGAGTTTTGTCTTCATATATTTCTGTTTTTGAGCAGAACCTCAATTTCTTCTGAACATTTTTTAAATGGTTCTTTCCAGGCAAGACAAATTGAGCATTGAAGAATGACAGCACCTAAGAAATTTGATATGATAAGAGGCTTAATAAACTCACTTTATTTTGTTAAAAGTTTACATGGTTTGATAAACCTTTCTTTATCATTTAACCTTTTGATCATGTATTTGACAACAATCAAAGCAGGGAACTGATATTTCTATAAAAGTTTCAAAAAGACACACAGGAAGAAATATTAACATTGAGAAGCATTTCAAATTCATATAAATGTATAAATATCAGGGTACATTAAGCTATCACTACTCACTGAGTGTACATATATTCCAATATTCATCAACCTTCAGTTATAATTAATGAAGACACTTATGACACAATAAAGTTAACAAAATTGTTTTTAGACGAAAGTACAATGAACAACCTAGAAAATAAAAGAAGTTTATCTCAAATGTTAAAATTGGATAAAAATAATATAGCAAAAATATTTTGCATATTAACAAAACAGTAAACAAAGTTGCATCAGTATGAAGGGGAAGTAATAAATACCAAAGTTCTGGCATTATAACATCTAGATAGATAATAATTATAAGGTTTGTATTTCTTTACATTTATACATGTATTGCATCTCTGAAGGTTTGCTAACAATAATGCATGGTTCCCAACATTTCATAAAATATAAATTTGCATTTAACACGAAATTTTAGGGTGCTATCTTGTGTACATAGATAAGGTCCACAAGAATGTAATAAAAATCTATTAAAGCAGTTACAAATATTTGAGATTCATAAACAAATACATGTAATCATGGATGTCAAGTCAAAATGTTTTGATTGCCAAAAAATGAAAATATTCTCTTAGGTTTCATTTTTCAAAGTATGGCTTAGTACATTGGTTCTCTTTCATCTCTTTATATACTTTACAATCACCATTGTGTGACATGACAATCAGATCTGTCATATGACCTCTGTCTGAGCAATCTATTTATAGACTCCTAGAAGGACATGCTAAGAAGAAGTGTTCAATAGCATCCATAACACTAGAAGCAGCTTTTTGATTGCACTTTATTTGTTAAGTTCATCTACTAAAGGACACCTATCATCTATAAAGTCTGGAAAATTCTCTTAAAGCATTTGATACTTGTTTATAGTTTTCTGCACTGAAATGAAAAAGAAATATGAATATAGATAGATTCATCTGTTAATTTAAATGTGCAAGAGAAAAACAGACTTGTTTAACATAGCGTTTTTATTGAACTTTAAGCAAAAAACTGATTGTAAAGCTAAAACCAGATATTCAAATGATCATTTAAATTATCTGTTTAAATTTCAAAAATGTCTAAACCCTAAGGTTCTTCCTACCCCAGACATAGGTTGAAAATCTTAGTAATAATTTGATTCCCCAGTTTGGTATTTTTGGTTTTACTTTTCTATGCTCTTCATAATCATATAGTGTTTGGCATTTTCAATATTTTTGGTAGAGCACCTCTGATGAGTCTTGAATAGACGAAATGTGTGTCAGGCGTGGCAAATTTTATTGTCTGGAACTGTGTTGTCATTTGTATTTAGAGGAAAGTATGGTGAATAAAATTTCTCCTTTCAATTATCTTCTAATCTTTTTTAAACTCTTTTTTTAATCTTCAACTTGAATCATTCTAAATGGGAAAGATAAGAATATTTCAATGATTGTTGTGCTTTTTCTTATAAATCTTGAAAATGATGATTATTGGGTATCAAGTCTCAACATACTGAATGAAGCATAAAAGACAAATAAAATCTAGAGATTGACATGACAGGTTACCCTAATGACCTATCAATTTTGTTTCCTTCAAATTGAACAAAATATTGAAAACCTTCATTCAGACAACCTACTTTTTGAATCCTGTAAATTCTTTTTTTCTAATGTCTATTACCTGGTTATTGCTTTGTGAAAATCTGTTAGTTGTGTGGGTGTTGCCGTGACTACTCCTCCTGAACTTTCTGTTGGCAAGGCTTTTAATGTGGTCTCTAACCAACCACATACAGTCTAAAATATTACATAAAAATAATTATCTCAAACAGTCTTTAAAAAATACAACTACTGTTGTTTCATTATTATTAAATGGGTATAAATTTTAGTGATTTTTGTGGGTGGCCTTGGTCCATGAAATTTGAAACCCAACCATAAGGAAAATTAACGTTTATATGTATGCAGCAGACTTCAAAACTACAAATATAAGAATTCACTAACTGTTGCAATTTTCCCCAAAATGGTGCTTCATTTAAGGATTTTTATAGTTTATAAGTTGCAGCCAATGGTAGGCTATAAAATGACATTAATCAAAGCTAAATACTTCTTATGTCATTTTAATATCAAATATTCAAGCTTTATAGGATTCAACACCTAATTATTGATAATGATGTAAATTTTTCTGTCTCTAAATAAAAGAAATATACATGTATAACTTACTGGTTTATCGAAAGACATAAGTTCAAAGAAAACTTCTCCAATATCAGCTGACATGAACGTTGGAAGACAAAACAAACAAGCATTAATTAAGGCATGAACTAATTGTGATCCGTGGTCATTTAACAGTCCTTTTACTAGGTTCTTCCTAACTTCAAAGTCTGGTTTATCCTATAGAAAAGAAAGGCAGGAAAACATTGCTTAATAGATTTAAAATTTTGAAGTTTTGAATTGGAAGTATTTGATATGATAAAATATTTTATTTTTATCAAATGAATAAAAATACCAAATCATACTTTCATTTTTCCATTCTTTACTATGATAACTATGAACTTGTTATAAAATCATCATATAGACTTGAAGCAAAACAAGTAAACAAACAAAGTGCTTTTCAATAATGATGTACATGTATGGTAACAAATATTCATCAAAAATGAATGATGATAGAGCTTGGACAATAATGTATTCCAAAAGTTTCATATAGTTTAATGCTTTATGTCTCAGCTTTATTAATAATTGACAACACTTAAAGAACATTTTTACATTAAAGTATACCTCTTTCTTTGTTCCACATGATATAAAATCTGTTAAATACTTCATAACAGAAGCATTAGCATCTCTGTGGTCTAATGGACAGGCAGCTATTGCACAACAAAGTATAGGTTTGGCCATATTACATTGAAGGTAGGGGACTGGTGCTCTCTGTACAAATCTGTAAGTCAGAAATCATAACAAATTATACAAAGCACTCAATGTAACTTTGCACTTGATGACTGAAGACTGGAGAAATAAAACAACAATTCAACAGCTAATTCATATTATACATGTATAAGGCCAACAATAGCTGCATCCTTAAAGTTGCTTTCTTAACAGATCATTTTCTTCTAATGAACAATATAGTTTTTATAGTAAGTAACTTGTGCCAACTAATACAAAAGATTCCAATGCAAAATTTTGTTAGTTTTTCCACATAACAAGCAGAGGCCACTGGTCACATTGAAGGCTGCTGGATGATTTCCATTGCATCGTCAAGTTAATTAATTCTTCTATTTATGAATATTATGTCATGAAGTCCATTTTCTTCATCTCATTATTTGATATGCCTTACCTTAAACATAATCTAAACAAATCATCGACCGTGTCAGGATGGTTCCGTAATCCATTATGTTCTTCTAATATCTTAAAGGTGGGGACACATAATGCCTGAAAAAAGAAACAAATTGATCCAATCAACATCTCTCCAATCCTATTGAAAAATATTATAATGTTTCAAAGTAAAAAATGATTTCATTAAACAGAGAAGAGGTGAAAACAAATGCCATGGTATGGGATCCAATGCTGATGTTGCACACCATGTTGTGATTAGAAGTTATTGAAAACTGTCACAAATATTTTTTTCCAGTCAGCTCATTTTTTACACTGTGAAATCTGGAATAAAATTGCAAGTAACCCTATTGAAAACCCTATTAAAATTTTTATAAGGACTGAAATTCATATATTGGCTATATCATTTTTTGATTGTAATACAAAAATAATATCTTTTCTCCTTCCTACGTAGCTGTTGTACATATCCCTTACCTGTAACATATTGAGTAGACCTGGCTGACAGGACTGTTCCTGTCCATATTCATCTACCAATATACTGCCTAGGTACAGGAAACATGAATGCTGGTGTACTTGATATAAGGATATCATCTGGAAGATATAATGACTTGACATTGTTAATTGAGGGTTCTATCTAATGATGTTACTAAGTTTTTTTTTTTTAGCTCATATAGATTTCTGCCATTGGCATAACAAGTTATAAGTTTTGAAAGATTTGTTATTGATAGTTGGACTCCTTCTTAAAAGTCAAAGATAAATCTTTAAATTGAGATAATAGTCAAGCAATACAAAAGACTTAATTTACCCTGAAGCAAGATTAAATAAAGAAGGAATGTGTCTACGGAACAGTAATGCCACCACTAGGCTCAAAACAGGAAGTATATGTCCAACAGACCTGAAAGTCACTTAGGAGCTACAGTTCGTGTACAGTTTGTCATACTGAACCATCCTAACAAGTTTCAAATTATTCCCATGTACGGTCACTGAGAAAAGCTTGATGGAAATTTTCAAGTTGATTTTCATAGATTTTCATATTGGCCTAGTCCCAAACAGGAAGAAGATGTCCGACAGACCTAAAAGTCACTTATGACGTACAGTTTGCCATATTGAACCATCCTACCAAGTTTCAAGCAAGTTACGGACGTATGGACAGACACAAGTAAAAGTATGTCGTTGCGGGGGCATAAAATAACCTACCTGTGTGACTAGAGGTGTTAGAAGTGAAGCAGAACTTTTCCCTAAACATCTTATGACAAATCTGATACAGCGACATGTTCTCTCTACAATTCTAATGTCTGATTGGTACTTCATACATGTCTCTGATAAAACTGGCCATATCTGAAAAGAAACAGAACATTATAGCATATTCTAATACATAGTTATATCATCCTTAAAATAACCTAGATCATTACTATTCATAGACTAAAATTTGAGTGCCTATGTAAATTTTAAATTTTTTTAAACCCTAAAATTCTTCCTTCTTCAGCAAACTTAGTTAGAATTTGAACTCTCAATTCAGCAATATTTTGTTTTATTGTTCTATGCTCTTAAAATTCATAGTGTTTGACATTTTCGACCCATTGGTTCAATTGTCTCAGGTGAGTCTTAAATAGACAAAGCATGCATGTAGGCTTTTGTTGTAAATATTATTCTTAATAAATGATAGGTAAAAATAATGTTGCATTTATACTGACCTATCACTTAATTATTGGCTGTGTACAATATCCTTAATCCATCAGTAACAAAAAAGGCATTCTGCTTAATTGAAACAACAAATTACTTTGGACTATGAATTAGAACTTCCTGGTTATACAATTCAACAAATTTCATACCTGTTCTACAGCTGTCTGGCAAGGATGCACTTGTCCATTGTTTGTTGTTAATGTTGTATTTCTGAAGAACAAAAAAAAGATAGATTTCTTTTTAAATTTGGCATCCCCAGAAAACCTTGACTTAACAAGAGCTACATGTATAGGTAAAAATATTTCTGTAGGTAATTTTTTTAGCTGTACATGTGCATGTACAGTAGTCCCCCTCACGAGAGACCACTCATTTGTAAGACCACCCATTTTCAAAGGCCACATTTCTCTTGCATTAACTCATTTGTGAACAAAAGTACCTCATTTGGAAGACCACCCCTTTAACCTGACCAAAGACCACCCTTTTGAGTCAAAAATTATCAATTTCCCTCTCTTGAGAGACCACTTTTTTAAATTATAGATATTTTATATACTAAATACTACAGAAAAAATACCCTTTATAATTATAATTTTTTGACACAATATAAGAAGGAATAAAAACATTTTATTTTCAAAATGTAGATATTGCATTTCTATAAGAAACCAAGCTTTCAAAAGTGACACTAGCCACTTTAACCTTCTTTTTGATTTAAAAAAATATTTTTAAAACAACAAACTTCATTGTCCAAGCTGAGGCCCATTACTTCCCCAAATAACAATTTTTGACAAAAGAAAGTTAATTAATATAAATAAGGCCTTCATATTGTTTTTTTTTATGAAAGGGGATATTGAATGGCTTCAATTAGCTAAATAAACAGTAATGACACTTACTGATGACAAACTAATAAAATTTTACATTAACAGGTAATATAACATGATAATACATGTACATGTACACTAACAGAGGTACATAAAACAGATCTAAATGAAAGAACCTTAGTGAGCACGCTCACATACCCCACGCGTGCCGCTAATGGACTATCAATGTTATCCTTGAGGAATTAGTATCAAGCTACAGGAATCAATAATATTGAATGATTGTAAAAGTGAATGTGCAAGTATTTGAATATCATAACAAAGTTATGTCAAATTTCTTAGTCCAAAGGGCCATTACTCCGACAAAAATTTGGGGATCAAAAATCCTTGTAACATGCACAACTACATATGGTGTTCTTCTTGCATACCTAGTTTCGTTAAATTCTGTTCAGTAGTTTAAGAGGAGTTGCGATTACAAACTGTAATCAGGATTTTCTGCAAATTTCTAAGTCCAAAGGGCCATAACTCCCACAAAAATCTGTGAATCAAAAATTCCGGTAACATGCACAACTACATATAGTGTTCTTCTTGCATACCAAGTTTCGTTAAATTCTGTTCAGTAGTTTAAGAGGAGTTGCGATTACAAACTGTAATCATGATTTTCTGCAAATTTCTAAGTCCAAAGGGCCATAACTCCCACAAAAATTTGCGAATCAAAAATTCCCGGTAATATGCACAACTACATATGGTGTTCTTCTTGCATACCAAGTTTCATTAAATTCTGTTCAGTAGTTTAAGAGGAGTTGCGATTACAAACTGTAATCATGATTTTCTGCAAATTTCTAAGTCCAAAGGGCCATAACTCCCACAAAAATTTGCGAATCAAAAATTCCCGGTAACATGCACAACAATATATGGTGTTCTTCTTGCATACCAAGCTTCGTTAAATTCTGTTCAGTAGTTTAAGAGGAGTTGCGATTACAAACTAATCATGATTTTCTGCAAATTTCTAAGTCCAAAGGGCCATAACTCCCACAAAAATTTGCGAATCAAAAATTCCCGGTAATATGCACAACTACATATGGTGTTCTTCTTGCATACCAAGTTTCGTTAAATTCTGTTCAGTAGTTTAAGAGGAGTTGCGATTACAAACTTTGATCACAGACTGACGGACGGACGGACGGACGGACCAGTCAAAAACATTATACCCTTCGCAACTTCGTTGCGTGGGGTATAATAAGAAAATGTTTATTTTTTTTCTTTATTATTAATTTCATTATCAGTCATATCAGTATATAGCCAAAAATAATAAACTAAAATAATTAATAAATTTAATTTACACCCATACCTTAATACACAAGGTATACATACAATCAATATTGGGAAGTTACTTTTTCTTTGAAATGTTCAATTCCTTTTGAGAGACCACCCCTTTTGTAAGACCACTTTTCTGTTGCAAATAGGGTGGTCTTTCAAGAGGGGGACTACTGTATATGAATTGTGTGAACTGTAAAGATATGTACATATATGAGAGCAATTATAGAAAGTCGATATATTTTATACTAATAGACTATACACCATACACTGGTATCATCCTTTAATTTAAACTTATCCTTCAATGTAACGATTTGTTACCCAACACTATCCCTTAAAACATTAATACAGTCTATCTATAATCTTGGGATTCACCTTACCTAAATATAGCAGACAATTTATCTAACCACACTGTGGGATTCCCCTTACCTAAATATAGCAGACAATCTATCTAACCACACTGTGGGATTCCCCTTACCTAAATATAGCAGACAATCTATCTAACCACACTGTGGGATTCCCCTTACCTAAATATAGCAGACAATCTATCTAACCACACTGTGGGATTCCCCTTACCTAAATATAGCAGACAATCTATCTAACCACACAGTGGGATTCCCCTTACCTAAATATAGCAGATAATCTGTCTAACCACACTGTGGGATCTTGGTTACTACCATGGTGAATACTGTTTAGTTTTGGTTGGTTCTCTGTTACATTGTGTAATATCTAAAGAAGAAAACAAACATTTTATAAATGATTTTGTAGGCGTTAAAAATTTATCTGAACAATCAAAACATCATATGTTTTATAACAAGAGTTAACACTAAAGTATGTCTCGCCTGCCGGCACCATCATAAACAATTATTCTTTCTTACTTCCACTATATTTTGAATTTACATGGATTTTCAGTTTTTGAGATCAAAAGATGTTTATAGAACTTAAACATTGCTAATATATGCAATAAAAATAATCAAAGTCACTCAACCAGAAAATCAAGGTCAACATCAAAAGATGGGGATGCAACCGTGCTAAGCTATTACTAGGGCATATGTGTACCAAGTTTCATCAATCAGGACCAATAATACTTGAGATATGGAGGTGTTTGCAAAACCTTAACATTAGTATTACATGTATATGTATTGAAAATTGTCAAAGTCACTCAACCGGAAAATCAAGGTCAAGGTCAAAAGATGGGTATGTATTACTAGGGCATATGCATACCAAGTTTCATCAACCGAGGACTTATAGTTCTTGAGATAGGAAGGTGCTCACAAAACTTTTCCATTGCTATCATATGTATTGAAAATTGTCAAAGTCACTCAAATAGAAAATCAAGGTCAAGGTCAAAAGATGGGGATGCAACTGTGCTAAGCTACTACTGGGGCATATGCATACCAAGTTTCATCAATCTAGGACTTATAGTTCTTGAGATATGGAGGTGCTCATAAAACTTTTTCAAAAAGTTAACGACCCCGCCGCTGCCGCCTCCGCTTCCGCTGTTGGTAAAGTAACACCTATGTCCCACTCTGCTTCACAGGCAAGACAAAAATGATTACTCAATTTTTTTTTCCTATCCATAGTTTTTTTTTGCACACCAAACATAAAGTCATTGTTATTTATAGTATAGATTTCCATCCAAGTCGATAAACAGGAAGTATATATGGGGCAGACCTTAAATCCTTACTCTCAATACACAAGGACAGGAAACAGGTGTATAAATATGTGTAAACTTACTGCACTAAGAGGTTTGATCTGTATAGAGCATAACTGTTGTAGAGATTCTGATATTTTATCTTCAGGTAACTGTGTTAATATTATTGATGTTCCTGTAAAACAGAAAATAATATAGATAAGATAAGTATATTTATTGAGTAAGAAAGAAGACATTCTAAGTTGTAGAAACTGTGTCCTCTCTTTTGTGTTCTCTTTGTTTAATGACATTAAGACATTTTTATATTGATTCATTGAGTTCATTGAGTTAGAGACAGATGTTTTAGACAGCTTATCTTTAAGATAAATTTAACTTTTTTTACTCTATGTTTAAAGTTAAAACATATTTGAAAATTTCAATATGAACAATCAAGAACAAAATCAATGTTCACTTTGTTTTCACAATACACAATGTAACATGAAGAATACCTTTCAGGAAGCCCAAAACAGCTTCATTAGAGAGGTGTAATGAATCTACAGCCTGTGCTATCGTGATGAGACCCTGGAAGTGGTTTCTCATTTTCTCTTTACATACTGTAGATATACTCTGGACAGCATTGGCAGCTGCTGACGCTAACTTTGGTTCCTGTAGGCCAGCCAGTATAAACTGTAATATTGGATCTGAAAATAAAATAATACAGAAATATGATAACTTACACAAGTTTTGTTTTCTGTAAGCCAGCCAGTATAAACTGTAATATTGGATCTGAAATAGGTCATTATACAAGTAAAATTTTAAAAGCCTATAAAAAACAAGTTATACTGTGAGCAAGCTCACCCCCCCCCCCTTCATATTGGACTCTGTACTGTAAAAAAATCTCAAGTTTAGTTATCTCCCCTCGATGATAACCGAAAGCAATACAAATTCTTCAGGCACATCTAAAGATGATGTTCTTCCTTCATGTAAAGTTTCATCCAAATCCATCAAGCAGTTTAGAAAGAGTTGCGCTTACAGGATCTCCCATTGAATCATGTATTAAAAAAGTCTAAGTTCAATGATCTCCCCTGAATGATGTCTAGTTGGGATGAAAATTCTTCATGCACATCTACATATGATGTACTTCCTTCATGTAAAGTTTCATCAAAATCCTTCAAGCGGTTAAGGAGAAGTTGCGCATACGAGGTCTCCCATTGAATAATGTATTTAAAAAGTTTAAGTCCAATTATTTCCCCTGAATGATGTCCGAGTGCAATGCAATTTCTTCATGCACATCTACATATGATGTACTTCCTTCATGTAAAGTCTCATCAAAATCCTTCAAGCGGTTTAGGAGAAGTTGCGCTTACGAGGTCTCCCAATGAATAATGTATTTAAAAAGTCTTAAGTCCAATTATTTCCCCTGAATGATGTCCTAGTGCAATGAAATTTCTTCATGCACATCTACATATGATGTTATTTCTTCATATTAAATTTCAGCAAAATCTTTCAAGCGGTTTAGGAGGAGAAGCGCTTACAAGTTATGTGGACGGACAGGTGGACAGACAGACAGGGTGTTTCCTATATACCCCCCCCCCCAACTCTGTTTGCAGGGGGTATAATAAGAACAGCCGACACCAATAGAGCTTGTCTGGTAGATCATTGGTTGTGTTGCTCCTAGGTTTCTGTTTTCACTCAAGAAATTTTGTTGGTGACATCATCTGCTTTAACAAATACAGGACTTTGTTTATGTAGCAGGCATGTTTATACATACAATAACTTTTTTTTTCATGAATTCGCTATTCACTTAGGGCTGTTCCAGCAAAACATACATGGGACCAGGGGAAGGCACTTTTTCTACAGGGGTACCACCCATAGAAGCAAATTATTAAATTTTCCTTATTTTCTTTGAACTTAATACAAGTTTCTAACACCCAACCATACCAGCAAATTAAATTGCCTTCCCCCGGTCCCATGTATGTTTTGCTGGAACAGCCCTTATGTTTTTACATGAGTTTTGCATAAATAATTGAAGTCTTTCAGTCTTTGTGTTCCGTCACTCCTAATTTAGATTTTTGTTTTTATGAAATTTTGGGGTCTGAATACCTATATGGTCTGTTTGTGTGTGTTTTTTTAAATGTTATAGGCATCTTAGAAATAATAAATGTGCAAAATGATTTAAAGTTTCTCTCAACAAAGAAAATTTTAAGTTTTTTTCAAAAAAGGAAGATGTTAGCTGTACCTAAATATTCTTCATGTTTTTCTATCCATTCACACAGCTCTCCAAATAAGTGAATACTGGTATATCTGACTGCTACATGGGCTGTGGGAGGTATTGATAGAATGGCTTTCACTACTTCTGGTATTATTTCATTATCTTCCCTGAATAAAATAGAAAACAAAGATATATTTTTCAGGTCTTATTCAAAAAGTAGTATTTTTTTACTTCTTTATTTCTTAGAACATTATTACAAATATAAATAGGTTACAGATGTTAAATTGAAATGAATCACGTACAAAATCCATCTACATCATACATTAGTTAGAAACAATACTTATATATTTGCCACAACTTGTACTTTTTACAAGATATTATCAGAAAAGCATTAAACATTAAGTTATTTTTAGACACAGGGGTCATAAAAAACAAAATGGCTTCTGTAATACATTAATATATATTTAGCCACACAAATTTTTATGGAAGGATATTTTTAGCAACCACTAACACTTACAGCTGTCATAATGAACAAAGTGGTTTCTTTTATACAGTACCATATTTTAGCCACAGGTTATACTTGTGGGTTTTAGATATTTTTAGACACAGCTTATACTTATGATAGGATATTTTTAGCCACAGGTTATACTTATGGTTTTTAGATATTTTTAGCCACGGCTTATACTTACGGTAGGATATTTTTAGACACAGCTTATACTTACAGTAGGATATTTATCGACACAGCTTATACTTACGGTAGGATATTTTTAGCCACGGCTGTCATAATGAACAAAGTGGCTTCTGTAACATCCCAAGAAGTATTCTCTGTCTGTTGTTTTAAATTTTCATACATCTGTCAAAACAGAAAATGAAGTATAAGTTCAAATACCAGATTAAATTAGATTAAAGAAAGACCATCAGCTAATTTCTTTTCCATATGCAGATACTTCTGTTATCTTTTAATCAGTTAAGATGCTGTCCATGTAGAAATCAGGCAAAAACCTACAGAATCTTGCACATGAAGAATTTTATCCCAGCAAATTTATTGTTTTAATGCATTGTTGGACTTGTATGTAAAACAAAAATCACCAGGATTCGTTTGAAAGCAACATGGATGACTTGTATTTCAGCCTTAAAGTTTAAGAACAAAGCAACAAAATTTTGCAAATATTCAAGAGTTATCTCCCTTTTCTGCATATTTTCATTCTATATAAATCATATCTTAAAGTTATCACTTCAATTAACCAAAAATCTGCATTTGTTTTGGGAAATGGATGTTAACCTGATGTGAAATAAATGAAATTTTTTGAAAAAAACAAATTTTCATGTGCCAGCTATTGCCTGGGTTTTGCTTGGACAGCCTCTTAAAACTTTATCTTTTATGTCAGACAGAGCATAATGTATATCTTTTAAGTAATTTCAATCTTTGTGAAATGTTTTCATCTTCTTTGACATTTTGAGAATGATCACCCCAGTTTGATAATTAAATTGTTATCTTAAAAAAAAAAAACTCTGATCAGATGAGGGCTATTCCAAAAATAAATGTATGGGGGGTCAGAAGGCACTTTTTTTTATTAAAAACAAAAGAATATGGAATATGTGCCAGAAAGACACGATCGACATATTGATTTGGATAAATGTACAATAGCAAAATTTTCACTGCGTGTGAAGCGCTTTTCTGGATCAACCTTCATCAGACACGCTAGGAGTTGAAAACTTGGAAAACCAGTAGAATATTAGATTTGATAAAACAAAAACAAAAGCCAAAATATTACAACAATGACCAAACATATAAATTTATCAATTTTTAAAGAAATAGCCAAACGTTGTCAAATAACCACCATGCATAAAATTTTAATTATTTTTCCTTTATGTTGCATTTGAGAAATATCTAAAAATACCACCACCCATACAACTTTAATTATAGTGCCTTCCGACCCCCTCCCCCCATACAATTAATTCTGGAATAGCCCTAAATGTAAACAATACTTGACTTAAGATATTTATATAATATTATATCTTACCTGTACAAAACAATCAGAAGAACCAACAATAAATATCACATCTTTAATTAATTCAGAAACTCGTAATCTAAATTCACCAAAGTCATCCGATTCACCAGGTATACCATCCTGTAAAATATGCAAAACAAGTTTAATAAGCATTCTTTCAAGGGTTTGGGTTCGATATTTGTTTTAGTTTTATTGATATTCTGATTAATGTTTGAGCTTGTAATTATATCTTTGTGTATGTGATCCCGACCCGGATTATTAATTTTATAAAAACATTTTTTTACCCATAAACAGCAGAAAAAAATCTTAACGGATGATTAACAAAAAAAATATTATTTCTTAAAAAAGAAATCTGTTCTTTTAATGCCAGAACTCTGGATATTTTTGAGTTAGTAAGTTATTGTGTTAAATCTTTTCTTTACTTGTTGTCTTGAATGTTTTCTAGTTTTTTCATTGAAGTTTAAGATTGTATTGCTCATTTGCTATTTCTATCCTTTCTGCTTGAATAATCTGTGGTATTATAGCTCCTACAAAGTGATCGAGTTGATTATGGAATTTCTAACATCAAGGGGGAAAAATTGATTATTTTAACGGTGAGGCTTTCCGGGCGATCAAAATATCAAATTTATTTCCCCCCGAGATGTTAGAATTACCACAATCATCAAGAATTCAGTTGAAGAAGGTTTTACTCTATGTCCACAGGTAAAATTGCAAGAGGTTAATCATTATTTGCACATGCAATTATGCTTGGAACAAAATTTTCTCTAGAAAATATTTTTCCACAACTAGTTGAGATGTTGAAAAATCAGATGAAAATTAGAGAAAAAGAGATCTATGGTAGTAAGAATTTAAAGCAATTTGAAAATACGTACATGATCAGGTTCCATTTGACAATGCCGACATAACGATACAATAAGTCTCTGTATATATGGTTTAAATATATCTATTGCAGGGTCTTCATGCCGTTTATATAATTCTTCTGACAACCTGTACCATACATTAAATGTTATTTCTGCAACCTAAAACATAACAATAAAAACAATCATAATAAGGTGATGTTTACACCATAACAAATGAATGTTAAATCTATTTTTACACAACTGGGAAATTTTGAAAAAAAAAAAAAATTTCTCCAAATTATTCAGGCTCTAGACTTATGATGATTCAAGGTTAAAAATAACCTACATGTCTGCCTACATTTTCTGAAATAAGGCATAGTGTGTGTGTGTAGAAAATCAAATTTGTTTTCTGAAATTTAATTTATAATTGAATGAATTACTTTTTGAACTTTTCATGAGTTATCTCCTCTTTTTATGGTTTTCCGATGTTTTATCTTTTAAATACAAGGTTGTAGAGATACATGTTTTATAAACAGATGACATGTCTCATAAACCTTAGGTCATTTGTCACCATTTATCACCAATTGCATGATTCTTAGATAGACTGGTACTTTATCATATATGCATAATTCACTCATAATTAAATTTATGTAAGGTATCAAACAGCTATTAACATGTAAAGCATTACAAATTGTAATCTTACCTCATATAAATGATGTCCTACACATGTCAATAGTAAATCTAAAATTCCTAAATCTCCTGTAAAACTCTGAAAAAAATTAAAACTTAGCTGATATTATCATGCAAAGCATCTCAAGTTAAGTTCTTGGATATGTTAACTTGTTTTTTTTATCATATAATTAAGCCATAAAATGTAATTAAAATATCCTTTTTTATTCTTGACAAAGATGAATAGAAAATTTAAATAATACTGTGGTTTCATTATTATTCGTGGTGTATCAATTTTCTTGGTTTTCGTGGGTAGCCTTGAACCACAAAAAGGAAATTTAACATTGGTGTGTATGCTGCAGACTTAAGAACCTTGAATTTAAGAATCCATGAACTTATACTTTCTCACCAAACCACAAAAATTGGTACCCACGAAAATAAATGAATCCACAGTCTAATAATATGATGCAGGTTAAACCTGAAAAGCTCCCGCAGATAAAGTAAATTTCTTATATATATATAAATATGTGGTGCCTCATACTCTACTTAAAGCAAGAACTCATTATCTATATAATAACAGCAAGAAAGGCAATCATTTACATGATTTTGAAACAAGAGGCTCCCAGGAGCCTGAATCGCTCACCTGGTCTTGATATTGACCCTATACTTTAGTAGAGCTAAATGAGCTGAACATTTAAGCAAGCAACAGCTTTTCTCTACCTGCAATAGTTTTCATTCTATAGGCCAAAAACACCATTTTCACCTATAAGGGGCCATAACCCCTATAAGGAGTCATCTGACAACTTCGACCCTATGAAGACTTTTGTAGAGCTAAATGAGCTGAACATTTAAGCAAGCAACAGCTAATCTCTATCTGCAATAGTTTTCATTCTGTAGGCCAAAAACATGAAAAATGGCTATTTTTCAGGGGCCGTAACCCCTATAAGGTGTCATCTGACAACTTCAACCCTATGGAGAATTTTGTAGAGCTAAATGAGCTGAACATTTAAGCAAGCAACAGCTAATCTCTATCTGCAATAGTTTTCATTCTGTAGGACAAAAACATGAAAAATCGCTATTTTTCAGGGGCCGTAACCCCTATAAGGGGTCATCTGCCAACTTCGACCCTATGGAGAATTTTGTAAAGCTAAATGAGCTGAACATTTAAGCAAGCAACAGCTAATCTCTATCTGCAATAGTTTTCATTCTGTAGGCCAAAAACATGAAAAATTGCTATTTTTCAGGGGCCGTAACCCCTATAAGGAGTCATCTGACAACTTCGACTCTATGGAGAATTTTGTAGAGCTAAATGAGCTGAACATTTAAGCAAGCAACAGCTAATCTCTATCTGCAATAGTTTTCATTCTGTGACACAAAAACATGAAAAATCGCTATTTTTCAGGGGTTGTAACCCCTATAAGGGGCCATCTGACAACTTCAATCCTATTGAGACTTTCGTAGAGCTAAATGAGCTAAACAATTAAGCAAGCAACAGCTAATCTCTATCTGCAATAGTTTTCATTCTGTAGGCCAAAAACATGAAAAATGGCTATTTTTCACCTTTAAGGGGCCGTAACCCCTATAAGGGGTCATCTGACAACTTCGACCCTATGGAGACTTTTGTAGAGTTAAATGAGCTGAACATTTAAGCAAGCAACAGCTAATCTCTATCTGCAATAGTTTTCATTCTGTAGGCCAAAAACATGAAAAAATGCTATTTTTCACCTTTAAGGGGCCGTAACCCCTATAAGGGGTCATCTGACAACTTTGACCAAATGAAGACTTTTGTAGAGCTTTTGATGCTGAATCAGTAGCGTGGCCTCAGATTTCCTCTATCTCTTATACTTTTTGATTTATAAGCCAAAAACAGTAGTCTGACCCCCCTAGTCTATTTTTAGTAACGGCGGCCATGTTTTTTAACGGATTAAAAATCAAAACACAAGTTTGGTGCAGGACACCCTTAGGATCATTCATACCAAGTTTCATTAAATTCTGTTTGGTAGTTTCAGAGGAGAAGATTTTTGAAAAATTGTTAACAGACGACGACAGACGACGACGACGGACGCCAAGTGATGGTAACAGCTCACATGGACCTTCGGTCCAGGTGAGCTAAAAAAGAACGCGCTGCAAATGGAACAAGGAAGTTATATTCTGCGGACCTCGCCGAAGTCACCTTCTACTTTCATTTTCGAATGCACAGCCGGCTGGAGGGAAAATGACAAACACAGTTTGTTTATTGAGGACAAAGTAAATCTAATGACTGCAGGGAATGAAATTTGTCTGCTGAATTAATCAAGTTATTTGTTTGGTTGACAATACACCGCTTTTTTGTGGGGGCTTGCTTCACGAAAATTAGAATGACAGGTTCCCGCGCTTCTGTCATTTTGTTTTGATGGATGCGACCTCTAGTGATAGAATGCATATGGACGCCAATAATTAAAATATGCCCTAAGTCCTAATTTTTTAATACAGATTCTTTACGTTTAAAACATTTCATAGCTGGGAATACTTTAAATAATTATATTAATACAATAACTATGTTTATTATTTTTTTAAATTGAAAATTACAAAAAAGGAATTTAATTTTGCATTCCGTGTTATTGGGTGCGGATTTCTGATTAGCTTATACGTCTTCCGGTTTAAGGCATCATACTCAGTCAACTTAGCTCCCGCTCTGCCGGAGCTTATTAATCAAAGTATTGAAGTATACAAACCTGATTGGGATAATTAATCATTGATTCAAGGAAAGATTCTGCAAGTTCTGTGAAAATTCTGCAATAATTTATTGATCTGAAATGGAAATAATCCAAATACAATTTTTCAAATATAATTCTTGTTTAATCAACTGAGGTGTGCAAGTTTCATACCCCATCTGAGAGTGTGCTGATAAATATACTGTTGATCTATTGATATTTTCGTTTTAAGATCAAGTTAAGTAAATTATCATCTTAAAACTGTTTTATTGATACTTGATTTGGTATTCTGAATTTGTATCAAAGGATTTTAGCTTGTTTAACTTAATAAGTTCTTGTAACATATGGAGGTGACAAGGCCACAATTTTTTGGTTGTAAAATCATACGTTTGTAGAATTTCTGATGTTTGTTTGAAGGTGTTCTTGCATTAAAATCATACAACATAAAATTCTAAATTATAACCACATGGACCTACTTATCTGTATCATCCATTGCAACTGAGACATGGTAAGCATCAGGTAATGTCTTTACTCCATGGTATAGTGCCTCTGCTAGTCGCATATGGGCTTTTAAATCCTGAAAAAAGAAAATGTGTAAAATATGCCAAACAAAGAGAAAAGCTCATGACATAACCATGATTATTGCTACTTAGAGCGAAATGGTAGATTGTACCCATATATTTAAGGTTTCACAATAAGTGGTTTTAACTTTATTTGAATTCAGTTGGGTCAGAAATGGACAGATTTTATTAAACAGGAAATAAGCCAGGTGACGTGAGGTATGGAAAGGCCTTAAATCAATTCCACAATATCAGACCCTATGCTGACGATGCATACCAAATATCATGAGTGTGCGATATGTAGTTACTGATAAAATGTTGGGAATATTTTCCAAGCTTGCCTACACTCTTGCAGACAGACATTTTAGATTTAATAATTAGGATTTTCACTTCATAAAATTCAGTCAAATATGTTGATATTTATGCTAGTATAAAAAGTTTCTAATGAAGTTTTTACAAAAAAATTAAGAATTTGTTGAGGCTTTTTGAGATTCAATTGTAGATATTTGTGCCAGAGCCATAACTACCATTGAGGCAGACGAGGCAGTTGCCTCGTCTGAAATTTCGGCAATTTTTTTTTTCCACAGTGTCTATTTATACATAAAATGATTTCTTGCCCTTAGCCTCAAAGTCAATTTACGCATCCGTATTTTAGAAATATCCTAGTCCAATTTTGATTTTCTATCTATTTATTTCCTGCAAATCACAGGCTTAAATTCTGGTCATTTATATCGACTTAAAAAAAAGATATAAATGACCAGAATTCATGCCCCTGTGCCGCAAATGTGTCTACCAAAAACAAAATATACGGTCAAACAAAAAATATCAACTCGGTATGTATTGTAATTCTAAGTAACCCCTGATTTATATCATATTTTGTCTCCATAAAGATATTACTGATTTGCAAACTGAAAAAGTTGATCTTAAAAAAACATATCCGAAAGCAAAAAAGGTGAAATTATATTTAATATGGCCCTGTCACGCTAAAACGTTTTAATCAACGTGTGCCGACGTTTTAGAATATATTCATAACACTCTGGTGTGCGTTGCGTAAGCTTTGTATAAGTTATGAACAAGTTATTGCGTGCTTCTGACAAGTCCTGTGTAGTTTGTTCAAAGGAGGCTCATGGGTGCCCATTGTTTCGGGTCACCAGGGGAGCTAGCTGTTTTTCCATTGTGGGGTTTGTAATTTCCTTTTGTGTGATTCATATCTCATGCACCTTTCATTCTACGACTCAACACTTAATTTCAACTTCGCCATATCTATTAGTCAGTCCACACACATGGTGCTTTTCATACCTATTCAACTTCCAGAACATTGCGGATCCAGGATTTCCGAAAATGGGCCCGTTTACTGACCAAAGGGAGCCCACGCTGCACATTCATAGAAATTACACTGTTGATCAAGTTAGCGCAGAGAATGTTCTTAGGAAATGGAAATAGAAAGATACAACTTGCTTTTTCTGAATAAAAACAATAAACCATGCATATTTCTTAGTTAAAATATTGTGTGTAATCATCTTAGAAGATACGTTTAATAAGCCAAAAGCCTATAGTTTATTGGGCCATTAAGACAAAGATTTTCAAAAATTTTCACTGGGGCCTTTGCCCCCCTGGACCCCTGACTATGGGGGCCTCAATCGGCGGCCCCTAATCCCCTGCCTAGTCCCTTTTTGGCATCTAGTTATGGCCCTGTGTGCAAATGTTAATGATTTTCCATCTCGCTTTACACACTTTATCTGCTAGATACTGATTATAACTGACATAATACCCAACATTTTCTATCTGACATCTCACCTCAGCACTATATAATGCAGAGCAGATACAATCTGTGGCTGCCTCATGTAACATGTTTGGACATTCTGTCTGAGTCTGAAAGAAAAAGACATACTGTGGATTCATTTATTTTCGTGGGTACCAATTTTCGTGGTTTGATGAAAAAGGACCATTTTGTGGATTCTTAAATTTGTGGTTTGGAAGACTGCAGCATGCAAATCAAGGTTAAATTTCCGTGGGGCATCAATTTTCTTGGGTAAAGGCACCAACGAAAACAACGAAAATTGGTACCCCACGAATAATAACGAAACCACAGTATACAATATAATAACAGACAGACCACTAGCTCAGTCATAATCAAACACAAGAACCAACAGGTTAACACTTCAATCTAAAAAATCTTACATACATCATATGTCATTTGAGATCATTTTAAGATCATTCAAGTTATCTGGAATGACCTGGAAGATCCATAGTCTGACAAACTTAGAAGCTTAAGGGAGGACTACTAGATCTTACAACACTCTGAACACTCAAACTCCTAGGGATTTTATAGTTTGGAGAGCTCCACACATAAGTCATATTCTTTTAATTTACCCGACCACTAGCTCAATGGTATATCATGGGCAGGACTACATTAAAATATTCAAAATCTAACCCTCTGTGTTATGACACAAGTTTATTTACCCCCTTCATATCTTTGATTAGTTCAAACAATACACCATATTCTTGTTTGTGATAAAAAAAGAGTATGCTAATATATTTTGGCTTTGTCCTAAACATAAATCTGCAAACAGTATATGAATTGTTAATGAAAAATGCTTCCATCACAAATTTTTAAAATTTCATTGTTTTTTGGCCTTTGTGTTATGAACACTTATCTTACATCTGATTGGTATCTAAATAATAAAGATAACCAAACTTATTTTATTGTCAGAAAAGTTAATAATACCAATCATTTACTTGATTATCAAAACATCAGAATCTGAAGGGTGCTTCAAAGAAGATGACCATATCAATAGCTTACTAGAACTTGAAAAGGGGCAGAAACAAGTTTACTTCCAACAACTAGATCTTCAGATAATACACCGAGACTGAACCAGCTCCCTAAACACCTGAATATCTTTATCTGGCCTTTAGTATCACCTGCACAGCTCTCCCCACAAGCTTCCTGTAAAAAAAACCTAACATAATATAAAAGCAACAAGTAATGTTATCATTTTCTTGAATAACCAACCTTAGTGAGTACACTCACATACCCAACACGTTCCGATTATAGACTAACAATATTATCCTTGAGCAATAAGGAATACATGTACAGATGATAAAAGTTATATATACATGTATAACATTTGCATCTACATACAGTGTACTACTTGCATACCAAGTTTAGTTAAATTCTGTCGAGTAGTATCAGAGTAGTTGCGTCCACAAGATGATGAATCTGGATGTTCCTCATATTTCTAGGGCCAAAACTACCACAAGAATTTGTGTGCATAAAAACAAACTTAAATGCATGGGGTAATACAAATTGGCTGTGCAACTTATTGTTAATATATCATAGTTTTCAATTTCTGTTATTTTTGCATTATATATGAAACTTTCAATATCATTTTTTTTGTATTTATTTCTAAAATAACTTTATATAACATTTATTTTTTATTTCTGTAAATTTCATTAATCATGGGCATTACATTTACAGTCCAAAAGTTGAAAACAAAACTCATCTTTCCTTGTGTTTATAATTGATTGAAGGATAAACATAAAAGCATCCTTAATATACCATTTCATGATTTAAGAAAAAGATTTTTGCTGGCATTCCTTTTTTTTAATCTGACTAAATAAATGTTTTTTTCTGTTTTTTTTTCCCTACAAGTGCTGAGATATTTGATAAGGATTATTTCTAACAAGCAATATACACTGTAATTGGGCATCTCCCAATACTGATAAAAAATTAACATTGAATAAAGTCCCTTCACTTACAAGTAACTGTAATATAACTGGTGAAGCTTTTCTAAATTCTTCTGTAACATCTGTTCTTCTATTAGCACCAAGTCTTAATGATCTACTATTAACCTGTAAAAATACAAATATAAAAGTTATATTAGACCAAGTAATTAACTGTACAGGCTGTTGTAAATTTTGAGAATATTATGATGTAAAACAAATTCAAAAGAATTATATAGTCCACATGTCGATACTTTGGAGAATTTACATGATGATTACATATTATAAATGTAAATGAATCTTTCCTATATCTATTTTGAGATAACCATGGTTTTTTTTTTAATTTACTACACTACATGTAAATGGATAGACTTCCTATCATTGTAGAATACTATTTGATTGTAAATATAAATCAAGCCACTTCTAAAGATGAGTCAATCCGATTGTACACAGAGAGTAAAACAGCTGATCTCTTTTCCTCTATCTTTCCTTTTTCCATTGTCACATTGTTTACTTAGAAACCACAAAAGTCACCCATTTTATTTTTTAAAAGTTTGTTGAATTGTCTTAATGCTAACCTTTTTTTATGAAAAAGGAAATTAGTATTGGAATTTGCTACAAAACAGCAATCAATCATATTTCAGATGTGGGCTCTTTATCTTTCTTAGATATTGTATACTTGTACATACAGGTTTTACAACTACAAGTGATGAGATACAGATTTTTATCACATCTAGTTAGATATTTGTCAAATTAGGAAACGAGCATTTGCAAGTTTCCTTTGACAAATATCTCTAAATTTCTCTAACTGTCTAACGTAAAAGTAAAGGCCCCCCAAATTACTTATTAAATAAAAACTCATTGGAAAAAAATCCTATATGTATTTTGTTTAGCAAACATGTGAAAAAGGATTCAAATAAAAAAGTGGCCTTTTAATTTTAAATTTCAATTAAAAGTAGACTTTATAACTTAAAAAACGTTTTTGTGCATTTTTGGGGATAAATTATTGTCTTTTTATTCAAGCAAAATCATCAGGTGTTCAAACAAAAGTAATTACCCTTTCCACAAGATGCGTATCTAACTGGGGTGTCTCGCTCAAACAGCCAATCAAATTTCTTGAAATTGAATATCACATCGTGTGGAGTGTCATACGCAAAATAGTCTCATCTCGTAAGAACTAGATAATATTGCACCCATGTTTTTGTTTTAGTGCTGCTGATGAGGATTAAAATTCAGAAATGACCATACAGCTCATAAAAATTAATTACAATTGGAGTTACAAATATGTTATGGTCTCATGTTCATTTACTCATTATTTTTCATAAAATACTGTTATGGTTCCATGACTTACTTCTTCAGGCATGACAGATAAAACTTCTAATAAGAATGGAAGGTTCTGTGGGTTGTTTCCATATCTGAAATAAAAATTATAAAGATATTGTTATAATTCATGTATATAAATACAAATAAAGATATTTCTTTCATTAAAAAAATGTGAACATGATTTAAAGTTTCATTTGAACACTATTTCCTCTGTTTAAGGATGTTTTTTGGGTACAACTTCCTAGGAAAAAGTATAACATACTGTGGTTTCATTATTATTCTTGGGGTATCAATTTTCGTGGTTATCGTGGGTGGCATTGACCCACGACATTTGATGCCCCATGAAAAGGTAATTTAACATTGATCTGTATGGTGCTGACTTCAGAACCAGGAACTTAAGAATCCACGAACTTACCAATTTTCATCAAACCACGAAAATTTATACCCACGAAAATAAATGAATCCACAGTAAATATGAACATGATGAGTAATTTTATAAACATTTACTTAAAGGACTTATTATTCCACAGGACACAGATGTCAAATCATAGGAAGTTCAAGTCTGACGTGACTAAGCATCACATAGAACATACAGTTTGACCTACCATACAACCCTACCAAATGTCACATCATTTCCGACAAAGCTTCACATAAAATTATTTTTCATAGTCCAGTTCAAAGCAGAAAGTAGTGATCTGACAGAATTGAAATTGTTTAGGCCATTTATTCTGTGATAACAACCTCCTGTCAAATTACTAATCATTCTAATGTAGAGAAAAGAACACTTTTGTTGAGGTAAACACTAACCTCTGTACCAAGTCCATAATTGGATCTTTCCATGAGGCCATCTGTAGAGCTAAATCTGCTAAGGCTAAGCTAAGCTAAAAAAACAAATAACTTTATCTATAAAACAATAAATACATGTAAACCTACCACTGGGAAATGTTCATGAAAAAGAATTGTTAACTTCACTACTTACTACTGAAACTAGAATATTTTCAAAGCATATTGCAACATTTAAGACTGACAGACGAACTGAACCAAATGCCATATGCCCCCTACTTTTGTAAATGGGGCATAAAATACAGCTGTTCATGTTGTCAACACGCATCTAGTCTTTGAAATTCAGACAGCATGTTGATCTGCCTGGACAATTGGATTTTGGATTGATAACCTATTATCTAAGACAAAATCCATCCCCATTTTACATCGATTTAGGCCTTTAAATGGCTAGGGGCAAGTGCTTTAATATTTGCGTGACTGCTGAAGTAGTAATGTTCATACATGTTTACAGACTTGAAGATCTTATACAAACCTGTGTGACAATAGCAGGTGGTGATTCAGCATTCAATTTACTACCATGGTCCAGAATAGAATCTCTCAAAGACTAGAAAATTTATACAATATGAAAACAGTCAATTCTTGAAGAATTAATTATCTTGAAATTCTTGAAATAGATGATTCAAACAATTGTAGTTTGGAATGAATAATTATAAACCTCATTTTTTACTGGGTAAGTGAATAAGTTATACATGATTTTTTCAGAATATTGTTCTCCAAATTTGAACACTTTCTGTTATTTGCTAAGCTATGTGGAACAGGTTTGGCTCAAAGCGGGTGACAAAAATATTATACTTTTCACAAATTTGTAAATATTATACAATTAATTAAGTAATGCCTTAACATGTTCTACTGAAAACAGACCACTTTATTATAATGTTCATTTTTAAATCTTGTATGGCTTGACATCTTTGTAGAACTGTGTTTTTTATTTTTCATTTATTTGGTTCTACCGAAATACTTACGTGATGAGAATTAACAGGCAATTCATGAAAAGCATATTGAATCTAAAAAGTATAAAAATTATTCTTATCAAGAATGTATCAAAAAAATGTTTTAATGGGTGTTTCATGTGTTTTCATAAGAGTTTGTCTATGTTTAAAATTTTCTTATAGTATTTGTGTCTAAGATTCTCTCTTGTTTAATCGAACTTTTAACAATTTATTTACCATGTGTTATTTTCATGCTTTGTTCAAAGGAAAGTTGGGCCCAAAAAACTATTTAACCCAAAACATTTTATATGTGCCTGTCCTAAGCCAGGAATATTTGTCAAAGCTTTCTGTTGTCCCTATTTCCTCTATTGTTAATTGTTCTATTTCCAGAAATGGTTCTTTCGCTGATAATGTTCAGATTGGCATTGAGCCTTATGCATCATGTTTTTATGTTATTATCTTGGGCAAGACAGTTAGCAGCAGGATGTCTTCTATTGTGGATTTTTTAAATTAGTGCTTGTTTATGAAAGCTGTGTCCCATTCACCTTTTCCACATCTCATTATCTTCTCTTAATTCAATATATGTGTGTGTTAGGGCTTCATGCCCTTTTCAATACATTTTTTATTGATTACTCTGTATTAGGTCAAACAGAATTTAGATGACTCAACCTGGTAAATGGAGATTTAATGTATGAAATGTAATCATTTATGTTTATCTTAACATCTTAATAATACAAATGTAAAGACTGTAATAATACCTTAGTTCTCATAGTTTGTGCTGCGAAATAACAAGACTCTAATCCTTGATGATCTCTTAACAACTGGTCAGACACATGCCATGCATACATCTGAAATAATATGCTATTTGTCAGGAAAAAAGATAAATCATAATTATTATCATTTACGTAATTCTTTTAACAACTAAAGAAATGTGGATCCTTTGAGATTTTTCTCAAAAGATGCAAAGGAATGTTTTCATGTTTGCTGATTGTTAGACTATGACCATCATTTACTGTAAACCAGTTAATTTTCGCGGCTACAAACTTTCGCTGTTTCCTTAGAATGAACATTTTCATGGAGATAATCTTTTGCCGTTTCGTAATTCTCAATCATTACAACCTTTTCACTCAGACTGTTTCGCGGCTATAAACTTTCGCATATGCAAAGCTTCCGTGAATCTCGCAAAAGTTTGTAGCAGGCGAAAATAAATTGGTTTACAGTAATAAAGAATTTGTTGAATTTAAATGATATGAATTATCTATATCATGCATTTCATGAAGAGTAAGAAAAATCATTTTTATAAAAAAAAAGTTCTTCTCTGTTCACAGAATTGTCACTTTTGGATCTAGTCTCTTTCAATAATCAAACTTCTATATGTCTACCTATTTGAATTTTTTGTTAAAATGTATGATATTTTGGTCTAACATATGGTTTGATGATTCACAATTTAGGACTTTGAAGTTTATGAAATTCTGTGCATGCATTAAAAATAGGGAAATAAAAGTACATTGTCCTTAAATTTATCTTGTCCCATCAATACATATTTCATCTATGCCAGATTTTAAAGCCCTGCTTATTCATATAAGGGTATTTTATAATATTGTAATGGGTAGCACAAAAAATACGCTCCCGAAGAGAGCGATAATGGTCAAAATGTCAACAATTTAGTTGTACTATGAGCTGAATTTTTCTTCAATTTCCAGTTTTCACACTTCTTTTCCTGAACTTTCAGCATCTTTTTAACGCTTATAGGCTCCCGAAAGGGAGCGATAATGGTAGAAATGTCAATATTTGAGTTGTACTATGAGCTGAATTTTCCTTCAACGTCTGGTTTAGCACGCGCTTGCTTTCCCGAATTTTCAGCGTCTTTTTAATGCTTTTTTCTTTACAAATTTTGAACGTCATTAAATGCACATGTGACCCACAAGAAAAACTAGTTTTGTTTTATTTTCACACATATTTTTTTTCAAATTCATCACTTTAAAAAGGTCATTAGATTTAATTCATCTTATAAAATATTTATCACAAGTTTTAAATTCGGGAGTGTCACAGGTTAAACCTGCCTCATATTTTATTTGAAAATTTCTGACTTCATTAAGCGCAAGCGGGACCTGGAACTGACGGAAGAAAAGCTAGTTGTTTTTTTTTCGAATACAAATTGTTTCAATTCATAAGTATAAGCATTTCAAAATTTATACAGCAAGAAAAATATTTAGATGCGTTGTAACTTCGGTAGCGTCACAGGTTAAACCTGTCTCATATTAAATCACACCATTATATGTCCGCATTTTTATGCTGTCAATAAACTGATATCAAATAGACTTTGATGAAGGTGATTCGGTAATCATGAAAATAATGGTCTGTTTTTCCAAAATTGTTCTTGTTTTTGGTAAGGCATATTGAATTATAAACAGGTGGGGCACAACTCCCAAAATTGAGAGTAGTTACCCAAATGAGTAACTGTTTTACGATCAAGTCATATTTATTTCTAAAGTCGGTACAGTTACAAAACAAATAACACAAGCTCTAATGAGCTTTTAAAATTTAAATGATAAGAAATCGAAAAAAAAAGAATTTATATGCTTCTGAAGGGAGCGATAATGGTTGAAATGTCAACAATTTAGTTGTACTATGAGCTGAATTTTCCTTCAACATCCGGTATTTCACGCTTGTTTTCCCGAACTTTCAGCGTCTTTTTAACGCTTATCTATTTCAAAATTTCCGACGCCATTAAGTGCATTCGGGACTTGGAACTGGCTGAAGAAAAGCTAGTATTTTTTTAATTTTCGAATACAAACTGTTTCAATTCATAAATATTTTGAAATAAATATAGCATGAAAAATATTTAAAGATACTTCGGGAGTGTCACAGGTTAAACCTGCCTCATATTAAGTTATATTGCAACTTCAGGAGTGTCATAGGTTTAACCCGCAGACCTGTCAAGTGTCACGCAGCTCGCGTGAGACTCACACATCTAGTCAGCAATTTGGCGGCAAATTTCTTTGGTCTTTTATTTTTTTCCTTTGATCTTTCAATTTTTCGTCGAAATCTCACACATGCAGCTCACAAAAACTTGACAGCCCTGAACCCGCCTCATATTATAAGTTAGTGATGAAGGGTATAATTTTCATTGTTTGATCACTTTTTGACATATTGCTTTAAATATTGTTAGACAGTTAGATTCATAGGAAAGCAACTTAATTTTTTTTCATTTTTAATTTAAAGAATACCGAACTAATACTAATACTAATATTTATTTGTTTAACACATTTACAATAAATGGTTATAACACATACATAATGACATATTAAAGATTGAGACACAATGCAAACAATAGATACTGGGTCTTGATGCAACCCTACACCCATTCACCACAATTGGTAAATAAGTGAGTACAGAATCGCACCAAGACGCAGCTCCGAAAACAATATTTGACGACAGAGATAAAAATAAAAGAAAATTAAGAACTATATACCTGGAGCGGTAGTGACTTAGAGAAAAGTACATATTCATTTATACTTATTAAATGTTTTGGTTAATTTAACTCTTGACATTTTTTTATATACTCAATTACTGCTTTTATTATTATTAAAGAGTTGCTGTTCAATATGAAAGACATTTTGTTTTCAGTTATAGAATTGAAATCTTTATGAACATTTTTGACCTTTTGAGTAAGCTCTTGTCTAAATATATTGTAGGCAGGACAGTGGATGAAAAAGTGCATTTCATCTTCGATTTGTGACAAATTACATTTCAAACAGATTCTTTCACTTCTGGGAATATTGTTATATCGTCCTCTTTCTATTGCTAGACAGTGGGCACTTGATCTATATTTACAAATAATAGATCTATCAGATTTGAATCTGCAGATATCAACATATGGAGGTCTTTGATTGAATTGACATATTGTGTTATAGAAAGATAATTTATTGTTTTCAGTTAAAGTACTACTTCTATTTTGTAAAGCTTGGTCAAATATTCTTTGTTTAAAGTTACTTAAATATTTTATAGAGTTAGTTGTGTTATGAGTTATGTAATTAAATCCTAGTTCTCTGATCCATTGGTTTGTGGTTGTCATCCATCTATTACTGGGGGGAAGGTTGTTAAAAATCTTATTAACTAAACTGTTGTCTAAATTAGAAAGGTGATCTCTAAATTTGAGTATTAAAAATTTAACCTTTTCTCTCAAGGGGTATCGGTTAAGTTCAGATAAGCAAGCGACATTTGTTGCTTTGCTATGGATGCCTAAGATTTCTTTGATAAATTTGATATGTAGATATTCGTAGGGGTCTGTATCTTTTAGATTAGAATATGCCCCCCAAACTTCACACCCATAAAGAATTATTGGTGAAACCAGTGTATCAAATAGTTTTTCTAATAAGTTGCAAGGATTATTTAAACCAATGTTTTTCTTAATTTTGAACCATGCCTTGCGTCCTTTGTCCATTAATAAGCTTGTAGAGACATTAATATTGCCTGTATATTTTAAAGTTATGCCAAGGTAACAATATGACTTTACAGTTTCAATATAGGAATCATTGATTTTGAATGAGTTCAAATAAGTTTTACCGTTTGAATTAAATACTATCACCTTGGATTTTTGTTTGTTTACTTCTAGCTTCCAGGATGAGCAGAAATCATTCAGAACATCAAGTGACTTTTGTAAGCCACTTTGGGTGCTGGACAGCAGAATAATATCGTCTGCGTAAAGAAGAGAGTTAACGGAAACATCACCTATGTTGATTGGATCAGTCAATGATTTATTTAAATTTGAAACAAGATCATTAATATATAAATTAAATAAAATAGGGCTCAGTACGTCCCCTTGTTTAACGCCACATTTTGAAATAAAACTTCTGCTTAGTCCTTGTTTGAACTTGATTCTACAAGTGGGGTCTAGATACATTGAGTGTGTGATTTTTAAAATCTGTTTAGGAAAATGGTTTTGATACAGTTTGAAGAAAAGACCATCTCTCCAAACAGTATCAAATGCTTTTTTTAAATCAATAAAGGCAGCAAATACTTTCTTTTTTTTAGATTTATATGTATCAATTATAGATTTAATGGTAAAGATATGGTCAGTTGTCCTGGATTTTCCTTTGAATCCAATTTGATTTTCACAAATCAAATTATTGGAATCAGTAAATTTTATAATTCTTGCAAGTAGAACTTTATTGAATAATTTCCCCAGGTTAGAAGTTAATGAGATTCCTCTATAGTTTGAAGGGTTGGCTTTGTCCCCTTTTTTATGAATTAGTGATATATAACTTTCATTCCATGTTTTTGGATATTGACCCTTTTCAAATATCAAATTAAACAATTTGTGAAGTGGATCGAGTAACTGATCTATTCCATACCGAACGTTGCAGCTCTCCGAGCCACACTGAGGCCCTTTCTTTGCCAGTAACATCTGGGTTCTGATAAAGGGCTTGGAGAGCCTGATAAACCGTCTCGAGAGACGGTTCACTGTTCATTGTAATAGAGGGAAAATCTTTCAAAGTTTTTTTTTTCAGATTGGCCAAGCACTGGCCGGAAGTGTGTCTTTCGCCAAATTTTCACCGGGGCGAATATAAAATTATTAAAAAAAAATATTTCTGCAGATAAAATTTACCCAGTTTTACACAAAGTGAATACAAATACATTTAGGCCTGAGTTTTAATATTGTATTTTCTTTTGATTTTTTAAAATTAATTTTCATCGACTCATGATTCAACCTACTTCCGGTTTCACTTTCATTTTCATATTTTTGGAGGGGTCAGGGGTTGGATCACCTTTATTTAGCTGTCATGGATGCAGATGGCCTTCCTTTAGTTGGTCCTGGTGTTGATTACACAAAAGTAATTTGGTCTTTCTTACCAATTTATTTAAATAGTTTTAAAATCCCTAAATCCTTTAACAAAGGCAAGGCCAACCATAAAATTAAAAATATGTTTGTTTGCTGTTCCCCTACCCAGGGGTCCAAGGATTGGGTTGGTAGGTAGGAAAATTATTTTATTTTTTGATACAGGCTAAATTGATTTTGTCCGCAATCACATTGTCACTTGTTTACATTAGAAAAAAATATTTTGACGATAGTTGTAACAAAAACTTTTTTTTAAGTAGAGTCATATAAATCTGGGTCGGTTGGGGAACAGCAAACAAAAAATATGTTAATTTAGGCCGAAACTATGAAACATCATCCATCATGCATGTCATGCTCAACCACTGGGGCTTGTGTACAGTTAAAAAATATTGTAACCGGAGAGCATGAATTACTTCACAAAATCGACATGTCCTGATCGGGACTCGAACCCGGGACCTCTAGGTTTACAGTCAGGCACTCTACCTCTGAACCGTACTTCTTTGGTTCAGAGGTAGAGTGCCTGACTGTAAACCTAGAGGTCCCGGGTTCGAGTCCCGTTCAGGACATGTTGATTTTGTGAAGTAATTCCGGTTACAATATATATCCCCCACTATCCCTTTTCATATTTTTTAAATGTACAAAAGCCCCTGAGGCTCAACCGAAAATGTCACTCAGTAATAAATTATACAAGAAAGGCAATTTGAAAATGTCAATCCGTAATAAATTTGAGATAGGTATTGCCTTAAAAGCTCCCATAGATACAAAAATAAGATCTATTCCATTGATTATTTGTCAGACTTTCAGACAGTAAATTTGGCTGGCTTTTTTCCATATACCTTTGTTTTATAAGCAGAATTCTAGCTGCAACATCAGGGCAAATTTTATTTGGGACAACATACAACTATTTTCTGCCATTTTAACAGTGTTTTAACTATAAGATAGATTAAGCAAGGATAATCACTGTTGCAGTTAGCTATAGGTACGATATAGCCTTTCAGTAACTGGCCAATCAAAAGCTATCTGATGGTTGTGTTGCCTCATCATACCGGTATATCAATTCATTTATCAATACACGCTTGCAATACAGTTCCTTTCCCAATATTGAATTACTACTCTAGTACTCTACTCAGACGTGTTAACTCTCCCAGTGTTCTCCCCAGAAATTTTTGATAGCACTGTGGTAATCAGTAAAACATGATTTTCTGAAAATTATAGCACTGTGGTCCACACATTCTATTATAAATCTTACCAAGATAGCACTGTGGTACCACAGTGCTATATGGACCTAGGGAGAACACTGTCTCCTGTTTTCACCGGGAGACTCCCGGTTTCTAGACTCTATCTCCCGCCTCCTGATTTATGCCCGAAATCTCCCAGTTCTGATTTTCTATAAAAAAATTAAATTGTCATTAGAAAAGTCACGAAAATCATCATTTTGATTTTCCTTGAGCAGTGTTACAAAGATCAGATGCAATTAATAACTTGTAATAGGTGATTACACCTTTCACCCAAGCTAATTAACGAAGCCATATCAAGCTTTCAGGGGGAGCATTACATTTGGGCTAGAAATTCAAAAATACAGATTTTCGTTTTGGCTAATTGCACTTGACGTTTGGGCTAATTAAAGATTTACCTGAACAGGTAAATTAAAGATTTTTACCAAAGTCTTTATAGATTATATACATTTAGGTGATAATAATTTCAAATTTTGAAGAAAAAAATTATTACAACAACAAAAAATGGAAAATAAAGTACTTGGGTATACCAGTTTAAACTAGTAGCAGATTTCTGTTTATTGAATTATTAATAAATATTCAAGCAATGATGTACATTAAAATAAGAACCTGTATTGAAAAAGAAGGACCAGGAAAAGCTTGACTTTTTGTTTGAAATGCACATGAAATTCAGGACAGGAATTTTATCAAGACATCAGTTTCTGAAAGCTTTTGGCTACAAGTTCCGTGCATGTACCTGTCTTTAAAGTCTACATTGACTGTGTTTCTATAGTTTTATGCTTTTAGCATGTTTAGCTGTGATTTTAACTTCAACAAACTTTAGTGCTGTTCATAAAACTTTATCATGTACATATTATGTCTTTGTAAAATAATAAGAAAATATACAGAATTTTATAATATTTACCTGTATTTACCTGTAAATCTTGTATTTACCTGTATATTGTCCAATTAAGCTTTAGCCCAAACGTCGACTGCTATTAGCCCAAATGTAATCTTTTTTTTTGGCCCAAAACATATTGCCAATTAGCCCAAATGTGAATCCGCCTTTCAGGGTTAATTGTCAAATAATAAGATATAACCCCTTATTAGACACCTTACACATTGATCTCAGGAGCATGCCGACATGACAGGAAATTACATGAGTTGAGTTTTGTCCCTTAAAAAAAGGAAAATTCTTAAAAATTGGCAATTTCCACAATATTTTAGTTTTTGCTTTTTATTATTACAAAGAATATATTACATTTGGATTTACCATTAAAAATATTATTTGTGTATTTCTATAAAATTCACCTTAGTTATCAAATACAATTTCATAATTACTTTTATAAACAATCATATAAGTGAAAAAAATTTAATGATGAATAATTCTGCTGATAATTAAGGTAGAACATGTAGAATATTACAAAAAAATTATGGTAGAATATTTATTTTAAAAAAAAATAATAATCTGCTGATCATGTTTGTCTAAAAAAAAAGACTTGCAAAAAAGCAAAAATACTTAAAAAATCCTGGTATTTATTAAAGAAGCAGCGGTACCAATGGGGTATCCGAATGTCAAAAGTCCAAAAGGGCAGAGACAAAACCAGTAACCACCAACAAGAACGGGCCAAAACAGACAACATGTAAAACACGGAAACACAAAATACTGAATATCAATCAACAACGCGAACTCCAGTCGAAACAAGAGTGAACTCAGGTGCTCTAGAAGAGTAAGCAGTTCCTGCTTGCTATAGCACACCCGTCGCGTTGCCAATAGTCCTTTCAGCATGTCAAATCCGGCAAAGGAAGACAAAACAAAACCCTATGACAAACTAACATCTGCACTCATCTGAGAGATTTAATTTGCAAATATTTTGCAGTTTTACATGATAATCAGGTATGTCGATAAAAATCTGTCTGAGAGGTCCTCTGAAAAGCTAACATGTCTGTCTACTTTTATGCTAAACATAAACAATCTTTCATATTTGTGATTACTCTGGCCATCAGATCTTTCAATACTTTGATTTTCTAAATGACATGTCAGGGGGCATTAAGTTTTACTCATGTCCGTCCGTCCGTACGTCCGTACAAATTTCCGTGGGAATGACTTGAAACTTGGTAGGATGGTTCAGTATTACAAACAATCAACCTAAGCGAATTTTAGACCTGTCGGACATCTACTTCCTGTTTGGGGCTGGATCGATACCAAAATCGACATGAAAATTTCCGTCAAGCTTTTCTCAGAAACTGTACATGGGAATGACTTGAAACTTTGTAGGATGGTTCAGAATGACAAACTATATGTCCTAAGTGAATTTTAGACGTGTCGGACATCTACTTCCTGTTTGGGGCTAGACCGATACCAAAATCGACATGAAAATTTCTGTCAAGCTTTTCTCAGAAACCGTACATGGGAATGATTTGAAACTTGGTAGGATAGTTAAGTATGATTAACTATGCGTTCTAAGCGACTTTCAGATCTGTCTGACTTCAACTTTTTATTTGAGGCCAGCGGGGGCATCCCTGTCCCATGGACACATTCTTTCTTTATTTTTGTTTTTGGTTTGTTTTTTTATCACTAGCTTATAAATGTGAGAATTGTCATCATATAATGGTTAGATCATTTAGGGTGATCAACATCTCCAATTGGCAATTAATTGTGGAAGACATGGAAACTAATTCCCACAAATTTTCAATTCCTTCATTTTATAACCATTTGTTTCTGATATTTAGGTTGAGGCCATTCAACAGAAGAGAATTGTCGCCTTCATAAACCATTTTGTAACCCACACAGCAAAATTTTTAAACAGATTTTCATCAGTATGTGAAGACAAATTGGAACATATGACCAATAGAATTCAAGAGCTGGAGGTTTCTATGAGTTTACTTGAAGCTAAGGTACATGAATTAGCATGAACATGCAATTTGGCAAATGATAGACTTTCATTCATTAAGTATAATCTTTAAAATATGACTATATATAAAGCATTTTAGTCCACCATATCTACAGCAGATGAAGACGGTCCTATGTACTGCAGTTAATTTGGGGGAAAAATCACATCCAAAGATGGAATATGGAGTAAATATTTTCATGACACAAAATTATTATCATGTTACAAGTATAAGAAACTGCAAAGAAAAGATGCAGTACTTTTATTTAGAACAATTAACAAACTTAAATTTGTCTAGTTCATTGTCACAACCAAAGTGAAGTTAATACTCACAGCTCACTGTAAATTGAGATGGCTTCTAGTATCATTTGAAGTGGAATCCATTTTTGATGTTGAAAATTCGAATTTTCCAACCGACTTTTTAAATATGAATTTTTTCCTTAATTATAGAATTACACCAATAACTTAAAAGTATACAAATATGGCAAATGTATGTAAGTAAGTAAACAGACATTTTCGTGAAGCATTGACTAACACAAAACTACAGATAAGTGTTTTTTTTTTTTTAACATTTCAAAATTTGAGCACTTTAATTTTCCAGTTTGGCAGAATGGTCTTTGATTTAATGACATTCTCTGTTTTCCGTATTTTTTAGCTTTCGTCAATTCCTGGATTAGAGAATGTAACAGCTCCAGCTAGTGGTGGTAGTACTCCTGCAGATGGTTCACAACCTTCAGGTGCTGCCCCGGCTCAACCCAGTGCCACACCCACAGAACAGGCAGCCCCTGCCGCAGGGCCTGTTGCACAAACTGCAGTAAGTCAAAATCACAAACGTTTCTGTAAACTGCAAATAAAGAATAAGATATAACACCAAAAAACCCACTAAAATGAAATGTATTTACTTTCTGTAAAAGGTTCTCTGTTAAGAAGGTTTTAAAACTGAAAACAGAAAAAACATAAATCAAAACAAAATCTTGTTCTGCAGTAATTTTATTTCAATAATTTTACAAAAAGATGCAGCTTGAAATTGTTTCAACATCCATTTCAAAAGTCCCATTATATTGAGATAATATGCAGATGTCAATATGCACTGCTATGAAAAGCTGATCACAACAACTACTAGAGCTTAAAATTCTGCTATTAAGGAAATATTGAAGTAACAATATATAAAAGTTTAATGACTTAACATATTTTATCTATAGCCAAGAGCAGAAGCAGGAGTCCCTCCCCTTCCACCAGAGTAATTAAATCATTCAACTTGTTCTATTTATAGCCACCAGCAGAAGCAGAAGCCCCTCCTCCACCACCAGAATCATCTTATTATTTAACTTGTTCTATTTATAGCCACCAGCAGAAGCAGAAGCTCCTCCTCCACCACCAGAATCATCTTATCATTTAACTTGTTCTATTTATAGCCACCAGCAGAAGCAGAAGCCCCTCCCCCACCACCAGAATCATCTTATCATTTAACTTGTTCTATTTATAGCCACCAGCAGAAGCAGAAGCCCCTCCTCCACCACCAGAATCATCTTATCATTTAACGTGTTCTGTTTATAGCCACCAGTAGAAGCAGAAGCCCCTCCCCCACCACCAGAATCATCTTATCTTTTACCCGTAATTTGTTCTATTTATAGCCACCAGCAGAAGCAGGACTCCCTCCCCTTCCACCAGAATCATCTTATCATTTAACTTGTTCTATTTATAGCCACCAGTAGAAGCAGAAGCCCCTCCTCCTCCACCAGAATCATCTAATCCAGTTTCTAAAGATCCTAGATATATAAAATTCTTCAAAATGCTGCAGTTTGTAAGTTTAGCAAAAACTTTATGTTTTCTTAGAATACATACATGTAACTTCTATAATAATTATACCCCCCCAAACAGTTTAGGGGGAGTATATAGGAAACACCCTGTCTGTCTGTCTCTCTGTCCGTCTGTCCCTCTGTCCATATAATTCGTAAGCGCTTCTCTTATGAAGAAAGTACATAATATGTAGATGTGCATGAAGAATTTTTCTTCGCACTCTTACATCATTCAGGGGAGATAATTGGACTTTAATAGAATATTTTAAATACATTATTCAATGAAAGACCTGGTAAGCGCAACTCCTCCTAACTGCTTGACGGATTTGGATGAAACTTTTCATTAAGGAAATGCATTATATGTAGATGTGCATGAAGAATTTTCATTGCTCTTGGATATCATTTAGGGGAGATAATTTGACTTAGACTTTTAAATACATTTTTCAATGGGAGACCTCGTAAGCGTAACTCCTCATAAACCGCTTGACGGATTTGGATGAAACTTTTCATTAAGGAAGTACATTATATTTAGATGTGTATGAAGAATTTTCATTGCTCTCAGATATCATTCAGGGGAGATAATTGGACTTGAGGTTTTTTTAGCAGTACAGAGTCAAATATGAAGCGGGGGTATCCTTTTATGATTGCTTACAGTATTACTTGTTTTTAATAGTTTAATTTTGGATTATCAGAATATTTCTTTATTATTCCTTTATTATACACAGTGAAACAATCATCTTATGTTTTGTGATAAATATTAATAGAAACTTCTATATATTGTGAAAATACTTGTCTGAGTTAGGGAGCATCAATTTTCATGGATATAGAACAAAATGCATATTTGTGGATTCATGAATTCTTGATTTGAACAAATTCAATAGATTTTAGTGCAAATTTCTTGAGTTTTTGAATTAAAATTTCATGGTTCAATTGGCACTTGACAATATCTACAAAAATAATATTCTATGGTTTTTTTCTGTATATAGGGAGTCCCACCACCAGCAGTCAAAATGAAGATGAGAGATGAAGGCTTAGATGCTGATCTATTAGAGTAAGTCTTTTTTGTTACCTGCTGTAAAACTGTGTGAAGACATAAAAAAGTCTGACTGACATCTATCCATCTTCATTTGCCCATACAAACATTTTTAAACTATGCCCTTCTAAAAACCAACCAGAGATAAATGCCAAATTAACACAGTAGTAAGACCAAAAAGTATAGATATTTATGATTCAGTTCATGGTTGTTCCTAACATACATCGATCGTTAAGTGTATAAATTTACATATCTAAATAATTTATGAAAAGATATGGAGTAAATGAACAAGTTGAGTTAAAGGTATATACTGGCCAACAAATGCTAAAAACATAAAACTGTTCATTACATTTTGTAAGACTGACTCATGAACTTTGCAAAGTAAAATATTTTTTTAAAAATCATTTTCAATATACTTATCAAAATATTTGATGTAAAGATCAGGCAAGTTAAGATTTATACACTGTGTATATTTTATTGACATGAACTTGATGTTATAAATGCTCTTAATGTAGAGTTAAAATAATTCACATTGTTATTTCATGTATATTGTTTGGAAAAGTTGTTACTTTCTTATCATTAGTCAAGTTAATTTAACCTAGTCTCTCTTCTTAACATTCCCACTTGATATGTTTTAGTACTTCAGATGCTCCTGCCCCTCCAGTTAATTAAAACTAGTCTCTCTTCTTAACATTTCCACTTGATATGTTTTAGTACTCCAGATGCTCCTGCCCCTCCAGTTAATTAAAACTAGTCTCTCCTCTTAACAGTCCCACTTGATATGTTTTAGTACTCCAGAGGCTCCTGCCCTTCCAGTTAATTAAAACTAGACTCTCTTCTAAACATTCCCACTTGATATGTTTTAGTACTTCAGATGCTCCTGCCCCTCCAGTTAATTAAAACTTAGTCTCTCTTCTAAACATTTCCACTTGATATGTTTTAGTACTCCAGATGCTCCTGCCCCTCCAGTTAATTAAAACTAGTCTCTCTTCTAAACAGTCCCACTTGATATGTTTTAGTACTCCAGATGCTCCTGCCCCTCCAGTTAATTAAAACTAGTCTCTCTTCTAAACATTCCCACTTGATATGTTTTAGTACTCCAGATGCTCCTGCCCCTCCAGTTAATTAAAACTAGTCTCTCTTCTTAACGTTTCCACTTGATATGTTTTAGTACTTCAGATGCTCCTGCCCCTCCAGTTAATTAAAACTAGTCTCTCTTCTAAACATTCCCACTTGATATGTTTTAGTACTCCAGATGCTCCTGCCCCTCCAGTTAATTAAAACTAGTCTCTCTTCTAAACATTCCCACTTGATATGTTTTAGTACTTCAGATGCTCCTGCCCCTCCAGTTAATTAAAACTAGTCTCTCTTCTAAACATTCCCACTTGATATGTTTTAGTACTCCAGATGCTCCTGCCCCTCCAGTTAATTAAAACTAGTCTCTCTTCTAAACATTCCCACTTGATATGTTTTAGTACTTCAGATGCTCCTGCCCCTCCAGTTAATTAAAACTAGTCTCTCTTCTTAACATTCCCACTTGATATGTTTTAGTACTCCAGATGCTCCTGCCCCTCCAGTTAATTAAAACTAGTCTCTCTTCTAAACATTCCCACTTGATATGTTTTAGTACTTCAGATGCTCCTGCCCCTCCAGTTAATTAAAACTAGTCTCTCTTCTTAACGTTTCCACTTGATATGTTTTAGTACTTCAGATGCTCCTGCCCCTCCAGTTAATTAAAACTAGTCTCTCTTCTTAACATTCCCACTTGATATGTTTTAGTACTCCAGATGCTCCTGCCCCTCCAGTTAATTAGAACTAGTCTCTCTTCTTAACGTTTCCACTTGATATGTTTTAGTACTCCAGATGCTCCTGCCCCTCCAGTTAATTAAAACTAGTCTCTCTTCTTAACATTCCCACTTGATATGTTTTAGTACTCCAGATGCTCCTGCCCCTCCAGTTAATTAAAACTAGTCTCTCTTCTTAACATTCCCACTTGATATGTTTTAGTACTCCAGAGGCTCCTGCCCCTCCAGTTAATTAAAACTAGTCTCTCTTCTTAACATTCCCACTTGATATGTTTTAGTACTCCAGATGCTCCTGCCCCTCCAGTTAATTAGAACTAGTCTCTCTTCTTAACGTTTCCACTTGATATGTTTTAGTACTCCAGATGCTCCTGCCCCTCCAGTTAATTAAAACTAGTCTCTCTTCTTAACATTCCCACTTGATATGTTTTAGTACTCCAGATGCTCCTGCCCCTCCAGTTAATTAAAACTAGTCTCTCTTCTTAACGTTTCCACTTGATATGTTTTAGTACTCCAGATGCTCCTGCCCCTCCAGTTAATTAAAACTAGTCTCTCTTCTTAACGTTCCCACTTGATATGTTTTAGTACTCCAGATGCTCCTGCCCCTCCAGTTAATTAAAACCAGTCTATCTTCTTAACATTCCCACTTGATATGTTTTAGTACTCCAGATGCTCCTGCCCCTCCAGTTAATTAAAACTAGTCTCTCTTCTTAACGTTCCCACTTGATATGTTTTAGTACTCCAGATGCTCCTGCCCCTCCAGTTAATTAAAACTAGTCTCTCTTCTTAACGTTTCCACTTGATATGTTTTAGTACTTCAGATGCTCCTGCCCCTCCAGTTAATTAAAACTAGTCTCTCTTCTTAACATTCCCACTTGATATGTTTTAGTACTCCAGATGCTCCTGCCCCTCCAGTTAATTAAAACTAGTCTCTCTTCTTAACATTCCCACTTGATATGTTTTAGTACTTCAGATGCTCCTGCCCCTCCAGTTAATTAAAACTAGTCTCTCTTCTTAACATTCCCACTTGATATGTTTTAGTACTCCAGATGCTCCTGCCCCTCCAGACAATGGTCCTGGTAGTGATTCCAGTGAAGAAGAAGATGATGACGATGAAGAAGAATGGTGATTGGCTAAAACTTGGTCATGTGATTCAGGATATGTGCAATATGAACCTTAAAATTTTATTGACCAAACAACATTCCAGTTATCTGTGATAACAAAGATAAATACACAACTTTGATAATAAAGTTGACTTTAATTTTTACCTATTATTTATATGATCAGTGTTATATTCAACCATTAATTGAAATATATAATTTTATTGATTCATTTTGTTGTTCAATATTCAGTTTTATTCATTTTATCTGTCTCACTTACTGGTAGGTTTATCTTTGAATTATGCTCATTGATCATATGATTCTAGATATACAAAAAGCTTGTAAATTTTCACATTTAGCAGTTTCTGACAGTTCCTACAACGACTGGGAATATCTCAAGCACTCCAGTTTTGTGATTGCTAGTGAACAATCAAAGAACCAATTTATTTCTTTCATTACTTTGAAGTCTACAATTGCTGTTTATATGCATCTCAAACTTTTATGAAATATTATGCACTTAAAATGATGAGATGTAATTTCCACAAATTTTGTCTTGAGATTGATCCTCAAAGTTTGGTAATTTTGTTATTAGCTTTATTTATACAAATAGGAAAAAAATGGTCAAAGAGAGGACTCTTGTTGATCAATTCACAACATAACTATATATCATAATATCGATGTTCATCTTCATTGCTGAGACTGTATTATATATTATCATAGACCTGTATATTAAATAGATTTGCAACTTGTTAATTGTCCAGCATATGTGTGAAAATATCACTGGTTTATAAATGAGAGTTTGTTTATTTTTCGAACTACTTTAATGCCTTTCTATGGAATCAACCAGAATAAATTGCATTAAACAGAGAAAAGATTAAGGAACATCTGTGTGAAAATTTTATTTAATTTGGTTGAGGAATAAACTTTTTGTGACAATTTAAAGTGGAAACTTGACAATTTTTTGTTAAAATATTGTATTTTCATGAAAAATTGGGTAGTATGGGCTCTTTTGATACTCCTCTAAAGTGCTTAAGGTTATAAAAGTTTTTTTAACACATGTAAAATCTCAAAACATTTAAGAATGGCTGTAAAAAAGAATCATGTAAAAATCGTTGAAGGTTTTTGAGATATTACAGTATAAAGTTGTACATTTCAAATTGTTTATTTTGTACGAAATCTCGTTTCTTTGCATGAGATATTGTGAGATTTCACCAATTTGCAAATCTATTTATATAAAGGTCTATGATATTATACACACATCATACTCTCACACTCAAACAATTTTCTTTGAATTTAGATAAATTGTTATTAAACATAAGATCTTCATTAGCCATTACCCAAATAAATTTGTAAGCATCTGACAACTTGTGATAATTGGAGTTATTTCGATTTTTATAAAAGTTAATTATTTCTAAATATGTTATATTAAGGCCATTTTAGGGCAATTTTAATTAGAAAACATTCTTAGAATAAATAAAAGTATGTTGCAAAATAGTCACATATTATATTTCATGCAAAATATCATTTAGTTAATGAAAAAGATCAAAGTTGTAGAATTGATAAAAACAATATAATGCTGTGGTGCAAACAGGATTGTCTCCTATAAAAGGAAACATTAATTGTTAATTTTTTGTGAAGGTTCAAGGGTTCTTTTGAACTTAACATTTTATATAGTTAGTTAGTTAGTTAGTTATTGCTTTACTCCCAAGCAGCACGATTTCGGCTATATCCGGGAGATGAACATGAAAGTGGTGATACAATGAACATGAAATGATGATGAAGTGGAGGAAATGGGGACACAAGGCCAATCGGGTAGGAGAGTTTTGACTGTCACTGGAAAAAGGAGTGATGGGTAGGGACGGGAAATTTAGCCTCCTGTATGGGGATCCTACGGGTCCTACTCTTACCGAGACCTGCAGCAGGGTTCTTTTACGTGCGAGGAACGTGACATTTTTCCCAACACGGTGCACCACTATGGTTTGCGGTCAGGTTTTCCGCATTATCGCCTGACGACCCCGCATCTCTCGATGTCAGGGCTGCCCCATTCAACCACCTGGGGCACACATCCCAGTCGCTTTGTGGGCAATTAAGCGGCCTGACCCGATGTACACTTTATATAGGAAGTAATAGAAGATTATGAGATGTGGAATAGGTGTATGTGACACAACCAACATATATCAACAATACTTTTAAAATCCATAATGGAAATCAGGTAGCAGCCTCTAGTGTCATATGGAATAAGTATATGGCAACATTATGTAACCAGAATATTAAGTAATTAAGGAATCAAACTCCTAGCAACTCCAATGTGAAAAAAAATCAATCAAGTGATGAAAAGACAAGGTACATTATTTGGCTCATGTACTTTAAGATTGAAAGTAACTAAATTGTAATGAGGAAGATTTCCTTAGGTATTTAGAAGGTCAGATGAATTAACAAGCTAGTTCTGTTGACTATGCATATCATCTGTATAAAAACAAGAGTTAACACTAAAGTATGTCTTGCCTGCCTGTGCACCAGCAAAATTTCAATTTCTCCAAAATTTCCAATGACTCTCAACCAGGAAATCAAGATCAAGGTCAAAAGATGGGGATGTAACTGTGTTAAGCTACTACTGGGGCATATGTATACCAAGTTTCATCAACCTAGGACTGATAGTTCTCAAGAAATGGAGATATGTTTGCAAAACTTTTACATTGCTATTATATGTATTGAAATTCCTGAAGTCACTCAACCCAAAAATCAATGAAAGCCAAGGTCATAAGATGGGTATGCAACTGTACTAAGCTACTTCTGGGGCATATGCATACCAAGTTTTATCATCCTAGGACTTGTAGTTCTTGAGATATGGAGGTGCTCATAAAAGCTTAAAATTGCTATCGTATATGTATTGAAAATTTTCAGTCACTCAACCCAAAAATCAAGGTCAAGGTTAAAAGATGGGGATGCAGCTGTGCTAAGCTACTACTGGGGCATATGATACCAAGTTTCATCAACCTATAGGTCTTAGAGTTCTTTAGATATGGAGATGCTAGCAAAACATTAACACTATATTGAAATAGTCAAAGTCACTCAACCACTAAAGGTCAAGGTAAAGAGATGGGGGATACAACTGTGCTAAGCTACTACTTGGGCCATAGGCTGGGGCATATGCAATACCAAGTGTAGCAATTGACAGTTATATAAACAATCAACTCAGCATTATTGTTCTATAGGCGAGACAGTATTAAATTAATTATCTAGTGATGATAAATACCTTTGGGAATTTCATGTTTAGTTAAATGTCAGAGTAAGGTTAATATGCACCTGCACATGTTATAGACACTTCATGATAAGGTTAGGATTTACATCAGTCTGTAATTGTATGTTCGACCGTTTAGATGCAATTAATAAATAGTAGAAAATATTTAAGTTTTATTTCAAGTGATTGAGTTATCACATATTGGCGACGAGGATTAAACGAATTATACTGGATTAATATAATATTGGATTAAAAACATTAACAATGGCACAAGATCCACAACCAATGCCATCGAATTATGGCAGGATTGATGAATTTGACGAACATTCAGAAGATTGGGTTCAATATACCGAGAGACTTGAATTTTACTTTTCGGCAAATAACATCGATGATGCAGGCAAGAAACGAGCCATTCTACTGAGTGTATGTGGTAAGAAGACATACAAACTAATGAGGAATTTAAGTGCGCCAAACAAGCCAGGTGATAAAACTTTTGATGAACTTGTTAAGTTAGTAAAGGATCATCAAAATCCAGAACCATCTGAAACTGTACAGAGATATAAGTTTAATTCAAGAGATAGACATCCAAACGAGTCGGTGAGCATGTATGTGGCAGAGCTAAGGAATATTTCAGAACATTGCAATTTTGGAGGAACTTTAGAGGATATGCTTAGAGATAGGCTAGTGTGTGGAATAAAAGACGACCGTATTCAAAGGCGACTTTTAGCTGAGCCTAAGTTGAAATTCCCCAAAGCAATGGAAATAGCCACAGCAATGGAGACTGCAGCGAAAAACGTGCAGGATTTACAGACTCAAGAGTCGCGGTCGACAACGGAAAAAAAGTTTCGTTCAGCACGGATCAATGTTATCGGTGTGGAGGCAATCATAAGCCAAACGACTGCAAATTTAAAGAGGCTAAATGCTATGTGTGCGAGAAGAAGGGACATATTGCAAAAATGTGCCGCAACAAGAATCAACATGGTAAACACCAAGCAAGATCGAAACCTAACTACAAACCGCAAATTAAGCAAGGAAAACAAAAGCGACCAAGTAAAACGCATTTTGTTAAGGATGGCCAAAGTGACAGTGAATCCGAGGATTATTATTCGATGCATCAAATAGGTGACAAATCGAAAGATCCGTACTATGTTTCCATAAGTATAAATGGGAAAGAAGTGAACATGGAAATTGATACAGGAGCTTCAGTATCTGTGATCAGCGAAGAGACAAAAAACCAAATACTAGGAAGTACACAAAAACTGGAGAAATCGAACTCAAATCTACGCACTTACACAGGCGAGAAGATAGAAGTTCTAGGGAAGAGAAGAGTAATAGTTAATTACAAAACTCAGAAGGTGGAATTACCGATTACCGTAGTGAAAGGTAAAGGACCTAGTTTAATGGGGCGTGATTGGCTCAAGACATTAAGACTAGACTGGCACTCCATATTCATGGTCAAAGAATATAAAGAGAAGGATGTGGACTTGCAAGAACTTTTCTGTAAATACCCAGATGTATTCAAGACAGGGCTTGGTACGTTAAAGGGAACGAAAGCCAAGATTTATGTAGATAAGGATGCTAAACCAAAGTATTTCAAAGCAAGACCGGTGCCATATGCATTGAAGGAGAAAATTGAGAAGGAGCTTGAGAGATTAGAAAGTGAAGGTACAATTGAGAAGGTAGAATTTTCAGAATGGGCAGCACCCATAGTACCGATACTAAAACCAGACAAGTCAGTCCGAATTTGTGGGGATTATAAAGTTACAATCAATCAGGTGTCCAAACTGGATAACTATCCTATTCCTAAGACGGATGACTTGTACGCAACTTTGAGTGGAGGGCAAGCATTTTCGAAGCTTGACCTGAGCCAAGCTTATCAGCAGATATTGCTTGACGAGAAATCTAGGCAATATGTGACAATAAATACTCACAAAGGGTTATTCAGATACACTCGTTTACCCTATGGTGTTAGTTCAGCTCCAGGAATTTTCCAGCGTACAATGGAAAATTTACTCCAAGGCATACCACACGTCGTAAGAAAGGCAAAGAAAGGTGATCTGAGACCACCTCAAGTTGATGTTAAAAAGTTAGCCGATCCAGTTATAAGAAAAGCATTTCAGGTGGAATTAAAGAATAGATTCCAGATCCTAAATGATGAACAAGAGCTAACTATTGACAACTTCAATACCACCCTTGTAGAAGCTGGGATGAAAACTTTAGGAAAGAAAAGAAGAAAGAAAGAAGAGTGGATTTCATCTAGAACTTGGGAATTAGTTGAAAAGAGGCGCAATACCAAACAAAAAATATTAACAACAAAGTCAGCAAGAATAGTAAACCAACTTAAAGAAAGGTATTCAGAAGAAGATAAAGAAGTTAAAAAAAGTGCACGAAAAGACAAAACAGACTATGTAGACAAATTAGCACTAGAAGCAGAAGAGGCAGCCTCCAAACAAGACATGGGTACATTGTACAGGATATCAAAAACACTGAGTAAAGGGTTTACCAGCACAGAAACACCAGTGCGTAAGCTGGACGGGAAACTTGCATCTAGCATTGAAGAAGAACTGGAATGCTGGAAGAACCATTTCGAGAAAGTATTAAACCAAGAACTTCCAACTGCAGAAGCAGAAATAAATGAGAGGGAAGAACAGCTTGATATAGACATCTCTAAGCCATCAGAAGATGAGATAAAAAAGGCAATTAAGTCATTGAAGAATGGAAAATCACCAGGAATAGACCAAGTAACTGCAGAGATGTTAAAAGCTGAAGAAACAGAAACACCCAAGCTACTGACAAAATTACTCCATCAGATATGGGAAACTGAAACAGCACCAGCAGATTGGAAGGTTGGTCTAATAGTAAAGCTCCCAAAGAAAGGAGATCTCTCAGATGCAAATAACTGGAGAGGTATTATGCTTTTGTCAATCACAAGCAAAATACTGTGTAAGATTATCCTAAATAGAGTATCAGCAGTAATTGATCCATACATCAGAAAAGAGCAAGCAGGGTTCAGAAAAGGAAAGTCCTGCATAGACCAGATATTCACCATAATACAAATTTTTGAGCAGTGCAATGAATGGAACACAACTCTCTATTCAAACTTCATCGACTTCTCAAAAGCATTCGATAGTATTCATCGTCCAGCTCTTTGGAAAATCCTCTCTCACTATGGTATTCCAGAAAAGATCATTTCAGTTATCAAGATGCTGTATAAAGACTTCCAAGCAAAAGTTATCTGTTCAAACCAACTTACAGAAAGCTTCCACATCAATACTGGCGTTCGCCAGGGATGTCTTCTTTCTCCCCTTCTCTTTACTTTCTGTGTGGATTGGCTCATGAGATGTACTACTCAAGGAACAAACAGAGGAATAGCATGGACCTTTGACACCACCTTAGAAGATCTTGATTTTGCAGATGACATTGCCCTGCTAGCACAGCGCCACAGGGATATCCAGAGCAAAACCAATGATCTAGTCAATTATGGAAAACAGATAGGCTTGAAAGTGAACAACAAAAAGACAAAGATTATAAAAGTAAATTCTACCATTGAAAATGAAGTGACAATTGATAACAACAGAATTGAAGAAGTTGATAGTTTTATATACCTTGGTAGCAAGATCAGTGCCAATGGAGACTCGAATTGTGATGTCGAAAGCAGAATATCAAAAGCCAAATTCGCTTTTGCAAGCCTTAGAAACATTTGGAAATCCAGCAAAATCAAGACAACAACAAAACTGAGAATTTTCAAAACAAATGTTATTGCTGTCCTGCTGTATGGCTCTGAGTCATGGAAAGTCACCAAAAACATAATCCACAAACTGGACACCTTCCAAACAAAATGTCTGCGTCGAATTTTGAAAATCTTTTGGCCGCAGAAAATAACAAACATCGAACTGCATGAAAGAACAAAGACAGTCCCTATAACATCATTGATTAAAGAGAGGAGATGGAAATGGATTGGCCATGTGTGCAGAATGGAGACTTCAGAAATACCCAAAGTAGCAATGAGATGGACACCACCTGGAAAACGAAGTAGAGGAAGACCAAAGGAAACATGGCGGAGGTCTGTAGAAAAAGAAATGAAGGAAGAAGGGTGGACGTGGGGCATGGTCCAGAGAATGGCAGCAGACAGACAGAGTTGGCGGTCCTCGGTCAAGGCCTTATGTGCTACCTAGCACGAAGAGGACTAAGTAAGTAAGTATACCACACGTCGTAGTCAGAGTCGACGACATATTAGTTACCGGGAAAAGTAGACATGAACATTTGCAAACCTTGACAAGAGTACTCGAGAAACTTCAAGAATCAGGCATGAGGCTAAACAAAGACAAGTGTTTGTTTTTAGCGCCTGAGGTGATTTATCTAGGACATAGAATCGATAAAAATGGGATTTATCCGCTGGAAAGCAAAGTGAAAGCAATCACGGATGCACCAGAACCGACTAATGTAAGTGAATTAAAATCTTACTTAGGAATGTTGAACTATTACAATAGATTTTTGCCAGATTTGTCAGCAAAACTTTAACCTCTTCATGAGCTCTTGCAAAAGCATACTAAATGGAAATGGGGAAAGTCAGCAGAGAGAAGCTTTCGAACTTTCCAAAACGTTGTTGAAGTCGTCAAAAGTACTAGTTCATTATGACTCACAGAAAGAGCTTATTCTTTCATGCGATGCTTCACCATATGGGATAGGAGCCGTTCTATCTCATAGAATGGATGGTGGATCCGATAGACCGATTGGATACGTGTCTAGAACGCTAGCGCCTGCCGAGGAAAACTATAGTGTTATAGAAAAGGAGGGCTTGGCAATTATTTTCGCATTGAAAAAGTTTCATCAGTATTTGTTTGATAGGACATTTACAATTTATACTGATCATAAGCCGTTGATTGGACTGTTCAATGAGAACAAAGCTATTCCGTCTATGGCCGCAGCTCGTATTCAACGTTGGGCTTTGACATTGTCAGCATACGAATACAAGATAGTCTACAAAGAAGGGAAGAACAACTCTAATGCCGATGCATTAAGTCGCTTACCATTGAAACAGGAGGAAGATGTAGAAGTTCCATCTGAAATGATTCATCTTATGGAACATATGGATGGTACGCCGATTACATCAGATCAAATCAAAGCATGGACCAGGAAAGATCCAGTGCTAAGTCAGATAACTAATTATGTGTTAAAGGGCTGGTCGTATCAACGTGGAATAGAGGAAATGAAACCGTACTTTAGTCGGAAAACGGAGTTAAGTGTTTATGATGGATGTTTGTTGTGGGGAAATAGAGTTATTATTCCGCCACAAGGACGAGAAACAATGCTCAAAGAGTTGCATGAGGGACATCAAGGCACTTCACGTATGAAAATGCTAGCACGAGGATATGTTTGGTGGCCTAACATGGATTCCGAAATAGAGCAAACTGTGCGTACTTGTAGCAAATGTCAAGTGAATAGACATTTACCTGCAGAGGCACCAATGCACCCGTGGGAGTGGCCGTCAAAACCGTGGTCAAGATTACATATTGATTACGCAGGACCGTTATACGGGAAGATGTTTCTTGTATGTGTCGATGCACATTCTAAATTTATGGATGTACACATTGTTCATTCAGCAACAAGTGCAGCAACCATTGATAAATTGAGAACTATGTTTTCTATTCATGGATTACCTGAAACCATCGTCAGTGACAACGGAACTGCATTTGTAAGTGAAGAATTCCAAGACTTTTTAACTCGTAATGGAATTAAGCAGATTCGAACATCGCCATATCAACCAAGTACAAATGGGTTAGCAGAACGTGCAGTTCAAACGTTCAAAGAAGGACTTAAGAAAATGACTGAGGGAAGCTTAGAATCGAGAATAGCAAAGTTACTATTTACTTATAGACTTACACCACACGCAACAACAGGAATTGCACCAGCAGAAGCGCTTATGGGAAGGAAGCCGAGATCGTTGCTAGATCTGACCTATCCGAACATTCAACAAAGACAGTTCAAACAAAAGATCAACCACGACAGAGCAACAAAAGAGAGACAAATCAATATCACACTAGGTAAACGCTGTCCGCGAGAGCAAAGATATTTCGCGTTTTCACTGTACGGATATTTCGGGTTGTTGTTGACATTGGACACCCGGATTAAAATCGGTGTTTATTTTTACTATTTGAAGCATGGAATTGTATATGCTGACCCAATGTCTTTTTAAAATATACATTTCCAATCTCCTTTCAGTTTAAATGAAATTGTTTGGTACTTTATCAACAATCATTTGTATTTTTTTAGCAGATGTATGGTTTTAAAAAAAATACGATAATTTACCTATTTTTCTAATATTGTAAATGAACGGTGATTCAAAACACTTCAAAACAAGATTACTATTTACCCAAAATGCATTTACATCCCTTCTTCCTTATTATAAATCGCAGAAAATGCTCGTAACAGAGAACCTTCTGTACTGTTATTTCCTGTTCCGATTTGGCTGTCAAAATCTTACTGTACTGTTATTTCTGTTAAACTGTACTGATATTCTGTGTTCTTGAAAATTTCATTCGTATATAAAAAAAAACAGACTTCAAATTGCAAGATTGACTTACTGTCATATACACATGCAGGGCATTTGAACTTGTAATATATACTACCTCCTGTTTTCCGAATGGTCGAGTTGGAGTATCCATAGCACGACTTGGTGCAGCACCTTGTTACACAATACAATCATATAACAGCCAGATAAGCAAGTAACTATTCTAACAGTTAATTTTTTTTTAAATAGATACTTTTTTAAATTAAACAACATTGCAATCTTATTTATACCCCCCCCCCAAAAAAAAACAAAACTACGTGGTAAATCGACAAAATATTTTGTTATTCTATGTATTTACTTCTCAACCCCATTCCATGCATAATACTACGTTCACGTACATAAACAAACGAAATGAAATTCATGTCAAACCCCATTCATTCATAAGTTACAAATTGTTGTCCCCCTAAGAATGAATATTTCTTGATCTACCTACATGTACTTCACCATTGTTCTATGGGGAATTTAATGTTGCACGTATGAAATCTGCATATGCAAATGCGAGAGTTCAACTCAAGATGTAGCACATAGGTCCCTAGCACATATGCCTTTAGTGAAAATACATATTTAAAAGATAATACATAATACCGCCTGGTCTCTAAAACACATTACTATTAAGCTTTTAACCAAAAGTGAATATTAACAGGATACTTTTTCAATTTGTGCTCACAAATCTGAACTTTCCATTTTTATCAATTTTTAGACAAATTGTATACTTTCTTATACGACCTTAAAAATAGTGGTCGTATAATGTTGTGGCGATGTTTTGTCTGTAGACATTTTGTTTCCGTACAGGGTTAAACACGGTTGTATCATTCTGTGTGTCGTTACTTTTTATTTATCTAACTGTTATGCAATCATTCTGGTTCTCGCGAGATGACACTATTTTGCGTATCACACTCTGCACGATGTGAAATTCAATTTCAAGTCATTTGATTGGCTGTCCGCGCAAGACACCACAGTTAGATACGCATCTCGTGAAAAGCGTGCTTACTTTTATTTGAACACCTGTTGATCTCGCTTGATAGAAAAGGATAAACAAAATATATCCATAATGCACTAAAACGTTTGTTTTATTATAAATAGACGATAATGAAATGTCAACTTTTAATTAAAATTGATTATAAAAAGGTGGTACTTTTTTATTTGACTACTTTTTTCACATGTTTGCTAAACGATATACATATAGGTTTATTTTTCTATGAATTTTAATTAAATAAGTAATTTTGGGCCTATACTTTCACGTTAGACAGTTAGAGAAAAAAGTTTTCACAACTACAAGTGATGAGATACGAATTTTTATCACGCTCGTTAGATATTTGTCAAAGGAAACTCGCAAATGCTCGTTTCCTAACTTGACAAATATCTAACTCGATGTTATAGAAATCTGTATCTCATCACTTGTAGTTGTGAAACCTGTATTTAAAGTATAACTGTGGAGATATGATATATATACTATATCATATCTACATGGTGTAACTAACTAATGAGGTAATATTGAACGAGTGACCAAACATTCTAATAACTCACGAGTGCGCTTAGCGCATGAGTGAATTGTAAAGGTTGTTCGGTCACAAGTTGAATATATCTTAAGTTAGTTATACTATTTATTACATAGTTCAACAATAATTATGGCTTTATTTGTGGCTGACTTCCTAACATTTTCAGGTGAACTATTTTAATGCAAAGGTAATAGTTTTCGATACTTTTAGATTAATTACCTATTACTTTGAATTTGGATTTAACATAACTCTTGATTTTCTAAGAGGGATCTGTATTCTACTTTTTAAAATATTTTAATACCCGAAATAACAGTACAGTGTTGATAGATTAATACACGAAGTAACAGTACAGAATGATCAGTACAGTCAATATTTTTAAGATTGCTGAATGTCAGTTAATAATCTATTAAATTACTAATTTTATGAATTATACTGACTAAAGATTTTATCAAAAAGCATTTGCACTAGCTTTTCTTTCAAACCGTATATTTTTCATATGTTTTAGCTGTGTTTCCACTGTTTTTTCTAGTAATTATGCTTTATTGGTTATATTTCTTTTGTTAAATGCGGATGTTTTTAAAGATTAACCAAATTTGTCCAAGATACATATTCAATGATTTAAATTCTTACAACAAGCAGTATTAAAAAGGTAAAAACTCACGGAAATAACATGTTTAATGAGCCATCAATGCCAGTAGACAAGACAACATGAAATATCAGTACAGAAAAAACGCGAAATATCATTTCTCTCGCGGACAGCGTTTACCTAGTGTGAATATAGGAGAGAAAGTCTATATTGTAAATCATGCAAGAGGTGAAAAGTGGATTAACGGAACTATCGTGAAACAAACAGGACCTGTTTCGTATGTGATTGAATTGTATGATGGAAGAATTGTGAGACGTCATGTTAATCAAATCAGAAGGAAATACGATCCAGAAATTCCAGACATTTCGGACATTACAATACCGTTAAGTGAAGAGAAAACATCAAATGAAACGTCCGTAGAAGCTTCGAAACCAACCGAAACAAGTAAGACTGTTAGTGTTCCTATCATTTCGCGACCGAGAAGAAGCCGTAAACCACCGGAGCGTTATGGAGACTTTGTATATAATATGAACTTTTGTTAAGGGTGATGGTTAACTGTAAAGGGCAGAATAATCCCTATTAGCCATCAGTGCAATGAAAAGGCAGTCTACCTTTTCTTGCTTGTGCATGCTGCATGTTTAGTAGTTAGATATATGTTTTCATTTTAGTAGGTCTAGGGATGTTAAGGAAATATTGTTATAAATTCTTTTCATTGATTAAAGTTACATGTGCAGTTTTTCATTCATAAACAGCTGATTTTAAATTCATTCATAAAATGTATTTAATGAACTTTGAGAATAGTTTTATCTTAGGATGGAGGAGTGTAGCAATTGACAGTTATATAAACAATCAACTCAGCAATGAAACACTGCTTGAAACTGTTACAAGTTATTGCTACTTGGGTATAACTTTAAAGTACAATGGTAACTTTTGCCTTGCTGTAGACAGTCTTATGGAAAAGGCCAGAAAGGCATATTTTAAAATTAAGAAAACAATGGGTCTTAACAATGCATGTAAACTTTTAGAAAAACTTTTTGATAGTCTAGTTTCCCCAATCCTTTTATATGGATGCGAAGTATGGGGTATTGACTTCAAATTTAAAGATTCAGATTCATTTGAAAAATTACATATAAAATTCATAAAAGAAATCTTAGGAGTTCACTGCAGAGCATCAAATGATGCATGCCGTGCTGAACTCAACAGAGTACCACTAAAAAACAAGATAATATTTTCATCAATAAATTTTCTTCAACATATTATCTCATCTGAACACTCATTAATAAATAATGTATTTAAAAAGTCTCAAAATTCAAGCCCTTGGTTTAAAAAAATTAAAAATATTTTAAATGATCTTGGAATGTCATTTATAGCAAATGATTTAAACTTTTTAAAGAGCAATCTAAACCAAATTAAACAAAGAATAAACGACCAATGTTTTCAAAATCAACAATCTAATATAAATAAATCTGAAAAATTAGATTTCTTCAGAAAAGTCTACAGCATAGGCAAGAGGGCACCATACGTAGATATTTTGCAAAATAGAAATGATAGAGCTGCAGTATGTAAGATACGAATAAGCTCTCATACATTAATGATTGAAAGAGGAAGACATCTCCAAATTCCCAAAAATTTAAGACTATGTAATTTGTGTAATTCTGACCAGATTGAAGATGAAAATCACTTTTTATTTTATTGTTCAAAATATAAACAATTAAGAGAAACATTTCATGATAAGTTATTAAACATTTTTCAAACCAAGAAGCATTTTTATTCCAAAAAGGTATATGACATTAACTTTCTCTTAAATAACACTTCATATACAATACTAAAATTAACTTCCTCTTTCATATCTGATGGATTAAATATGAGAAAAAACTAAGTTTATAATCTTTCTGTTTTATTCATATTATTATACTATAACTGTTATAAAGGTTATTGCAAACACAATGCTTATAAAATCAATAAATATCATATGTTATCATATAAATATTACATATATATACAATAAGTATACACATGCAATGGCATACATATTGATTGTCAGGTTAAACATGTATTGTATTCTTTATATGTCACTTTATATAGGCCTTAACCATCTATTGTAGTTGAGTTTGAGCTAATAAAATTATTCTTATTCTTGTTCTATAGGCGAGACAGTATTAAATTAATTATCTAGTGATGATAAATCCCTTTGGGAATTTCATGTTTAGTTAAATGTCAGAGTAAGGTTAATATGCACCTGCACATGTTATAGACACTTCATGATAAGGTTAGGATTTACATCAGTCTGTAATTGTATGTTCGACCGTTTAGATGCAATTAATAAATAGTAGAAAATATTTAAGTTTTATTTCAAGTGATTGAGTTATCACACCAAGTTTCATCAACCTAGGACTTATAGTTCTTGAGATATACTGAGGTGCTCATAAAACCTAAATTAATACACAAGTTAACACGGCGAAGGGTAAAATAAAACCTATGTCTTGCTCAGCTTTGTAGGCAAGACAATTACAGGATGTCAAACGAAGACAAATGTGTAAGACTCATGTCAAAGAGGCTGAAATTTGACAAATTCCTGAGACTTTTTTTTAACTCTTTTTTTTTCTTTTTCTTTTTTCTTTTTTTTCTTTTTTGGTGCCTTTGTCTGCTCGACCCAGATTTTTTTTTAATGAATTCTACTCTTTAGTCTAAGTTTAGATTGTTCAGAAATCCCTGATCATGAAGACAGAAGCCTGTAAAAATAACAATTTAAAATGATTAAAATCAATATGTATGTCTGTCTGTACATTTCAGAGGTTGTGATCAAACAAAACAACATCGACTTATGCAAGGAATTAATGTTCTCTAATTCCTTGACTGTTGTGCCTTGTTAATTTGTTCTGGTCAGATTTTTTTTTAATTGCATTATTTGCTTTGCAACAAAATTATTTCAACTATAGTGACAACAAATTATTCTTTATACGCTCCCGAAGGGAGCGATAATGGTAGAAATGTCAATATTCTAGTTGTACTATGGGCTCAATTTTCCTTCAACGTCCGGTAAACCACGCGCGGTTTCCCGAACTTTCTGCGTCTTTTTAACGCTTTTTTCTTTGAAAATTCCTGACGTCATTAAGCGCACACAGGACCCACAAGAAAAGCTACTTTGTTTTTATTTTCGAATAAGAATTTGTTTCAATTAATTGCCCAATAAACATTTGAAAACTTATTTTAGCTTGTAAAATATTTAAGGATACATTTAAACTTCGGGAGCGTCACAGGTATAACCTGCATCATATTAATATAAAGCAACTAAAGTTTGTTTACCTCTTCTTCATAAATATATTTATAATTTTTTTTTATTAAAAATTAAATTAGAACAATTAAAGCAAAGCCCCCTTTAAGGCTCGAATTTCCTATTTATGCAGGAGTTACAGCCATTTAAACATAACAATTTCCAAGACTGCATATTTGTTCAAGTCAAAACAAAACGTTTTCATGATTAAGCAACTTAAGATTTTTCCACATCTTTTTTCAAAAATGTTTTTGTTTCTTTAAAAAAATGCTTATTTATGTGAAAGTTACAGCCCTTTGAACATAAAAAAATACAAGACTGCATATTTGTTCAAAAATTAATTAAGATTAAATTTATGTGGATGTTCCAAATATCATGACTTTAGATGTTGATTTAAATAAAGTGTAAAACTACGTGGTAGTAGCCTACCTTAAACAATTGTTACATAATTACTTACAGTAGTCACTGCCAATTCTGATTGGTTGCTACATAAACAAATATGGCGACGATAAATACTGTCTGATGAATTTCAACTAGGAAATTTATAAAACTGTGTGCTAAGAGTGAAGTAAATCATATTATAGTTTTAGAATAACAAATTCAGATTTATAGATTTGGCAAGGAATTGTCAAGACTTTCGTAAAAATCGTCGACACTCGATTACAGTACAAATTACAATTTGCACATTCACGACACAAGCACCTGTTTCAATCTGTGATTGATGTTTCAGTATGACTATACCTCCTCCCCTATTTAATGAAGTGACAGTATTTGTTGAAAATCTTAGATAAAATTGTCATGAAAAAAGTGTACCACATCATTGCAGATGCAATTTGCTGATTTAAGCAACAAAGATGTAGTCTCATCCACCCACCTTCAAATAGACTACTTCAAGTACTTATCATGTCGGAGAGTGCTTTGACTTTGATCTTGAAAAACTTGTCAATGTAGATGCACATTTTAATGCATGTTGTATATTCGAAATAGGCAATCTATTTTAACATGTTTATGAGATATAACACAGGGGCTTGGTGGGATATATAATTATATAGTTTTTATTTCAAACATTTAAATTGAAGTAACAAATGCAGACCAATTTATTTATGTTTGTAAAACAAAATTTCTAATTGTAAAATTATGGATTATTATGTTACAACAGAAACCATGATCCACAAATGTAATATTAGGTGCTTCTGGGGCCAGTAGGGTCAAACCCTGACTGCTATTGAAGTTTTTAGTTGAGTCTTTACATTACATGTACAATAGAACATTATGAGATGTGGAATACATTTTGTAAGTGTATGGGACATAGCTCAAATAACAAGCTGTAATTTAGAAAAAAACACAAATGTAATATTAGATGCTACTTGGGCCAGTGGGGTCAAACCCTGACTGCCTCATCGTGCTCAGTGACAAGCCAAATTTTTAGCTATTGAATTAAACTTCTAGTTGAGTCTATACAATAGAAAATAATGAGATATGGAATAAGTGCATGCGGCACAGCTCTTATAACAAGCGTTTATTTATAAAAACCACAATGTAAAACTGCCAGCAGCCTTTAAGGAGGCAGGAAGGGCCTGCCTGCCATTCTTCAATTGGCCCAAGGTCTAAATAAAATGCATATGATTCAAAACCAGCCCTGAAATCGTCAATGATAGACCCTTTTCTTAAACAAGGAACAGAAAACATCAAAAAAGACACAAACAAAACCTTTGCCAAAGATTCCTGGCTTAGGATAGGCACATATAAAATGTGGTGGGGTTAGATTAGTTTTTGGGGGCTAAATCTTACTTTATCAAAAATCCCAGACAAATCACAAATTGTTACATTTTACCTTTAAACCCATGAAAACCACAAATATTGGTACAAAAAATATGATACTCATGGTATTGCAGCTATCAAACCAAACTTTTTTTTTAATTCATGAAGTTAATTTTAGAGAATTTTATTGTTATGGGTAGTGAATTATTTTTTCTTGTTCCTATTTTTGGCTGGATTTCACGGAGTGAAAAATCCGGATTATAAAAGGGTGAATGTCAGGCGGTTGGCGTGCGGGCGGGGAAATATTTTCGTAACAGTTTTCTCAGCAACTACTTATCACAGCCATTTGATATTTAGTATACAGCATCAGGGTGGGGTCCCATAAAGTGGGATATGATTTCAGGTCTGTCGCTCACCTTAACTTCCTGTTTAACGAAATCCGGCCATTTTTGACTTTGACAGATTTTTTTTAACTTGGGAAGCTGAAAACAGTTTAGCAAAATATTTTCAATGTTTAAGAGTGCTATGTATTTGCCTTATGAGCACTTTTTTCAGGCTAAATGTTTCTATAGAAGTGTGTATGTTCCAGACTCTATGTGTATTCAGACCGTACGAGTATATTTTCAGAATACCTTTACGGTCGGACCGTACACATACGGTCTTGCTTGCATTTTCTAGATCAATATTCAATACGTACAATATATTGATCCTGTAAAAATGCATTATTCCCTCACCTACTGCCTTTCTATATTTTAGCTATTAACAATTTATTTTGTTTGTCTTTTTATTTTAAGTTTGCTTTCCTCTTTTCGTTTCCCTATCATTCCGTAAGATTCTGGGAGTTGGTAATAACACTTTTTAGGTTGAAAATAAAATATTCCGTTATTTCCTAATATTATATGAATAAATGTAAATTTAGAGAAATACCTATATGGTCTGAATACTTGTATGGTCCAGCTCATTTTAGACCTTACGGGTATACTTGCAAGGTCGGACCATATAGGTATACTCGTACGGTCTGAATACCTGTACGGTCTGGAACATGTATAAAGGAGTACTGATTAAACATTGATATACGGCAGCAACAACAAAAACTTGTTTAATTTTACATTTTTTTATTTGTAGAATACTTGAGCTTAACATGGGTAAGAAAAAGGGAGGAAAGAAGAAAGGGGGAAAGAAGGGGAAGAAAGGAGGAAAGAAGTCAAAAGAGCCCCAGATGACAGCTAAAGAAGCCATTCTTGCCTATCAGTAAGTGTTTAAAGCTTAAAATAACAGCCATAAAAAAAATTTGGAGCTAATTAGTAATGCTGCACTGCTTGTTCAATAAAAAAACATGACAAAAACAAATTTTGAAAAATCACTAAGCATTATCTTCTTGTTGGTAATTTTTTTTTTAAACAATTATCAAATTTAGTAACGAAGTCTAGAATATTATTAAAAGTGCAAGTTAAAATATAACTTCTTGTAGCTGAGGTAATATTTATTGCTTAAATTCATAATTGTTTTTTTTAAGGATTGGTATTGTTGAAAAGAAACTTGAGGACCAAATGTATGAAATAAGAGGTTGGGAAGATAAGATTAAGAGAAATGAAGAAAGGGTAGGTTTTAACATTTCAAGACTATCCAACATGTCCAACATTCTTTTAATTTTGTAAAAATGTGTAGTGATTATATACATACAGTGCCTTTTCAATTTTGAGTCATCACTCATGTACAATAAAATTGGTATGTTTTCATCATATTAAAAACGAAAGAATATGAAATATGTGCCAGAAAGACACGATCCACATATTGATATTATTTTTATAAATAAAAAATCAAACATACAATGCGTGTGAAGAGATTTTCTGGACTAACCTTCATCAGACACGCTAGGGGTGGACAAATTGTAACACTTATCATGGATGGTTCTTTAGATGAAAAACTCCATATTTTAAATTCGTATTTCATCTTAGAATGAAAAGTTGAAAGCTGATCAAAAACTGTTGATAAATGAGATGTTAAAGACAGCTAAGATACTAGAGGAGAAGTGGGACAATGATGAGGCCAGGAAGAGGGAGGATGTGGTTGTCGTGATGAAGGATACCTGGCAATGGCAAAGAGAACAGGAGGATGGGGTGGAAGGTAGGTTAATAGTAAAAAATTGGAGTATTTCCCAGGACGGGAATTCCTGGTAATTACCAGTGGGATTTACCGCCACTGGTATTTCCAGGCCAACCCTGCTTAGTGTCAAGTCCATACGGTAAGATATAGAACTGATAAATGCATATTGACTGACATCAAAAGCTTGAAATTGATATATGCATTTCAAGGTCAATATTTTTTGTATTGACCCAGTGCAATACAGCTACAAAATGTTTTGTTACATGTTTAATAAGCTTATCAGGTTGTTAAACTCTTTATCTACCTCATGCTGCAGGTTGTTATTTGTTTTATGTTCATGTCAAAATAAAGAAACTGAAAATTTCATTAAAAATATATTCATTTTATATAAATTCATAATCGTTCAGGAAATTTTGATATAGGTTTATGTACTACAATTTTTTGATGTTAGAAATAGTCGAAAAAGCAAATGTTTGGGAAATTTGATCATGTCTTATTTTCACCTTTCAGCACTCAATAAGAAGATAGCAGAAATACAGAAAAAAATTGAAGAAGAACAGAAGAATGTAGATTATTACATAGAATACAAAGACAAGGGACAGTACGAGCACAAAAAAGTTATACAGCTACTGACTAAGGAGATGGAAGACATGGAGAATAGCTTCAATGAAATGATCCGTAAATACTGTATTTTTGTCTCGCCTGCCAAGCAGAGCGGGACATAGGTGTTACTTTAACGGCAGCGACGGCGTTAACTTTTTGGAAAACTTTTATGAGCACCTCCATATCTCAAGAACTATAGGTCCTGGGTTGATGAAACTTGGTATGCATATGCCCCAATAGTAGCTTAGCACATTTGCATCCCCATCTTTTGACCTTAACCTTGATTTTCAGGTTGAGTGACTTTGACAATTTTCAATACATATAATAGCAATGGAAAAGTTTTGCCAGCACCTCCATATCTCAAGAACTATAGGTCCTAGGTTGATGAAATTTGGTATGCATATGCCCCAGTAGTAGCTTAGCACAGGTACATTCCCATCTTTTGATCTTGACCTTGATTTTTCGGTTGAGTGACTTTGACAATTTTCAATACATATAATAGCAATGGAAAAGTTTTGCGAGCACCTCCATTTCTCAAGAACTATAGGTCCTAGGTTGATGAAACTTGGTATGCATATGCCCCAGTAGTAGCTTAGCACAGTTACATCCCCATATTTTGACCTTGACCTTCATTTTCCGGTTGAGTGACTTTAATTATTTTTATTGCATATATTACCAATGTTTAAGTTCTATTAACATCTTTTGATCTCAGAAACTGAAAATCCATGTAAATTCAAAATATAGTGGAAGTAAGAAAGAATAATTGTTTCTGATGGTGCCAGCAGGTGAGACATACTTTAGTGTTAACTCTTGTATTTATTATATGGCCTCACCAGGCCAACTATTTTTAACTGCACGTGATCTATGTTTGGTTTATTAAAGACTTATCAGTGAAGCCATAAGCAAATGTAAAGTAATAGGAAAGTGTAAAGCATCATTATACATGTGAAACCAAAATTGTCAAATAATTAAAAGTTTTTATTTTGATGTTCTTTTCCATGATTCAATGGCCTTTCTTGGATTATCTCGCAGTTTTGTATATAAAATATTTTCCTCAAGGTCAAGGTAATTTATTATTTTTCATTAAAGATTTTGAAATTTATAGTTTTATGACCCCCCCCTTTATAAATCCACATCTCTTTACTATTTTTAAAAAAGTCTTGTCTTTTTATAGTGATGTTGCTCTAAGGAAATTATAACTTTGAAATTCTTCATTGCAGGACATGAAGAAAGATCTACTGTAGAAAAGAAAGAGAGAATAAAGGCATTTACAGAAGAGAAGCTAAGAATGCAGAAAACACAGGCTAAAGATGTGAGTAAATGTTCTGAAATAACAATGTGCTCTGACAATTCATTTGAATGGGCACTTATCTATATAATAATATGATACAGGTTGAACCTGATAAGCTCCCGCAGATAAAGTAACTTTCTTATATATATATGGTGCCTCATATCCATAATTTTGAAAAAGAACGGACCTGCAAACTGAACAAGGAAGTGAATTGCTTCGGACGCGGACCTCGAAGAACGCATCCGTAAACAAAGAATATTTGTACTTTCATTTTCGAATGCAAAGCTGGTTAGAGAGAAAATAACAAAAACAAATTTGTTTACTGAGGACAAAGTAAATATATTGCATTGGCTACTGGGAATGACATTTGTCTGCTGAATTTGTTTGGTTGATAATGCACCGCTTTTTTGGGGGTCTTGGTTTGCGTAAATTAGAATGACAGGTTCCCGCGCTTCTGTCATTTTGTTTTGATAGACGTGACCTCTAGTGGACGCCAATAATAAAAATATCCCTGATGTCCTAATTTTTTATTCAAATTCTTTACATTTAAAACATTTCATAGCTGGAATTACTTGAAATAATTTATATTAATACAATAACTATGTTTATCATTTTTTAAATTGAGAAATTCCCAAAAAGGAATTTAATTTTGCATTCAGTGTTATTGGGTGCGGATTTTTGACTAGCTTATACGTCTTCCGGTTGAAGGCATCATACTCAGTCTATTTAGCTCCCGCTAAGCGGGAGCTTATGAACTTTCACAATAAAATGTAATTTACTCTTAAAATTTACCATTTTCTGAAGTTATTTATTTTGAGGTGTGTCCTTTATAAACACTATTTTGAATAATATAATGTAGTTGGGTTTTCTTTATAATAAACAGAATACTGTAGTCATACTTATCTTGGTGATTACTTATTTTCATGAGTTAACGATTTCACCCATATATTTTACGTATTCTGCTCAGTATTCTGTTCCTTTCAAACATATTATATCATCTCGTAATAATAAAATACATGAGACATACTTGCGAAATCCCAGAAAATAAATACCTTGCTATGTAAGTATGTTTACATTATTGAGAATGTACAATTTTTAAACAATTGCAATTTCAAGTTCAAATAATTAGGGAATTGTCATGCCTTTATAATGAAAAATGATACTTATATTACAGAAAGCCATTGGTACACTTGACAAATATAGTAGACAAGAAATACTGGATAAAGAATGGCTTGTGAGAGAGGTAAAATCTAAAATAATTTTATTATTAAGTGTTATCTCATTTCATTTTTTTTTATAAATAAGTTAATTTGGTGTTCTTTTTTGGAATGGGTATTGTTAAAAAAAATTAAACATCCCTCATATGAAAAATATGTAGTAGATGGCATTGATGAAAGACCAATTACTATCATTCATTTGTTTCTTTGCTCAATTGGTTTTTGGCTGTTACTTCATACTTTAATGGACCTGTTCTTGGTTTAAATACAATGCTATTTATCATTACATGTTGTGATAAGCCTCCTTAGGTTTGTTTGGGTCTTGTTTTTAACTTTACAAAAACATGGCTAACGCTAACATGCAAATATGCATGATAAAAAACCTTAGCACCCACTCACACACTTACATAGTTACATTGTATCTCAGTGGCTTAAATTGTATAACTACTTCTTGCATTACCTGAAGTCAGTAATATTGATCCATTTTTCATAATAATTTTAATAGGTTGAAATCCACAAGAGAGAGGCAGAAGAGTTACGACAAGTGGTGGAGAACCTAGAGAAGGATAACCTAGAAATCATGAGTGAACTGTTTGAGTGTAAGATAGAAGATCTCAAGGTTTCAAGGTGTGACATTTACATTAGGAAAGGATTTTTGTCTCGCCTGCGAAGCAGAGCGGGACATAGGTGTTACTTTACCGGCGGCGGCGGCGGCGGCGACCGCGGCGTTAACTTTTTGGAACAGTTTTATGAGCACCTCCATATCTCAAGAACTATAGGTCCTGGGTTGATGAAACTTGGTATGCATATGCCCCAGTAGTAGCTTAGCTCAGTTGCATCCTCATCTTTTGACCTTGACCTTGATTTTCCGGTTGAGTGACTTTGACAATTTTCAATACATATAATAGCAATGGAAAAGTTTTGCGAGCACCTCCATATCTCAAGAACTATAGGTCCTAGGTTGATGAAACTTGGTATGCATATGCCCCAGTAGAAGCTTACCACAGTTGCATCCCCATCTTTTGACCTTGACCTTGATTTTTCGGTTTAGTGACTTTGACAATTTTCAATACATATAATAGCAATAGAAAAATTTTGCGAGCACCTCCATATCTCAAGAACTATAGGTCCTAGGTTGATGAAACTTGGTATACATATGCCCCAGTAGTAGCTTAGCACAGTTGCATCCCCATCTTTTGACCTTGACCTTGATTTTCAGGTTGAGTGACTTTGATTATTTTTATTGCATATATTTGCAATGTTTAAGTTCTATAAACATCTTTTGATCTCAGAAACTGAAAATCCATGTAAATTCAAAATATAGTGGAAGTAAGAAAGAATAATTGTTTCTGATGGTGCCGGCAGGCGAGACATACTTTAGTGTTAACTCTTGTTCTATTTATTATTTGATTGGGTCATGTTAATAAATATTTTGTTTTATTTCATGACCAGAGACAATAGTCTTTTTTAGGAACTATTTTCCAGGCGGGCTGACCAGAGAAATCTTTTAATTTTGTACTACAGGTTTACCACTTGCCTCGCCATTGATAATTTGTTGAAATTAACTAAGATTGTCAACTTGTTAAAACATTTTAAATCTGTCTGCCAAAGTTTTCAAGTACTAAAACTTTCCTTGACATCTAAGACTTCACTCCAAACCAGTTTATTTGATTTGAGGAAAGGGAATTATGCCAAAAACGGTTAGGGATAATTTGATGTTTTCCTTAGCTCAACATTGTTCACATCATGTGGCGGACCCTAAAAAGGAAACTTTTTCTTGCAAAAATGAAAATAAAAAAGGATCGGAATTGGATGAGTTTTTGAAAAAGGCTATAAAAATTCGATGAAAGCAAGTAAGGAGTTGCTCCATCTGTCAATCATTCCATTATTCCATCTTTCTTCCTGTAGTTGTCAGCTTATACAAATTGAAGGAATTGACTAGTTTTGTAATTTGGCTACTTGTAAATCAATGTGCTTACAGACACACAAAAGATACACCTGCTCTTTATAGATGATTTTACAAATAATCAAAGCGCTAAAGCGTTTAAAGGCAAGCGAAATATATAAGAACTATAACGTGTTTAATAGATTTATTCTCTGTTAAAGTATATTGTTCAAAATGTTTGCGAAATATTAATTTTGGTGAACAAAGAAAGGATCGTCATGCAGATGCCCTCAAATTTAAAGTTAATGAACATGACAGGTATCGTGTTAAAACGGTATCGATTGAAACACCCCTTCGATTAAAATGCACTCGTCCCAAAGATGTGTATTGTTTAGTGAATTTATGAATGAAGAAGATATTTTCCTTGCATTAACCAATCAAATAACAGAAATATTTATACGAACAAATCAAGTAATAGATGAATACATAATGTATATTATATCGCCATTAACTAAATAGTCCCACATGTAAGATGCAAAGTAATAAATAAAACTTGTGCCGGTCATATAAAATTCCAATAAAAATGGGAGATTTATAGAAGTGTATATCATGTTAACACATATTGAAAAGTAATATAAAAAATAAAGCATTTTATTCCAGACTGGATGCAGGAAAATCACTCCGTCTAGACTGAAAAAAAACCGTGAAAATCATCACTACTCTATAGACTCCATAAGGCTTCGCTGGCGCTTGCCTAAAAATCAATTATTTGCTTCAATGTTCAGCAGGTCAAGACATTGAATAAAAATACCTAAGGTGTTTGTGTTTAATGTTCACTATTTATATCTTATATGCCCCATCTATAAAACTAGGAGGGCATATATTGTTTTGGTCCATTCCTTTGTCTGTTCATCCATCTGCCCATATGCCTGTTTGTCGGTCTGTCTGTCCCAAATGTTGCGAGATGGGCCATTATAAATTTTGGACACATTCTTGTTTAATCAAGTATGTATCATGATACCTTATTTCATAGTTCACAATAATTTCCATATTTTTCAGGAACTTTTATCTAACCCAGTTTGAAGATGATGAGAATCTGGAGGAGGATGGGATACTAGAAATGGACATGAAACAGATATCTATTAGTAAACAGAAAACAGGAGAACATGACATGCTGTTTGAAAACAAAGAAGGACAGGTTGTAGAGAAATACAGAGGTAAATACACTGTAATGTTGGCCAGCTTTCTTATGTTCTCAGATGCAGTGTCATCAATATGTAAAATACCAATCAATAAACCACAATTGTTTTACCAATGAAAAAGAATAATAGAAGAATTTATTGTCTGGAACTTATTTGTCATTTTTATTCCCATACTTTAAAGATTCATACAATATTTCTAGAAATATGGAAAAAAAATTGTTGATCATTATTCATTATGATTGTATTCACAGTATACTTTTGTTGTCAACTAACATTAAATCCAAGTGCTTCTAAAGAATCTTATTAAAATGTTGTTGTTTTATATGTTTTTTAACAGCCAGGCCAAAGAGTGCTACACAGAGGGCCATAGAAGACAGAGTTTTTGCCATAGTAACTAAACAGAATATAGACAGTGATGAAAGTGATGGTTAGTTTGTTCTCACTTTGTAGAAAGAAACATCTTTTTTGCAAAGCAAAGCTAAAGCTCATTGGTACTCATGAAGACACTTTTGAATTATTCAGCAATTTTATGTTTTTTTCTTAAGAATTGCAACTATCAGAGCAAAGGATTAGAAAATGTAAAATATCCAACAACAATCATTGTTTTTTTCCACTGAGGGTATAAAATATTCCAAGGATCTCTATTACTTGAAATTGAAAATAGAAAAAATTAACATTATATTTTTTTTATATACAAATAGCATTTATGTTTTAATTTATGATAAAATCTTTGCTTTTTGAACAATCAGAACAAGTAAAAGGTAGTTTTTTAAATAGTTATGTGTTTGGGTTTGTGAAATGTTTGGTCTTAATGGATCGGCACAATTGAAATATTATATTTTTAGTGGTTGCACAAGATGAAAGTGTTGCACTTTAAGGGTTTAAAGTATTTTACACAGTATTTAGTGAAAGAGATTGTGTTATCTTGTAAAAACAAGACTTTTGGGTGAAAATCCAAGTTCTGGTATTTAATTTTGCTTATTTCCTTTCTTGCAAGCTTATTTTAGATTACAAGATTACAATGTATAAAATTTCAAAAGACGAAAAGAAAAAAATAACATGTTTGACAGTCTTTGTCTCTATAAAATGATTAATATTTGAAATATCTATTTCAGTTGAAAGTGTAGAAACAGATTTGCTAGACAATATGTACTTTGAAGAAGAAGATTTCAGTGTAAGTTTAACAATATGAAACTTTACTATACTTATAAAAAATATTAGTATGATATTATATAGATAAATGTTTTACTTATAGGGTTTGATTTGGTCTTGTCATGTTTCGTTTTTGTATGCAGATCATATTATCTGTTCTTTTATCTTTAATGTCAGCACATTTGTTAAGGAATGAATGTCATAAAAAAAATTTTATTGGGGTATAAAAAAAAATTGCACATTAAATGTGCAAAACTTTTTTTTATATACTCAATGAAAAAAAATATATAACAGTCATTCCTTATAAATAAATTTTAAAAAATAATTAAAAAACATGAAAATTTTACTCTTAAAAGGACTAAAATGGTGGGCATTTCCTGTAAAAAGTGGGCGTTTCCCCATGATTTTTTTTTTCATTGGGATATGAAAAAAAAATTTGTCCATCAAATTGCAGTATTTTAATCAAATTTATTTATTTGAAAATAACACATTAGGTATATATCATAGAACAACAACAACAACAGAAGGACAAAGGACCTTGTCTTACAAGAATATTTGTTATCTTTTTTCAGGACTATTTAAAGCTAGGACCATTAGAACTCAAACTGTTAAATGTGACAGGAACACAAATGCCTATACATGTCCCTGAGCCCCTGACCCAGGAAGAAAGTGAAGCTAAGGACTGTAAGCCTGATGAATGGCCTGTTACTGCACCAATGCTCAAAAGTATACAGACCTGACATCTCATCAGTGATGATGGGGACAAAATATTTTAATTCCATCTGCTAAGCAGGTCAACTCAACTGTGATATATTTATTTTCAGTTTAATGGGAGGCTGTATTCCGTTGAACTATTCACAAATAAAATATGTGTTTTATGTTTATGAAACCTTTTGCCTTATTGTAAAAATGTCACTATTAAAGAACAGTAAAAATTTCTTAAAATGAAATCAATGTTGTTAGGACATAAAATTTGTTTTGTATGTGCATACTCATTTTCTGTATGTAATAGTGTGTTTTCCATATAGTGATGTTTTCTTTGAGATTAAGGTAAGGGTTTTCAACAATAATTTAAATAAGAAAGAAATAATAATAGAAGGCACGAGTGATACAAATATATATGATGAAAACTTTTAATATGAGTGTTTTGTTTATCTGAGAAATAATATTTATTTTTTATTTTCCATGCTCAACAAGTTAATGCTGTTAACACTAACAATTTTGCTGTGGATTTTTTCTTACATCAGACAATGTCTGTTCTGACTTATTGTTGATATAACAAGGTGAGGATATATTACATCTAATTTTACCACCTGTATATGTTTACTTAGTTGTATATGTGTTTTGAATACCTTTGATAATGAGACATTTAAATTGACTCATGAATTGCATTTTATCTGGCTGTTTAAAAAAATACAATTGTTTTGTTATAATTAAATATTTGAAATGAATATGACTTTTTGTGCATAATCTTTTCTCAACTGACAAGCCTTATTACCATTTTCATTGCTTCACATTTTTCGGCTTCTGTCTGCAGACATAAGTCCAGAATCTGTATTCTGTCATAAGCTTTCTTAAATTTAAATTTCATGACACCATCAGCCCAACTGCAAAACATGATGTAGCCGTATGTGTAAGGATGGCCGAAATTTAGGAATTTTTGATTTGTTAAAATAGAAAGCCCCCTGGGCCTGGGTTAGAAATAGACCATAGGATAAAATCCAAGAAAATGGTTTCAAACTCTGAAACTATGATAAATAGGGAATCAATGGCCATTGGGCCATAGTTGTCCGATGGTTCCTTTTATCAATTATGCCAAATAAAAAGTGAAAAAAAATCACGTTTTTCAGCTTTTTGTAGATTGCAAAGTGAAGTTGTAGCTTGCTTTAATTTCCAGTCCAAGAAGCTCTCCTAAAGTCTCCGTAAGGTTAAATTATCAAATGACTTATTTTGGGAGTTATGTCCATCAATGTTAAAATATCATGTTTATCAAATGAAAATTATTGCAGATAACTGTGGAAAGAAGGTTTTGTTTGTTTAAATGCTTAGCTCAAGAAGCACTTCAAAAGTATCAATAAGAACTAATCATCAAATATATGGGTCATACCTCTTAACATGGCAAAAATTATGTTTGTAGCACAAATAGCCGAAGGCCATGTGACAGTACGCCATTACTATGCATCCATTGTCATCTTAAAAACAATTTTCTAAAATCTTCTCTGAAACCACTGAACCAATTTTACCGAAACTTTGCATTATTGATATATGACATCCTAATTTTGAAAAGTTTCCACATAAAACATGGCTGATGTTACAAAAAGTAGAACATATTGTGAAATCACTTTTACAGCATTAAAAGCTCTACAAAAGTCCTCGTTGGCTTAAAGTTGTAAGATGATACCTTATAGCCCTTTAAAGGTAAAAAAGGCGATTTTTTCCGTGTTTTTGCAATGTTGGCAGAAAAGTTTTGCAGATAGAAAGAAGATTTTGCTTGTTTAAACCTTCAGCACATTAAGCTCTACAAAAGTCTCCATTGGTTTAAAGTTGTAGGTCATGAAGAGACAACTTGTTTGTATACTGATGATGTCTACAATATTGCTGACAGGACATTAAGCAAATAACCATTAATCAATCATAGAAGAGACCCTGATGGCATAAGGACAAGGTGAGCGATTCAGGCTCCCGGGTGCCTCTTATTACCTAATAGAATGAAAACTACAGCAGATAGAGAGAAGCTGTTGCTTATGCTTAAAAGTTAAAAAGAAGTCTCCTTTGAGTGTTGGCATGTCCCTTTAAGCTAAAAGGAGTGTTTTTTTCCTTACAGAGTGGAAACTCTACTTAAGTGGACAGGCATTTAGTGTTCGAGGTAAACACGGTAAATGGAAAAAAGTCACAGGAAAAAAAGTCACAATTTTGATAGGAAAAAATAGTCACAATATAAAAAAATATTATTTATTATAAAGCTCTAACAATAAATTAACCCATTAAAAATGAAATATTTTTATCTTAAAAAATAAATATTTTCAAACATCTTTGAAACTGTTTGAAAATTGAAAAATTTTCCAAATTGTTTTGTTAAAAATAAACATTCTGTCTGATTAATACTAGTATGTCATTATTTTAGTTACACCTATAAGTGGTCGTCTGACAACGTTAACCGATCCTGCATTGAAAACAAAATCTTTTGTTTTTAGAACTATAAAAGATCTGTCTGCCAGTCATTCTGTATAATTAATGGTAATCAAAACTAACTGTTGTTGGTGATTGGGTTTTATACAAAACAAAGACTAGCCAATGCCTTGGAGAAGAGAATGAAATCAACGGTCCATCGATTTACCCAAAAACACCCAAAGATACCCCAAAACACCCAAATATACCCAAAAACACCCAAAATCACCCAAAAACAGCTAAATACAATAATAAATGTAGGAAAAAACATAGATTATTTTGAAAAAAAGGTTGTAAATAGACAATTTTGACTTAGTGACTGTTTAGAAATGAATTAGGAATGTGTGGATGTGTTGGTATTTTCAACATCATTTGATGATGAAGCTCTGCTTATCGTTGCTTTTTCTTTTTTTTCATAGAATATAATGGACTAATACAGTTGTTGATGGTGTGTACTTCTTCGCCCGTATTTCTTTTCTCAAGAACTTGTGGTCTTACAAATTATTTATAAAATATAAGTCTTCCCGATTGAATCGATGTACGTGTCAAACTCAAAACAAATGTCCATGTCCAAGTACAAATTTTGTTCAATTTGCTTACAGGAAAATTTAAGAAAAAAATGAATTATGCTTATCATGCCAAAGTATTCAAATATCTATTTCTTAAAATAAAAAAAATAAAAAAATATTAACAGCCAATCTGCCAGAAAACCATGCAAAATCCTAAATTTTGTTCCAAACCAATATTTTCATAGCAACTTAAGGGATGGTTTAACAAAAAGACATTCATGAAAGACTTATTTTGGCAAAATATTTTTTTTCGGGAAATTCAAGATGGCCGACCTACAGGGTTCATCAATATTCCTGGGTTTCTTAACAAAATCAGATTGAAAAATTACAAAACCTCATGTATTTCAAAGTTTCTTTTGGTCCATTTATCTTCAAATTATCAAAAATTGAACAGTAAATATTTAAAGGGTAATACCTTTGCCTTCAAAATAGATGAAAATTTTTAAAATCTTAATAACCATTAGCCAGCGTCCCTAGGGGGTGACATGGGCAATTTTCCAAATTGTAAAAAAACATCAAAATACTTGAATTTTAGCATTGTTTTATGTCTAAGGCAGGCTCTTTAAATCAAATTCACTCCCATATACTTTAACAACAGGCTTTAATGTCAATTGTATCAAAAAATAGAGCTCGGCTCATGCTTTATGACATCGCTACAAGTCAGAGAAGTGGGTCAGTCTCACATTTTGGTAGAAAATTTCCTTTTTTTTGACAACATTTGTAAAAACATGCTTGTGTTCAATTTTAAACAAAGTGCATTTTTAATAAGTGTCAATATATGTTGTTACAATAAAAGTTAATGTAACTGTCTTCGAGTTGCGGAAAAAGTGCAATTCAAGAGTCAAATTGATGTATTTTTCAAGAATAATTGATAAATTGAAGATATTGTCAATTTTAGATGATGAAGGCGGACCCATGATAAATCCAGTCAAAAGTTCTGATTATTGATCCAAAAGAATGCTGCTTTGTCTCTAAGAAATAATATTTACAAATATGGTAGCTGTCATTATTTCTATGATAGAGGCATTCAATCAGTGGCATTTGGCCATTATCGTCATAGTCAAAATGAGCTCCTGGGCCCATTTGGTAGCATTTCTTTTTTAAAGTTGTTCTATGCAGGAAAAAGGTGTTTTTATTTATTCTAAAGTATGCTTATGTCTACATGCCAGCAATCAATATCAAAAGAATCTGTATAAATTTGACTTAGATAAATTTGGTCAAAAATGACAAAATGTGTTATGTGGCTGAAATTGCTATCTGCCTTTAAAAAAACTAAGTCCGAAAAAATTTTTGAAAAAAATGTGTACTAGGCAATGCAATTTTTTACACTTCTTTTCATGTGGTTAAAACTATAAGACATCGTCTCAGATACCTTTCAGAAAACAATTTTTTTTTTTACTTAGTTTTTTTGGGGGGTTCGTGATGTTTTTGACCATATAATGCTTTTTGCCAATTTTGAACAAATATTTAACAGGCACCTTTTGATAGATTCATTTGAAATTCTTTGGTTGAGTGCAAACAAGAGCAAATTGACGTAATAATCAAACTGTTAACTATTTAATCAAAAACTTCTGTAAAAAAATGTCGCCAAAATGGTACAGAAGCACGTTTTGTGACTACGACGAAAATGACCAAATGCCATTTTTGGATGCCCTCTATCTTGAAAATTATGACCGCTAACATACTTGAAAACATTATTTCTAAGAGCCAGAAGAGCATTCTTTTGGATCAATGATCAGGACTTTTGACTGGATTTATTATGGGTCTGCCTTCATCATCTAAAATTGACAATTTCTTCAATTTATCAATTATTCTTGAAAAATACACCAATTTGACTCTTGAATTGCACTTTTTCCGCAACTCGAAGACAGTTACATTAATTTTTATTGTAACAACATATCTTGTCACTTATTAAAAATGCACTTTGTTTAAAATTGAACACAAGCATTTTTTTACAAATGTTGTCAAAAAAAAGGAAATTTTCTACCAAAATGTGAGACTGACCCACTTCTCTGACTTGTAGCGATGTCATAAAGCATGAGCCGAGCTCTATTTTTTAATACAATTGACAGTAAAGCCTGTTGTTAAAGTATATGGGAGTGAATTTGATTTAAAGAGCCTGCCTTAGACATAAAACAATGCTAAAATTCAAGTATTTTGATGTTTTTTTACAATTTGGAAAATTGCCCATGTCACCCCCTAGGGACGCTGGGTAATGGTTATTAAGATTTTAAAAATTGTCATCTATTTTGAAGGCAAAGGTATTACCCTTTAAATATATACTGTTCAATTTTTGATAATATGAAGATAAATGGATCAAAAGAAACTTTGAAATACATTAGGTTTTGTAATTATTCAAGCTGAATTTGTTAAGAAACCCAGGAATACTGATGAACCCTGTAGGTCGGCCATCTTGAATTTCCCGGAAAAAATATTTTGCCAAAATAAGTCTTTCATGAAGGTCTTTTTGTTAAACCATCCCTTAAGTTGATATGAAAATATTGGTTTGGAACAAAATTGCATGGTTTTCTCACAGATTGGCTCTTAATAATATTATCTATTGGTTATTATTTCTATCATAAATTTATCTAGATAATATTAACGATCATAGAACTATTCCAGATTCGTAACCTGTGGATATTTTGCCAGTATATCTTAGCAGTTAAAATTATTTTTAGCTTTAATTGGCGTCCTTAACATATTAATTAACATTAATTACAAAATAATTAACAGTAGGTAGTTGCTTTCAGAGATAAAATCGAGTAATAAAATTATTGTACTGGTGTGAAGAGCTGGACGTTACATCACACCTTTATTATCACGGTAATAAAATATTGAAACTATTTTGAATTGGATATTTCTTATTTAGCTTAAAATAAAGAAAAATGATTCGTTGATACAATTTTTCTCCCGTTGTTTTAGGTAATATATATTGATACTTTTTTTTTCTATTAAACGCAATTATTTGTATTCTTTTCAATTAATTTCATAATGCCTAAACGCAAAGTTTCGTATACCAAACGTTCTGCTTTCTGGCCTTGTGGCATATGTAGGCTGAATTGTACCAAGAACTCGATAGAATGTTCATCTTGTAAATCATTTTACCACTATGGTTGTGAGAATCTGACTCTTCTTGACATCGAAGGTTTCTGTGGTGCACTCAAGTTCACATGTTCACAGTGTTATAAAGAAGACATTGGGAATGCCTACTCCTTTACAGCAGCTCTAATGAGATTAAACACAGTAAGTAAATAATTTTCTTTAAATTTGTAAAGGCACAATATCCATACCATCATTCAAAACATCCTCCTAGTTTGAAGAAAATTACTTTTAAAAATATTGTCGATAACATAACAATAAAAAGTGTAGATATCAAAATCAAGAGTAGATTATGTTCATATTCTTTCTTTTATGCCTTTTCGTTATCATATGACACAGATAAAGAAGAACGTTCCGAGAAAATTGAAAAGACGTCGTTTTTATGCTGTAGACGAGTAACATAAGATTTCAAGCAAAATGTTTCGCTTATCAAGATGTACCTTTTTATATATTTTTAAAAGTTATACATGTCATATTAAAAGAGTCCTATGATTATGGTATAATAAAATTATACTATATACCCTTTATACTTGAACCGTTGTCTTCTGTTAAAAATCTCAGTTTTAATACAAGTGTTAATAATGATATGCGACGTAAAAATTGCAGTTTTGGGATGCGGAAATATTTTACACATTTAATAAATTGTTGCTCATATTTTTCTAATGAATAAGAATAAGAATAATTTTATTAACCAGTGACTGGGCCTATTTCTGGGCAAAGGTTAAATTGATCTAACAATACATACAACATGTACAAAGACATTACAACAATAATGGTGTTCTTTAATTTGTTGTCACAGAATCACAGAATGTGCATTGATTAAAGTAAATTTACTTTATTTTTTTTCTAGAAACAAGTGCCTGTGTTAAAAATATATAGAATTAAATCATATTTACTTGTATTTTACCTGTATTTTGTTCAATTAAGTTCTAGCCCAAACGCCGACTGCTATTAGCCCAAAATGGGGGGCAAAAATGCAACTTTGGTCTTGCTTTTGAAAAATCCCCAAAGGCTACATGAATTGTGTCAAAAAACTTTGTCAGTTCACAACGGGCTTCGTGTGTCCAGAGTAATTGACTATCCATATTTTATATTGGGCCTCAAACGTACAGGGTTCAACATACTGCGCTTGTCGAAGCTTTTCATTGAAATTCTTCTGTAAGTTTCAACATTAACAGATCAGAATAGTAGATGTGTATTATTTTTTCCTTTAAAAATGAAAAAAATACATATTAATTTATATAAAAGTGTCGTGTATTTTTTATTTTATAGGCAGCAAAAGAAGGATTTTCTACATTGGCTGCAGTGACACGCAGAGAAACCTTATTTCTTCCTGAAAGTCCATTTGAGAACCATCACATCCCAGAAGATGAATTTATTTACAGTGGCTACCGTGAGACAGATTTCATCAGCCAGAATCTGTTACATCAGACTCAGACTCAGACTTGCGGAATTCCTCTTAAGGTAAAGGCAGATGGCAATTCTCTGTTCAATGCAGTGTCATTGCGTATGTTTGGTCATGAGAACTTTTCAGCTGAGTTGCGAGTACGAACATGTATCAAAATGTGTATGGATATGGAAAAGTATATGAACATTAAAAACAGTGATGACGTCTCTCTTCTAAGTCCATCCTACAAAGATGCATACGTCGAATGTGCAATAGATGGCCAGTATTCTTCTGCTTGGACAATTATGGCTCTGTGTGATGTTACGCAAAAGACAATAAAAACTTTATATCCGCCGTGTAATGGAACAGAGGACCTTGCCTACAAGACACTCAACACTACCTACAATCCAAGGAACGTTTGGGCGAATGGCACGATCAAGATTATGTGGACGTCAACCTAACTGATGCATCGTGGAATTTGGGTCCCAAATCATTTCGTACCTTTGATTACTGTAGACGGGAAAGACGAGCCATCAAAATTCACTATGAACCAAAAAAAATACTGTCTATACCAGACACAGTCATTTTTTTACTGCCTTACACTGCTATTTACTGTGAAACTACTGCCAAACAACAGTGAATTACCATTATCACCCTATACAATCAAGGACAGTTTGTGACAGTGATTACCTTCCGCCTATAATGCACTGTCCTACATTGGCCTGCACTGTCCGACATTGGTACAGTTTCTCATAGATCGTGACAGACTTTACCTGGATTGTTAATCACTGTCCTAGATTGTTACAATTTTGGGCAGTAGTTAACAATTTTACCTGTATTGTTTATCACTGTCCTGATCCGTAACAATTTTACACAGCAGTCGACAATTTTTCTTGACCTATGATGCACTGTCCACCATTGCCATAGTAAAAGGCAGTACTTGACAAGATATCCACTAACTGTTATGCACTGTTGTGAATTGCTGCAGGAAATAATAGGTCATGACAGATTTATATTTTCTGTCTTAAACTGTCATGAACTTAAGCAGGAAATAATAGATTGTAACAGTTTAAAATGCTTAATTATTTACTGTCCTTCATTTTGTTAGTTTTTGGCGGCGACAAGAATATTTATATTAATGATAACCTAGCCTGATACAACGCATGCTTGAAGTTCTATGTGTTTTATTTGCACATATTTTTGCATCAGAATCGGAATCAAAACCACAAGTTTATAAGTAACCCGGAAATACTCCTATATTTAAAAAGAAACTAAAGGAACTCCTCTAACACAACTTTATAGAGCACACATGTAACCTTTTATCTTTATGCCAAACATCATATTAACGTTTACAGCTGACAAAAAAGATAATCTATTTCAAGGTGGTGTCCATATACCATATATGAATTAAATTTCTATACAAATGTGTACATCACCCATGAAAGAATTTCGACACATTTGATTAGGCACCGACCATTTGATTTTCGGGGAGGAGGGCTGGCATTTAAAAGAAATATATTCTGGTTCTGATTTTTGGCTTATAAATAGTCTGGCCAGCTTACAGGGCGAAAAAAATAAACTGGCCCTCATTTTGCGCATTAGAAATAAAGAGATTTTTTTAACAAAATGTTCTAGCATAGAGTGTATGGGAAAAAATAAGCTGGCCTGCGCAGCGGTCGAAAAAGACTCTCGGCTCGGGTGATAATCCCAGCCCCCCCCAGAAAATTAAATGGTCGTTGCCTTAGTTTACCAACCAGCAACCACGTAAACACACTACTTAGTGCTACAGTTTCACCAATATAAGACTCGTAAGAGACGCTTGTACGTACCCGAAAGTCGACAATAGACAACGGATGCTAAGTGATGGCATTCCAGTATACAGAACAGACGGACGTTTATATTTTCTAACGCTTTCTACTGAGCGATTGTCGGTTCTTGACCAGATATCTTGCTCTGGTACTCCTGCTTGATAGAGGACAGTGGCCCCGGGACAGTTGCACGCGTTCTTTTGCCAGAGAAATTTGTAAAATAACCTTCCAATCCGGCTTTTCACACTGAACTTAATTTATCGAGTGAAGGGTTTGAAACAATTTTTTTTTGCCTTTTGCACTAGGTCTTTTGTAGAATTAATCGCCATTCATTTAAAAAATTAGAAAAAAAAACTTTTGTGGTAGTCATCATATTGAACAAGACCTCATTTTGACAATAATGCTGAATGTTAACGCTTGAGACCACACAAAATAACCAAATTTAACAATAAGTTGAAATAACCAAATAAAACACTATGTTTTTAATAAAATCAACACGTCAACAAATTTTCAAGCCATAAAATGGATAATTCGTGAGGCCGATTTGTTTTTCTCGGAAAAAACGATGGGGGACCTCAAAGAAAGCACCTAGATTTTCAGAAAATGGTTTTTTTTCTCGGAAAAGCGATAGCGGACCTCGAAGAAAGCATCTAGATTTTCAGAAAATGCATTCTTGGTAAAGCGATAGCTGACCTCGACGAAAGCACCTAGATTCGGAAAAACACTTCATATCAGAAATGTGCGTTCCTAGCAAAAAAAGTTTAACAAAAAGATAAAACAAGTATTACACCAATAGTACCGCACACATAACAAGCAGTTCACAAAAAATATATAGATGTAATGAATTCAACCAAATTAACCATTTTATATATACCCGTTTTTTGTATTGTATTTTGAACAGAACAGAACGCTTTCTGGATCAAAAAAAAAAAGCTCTGGCATGTCACAATCACATTTAATTTTTATTTTCGATGTTACGAAAAAGATAGAGACACAACAGAGATTCGCTCTTTTCGTCCAGCAAAACAGGTACATTTTTGTACATACGAAAGTATAAATTTTTGTACAAAAAGCACTTAAGTAATTTCTTCTTTAAAAAGTGGCTTGGTCTTAATTTGAATAATTCCACTATTTAATACCTGACGGTCCTGAAAGCAATCATTTTCCAAAACAAAACTCCTAAATTCTAGGCAATCGACTTAATATGTTTATGCCTGGCGTACGTTTCTTCGTATTAGAGACTCATCAGAAACGCTCAAGCCAAGTGTTGCATTCTATATATACAAAGGTAAACTGATCTGATTTTTTTTCAACAAAAACGATTACAAACTTGCACAAATGTAGATATATTGCATATTTCTTCGCAGAGAATAATATCTAAGCATGTATTGCTGTCATTGAAAACATTAGCAGCTGAGATCCACATATTTATAAATTAAAGCTATACATGATTGTTGCGTCACTTGATTGGTTCAATTAACAATACTTTCATAACAGTGCTGATAATTTTCTAATCAGCAATTTTCTCAGCATGTTTTTTTAGTGTGTCTGATTTCATATAATAGACATTTTCGATGCACCTTTCATCTATTAGTTATTTACAAATATTTAGACAATTAATAACTACTTTATGTAATTACTCAGATTTTTATTAAGTTTTCTACAAAGCTCTTGGGAAAATGCATATATATTAATATTGAAAATCATGCCGATGTCCACATTGATATAATTTAACTGTTGATCTCGGAAATCAATAAAAAAAAATCTAATATTAAGATAGTCTATATATTCTTAAATTATTTAAAAAATCATTTTATTTTATCATATTTTAAATTTTGAGGTGTTTTGGGGTGATTTTTGGTGTTTTTGGGTAACTTTGGGTGTTTTTGGGTGTTTTTGGGTAAATCGACGGACCCTGAAATCAACACGAACAACCCCCAAAAAATAATATTTAGAAGAAAGTCACCATTTCTTTACGACAAGACTCTTTGATTGTAAAAGGAATATCACATTCCGAATTCTATGCGGAAATGTAGTTTATAAGGCACGTAAAGTCAAAAAAAAAAATCCTCTTGACATGGTAATTTGGCTTAAAAACTTATTAAAGAAAGGATACAGTATTTGGAAGTTATAGTAAAATCTTTAAATTTGGTGTTTTTGGTAGAAATATTGATAATTTGATAGTAACTCTAAAACATTAATCTTTTACTTTTTGACTATTGTATTGTTTCGAAGCATTACAGCGATCAAATATGTCGGTTTTGTGTGATGATATAATACTAAATCATTAGTTGTTTGAAGTGTTATGTTGGATTTAGAATCGATATGTTTGACTTTTTTACATCAGTCGATAACTGCTTCTTAGCTAGCTGTCAGTAACTGCGAGTGTTCTCAAGGGAGTTCCTTTACGTTTCGTTGTTCTCGTATAGTACTTGTCTCAGGTTCTCTCTTGGTGAATTGAACTTTTATCGCTTTGATTTTTAAAGTGTGTATTTTTTTGTGCTTTGTACAAGATAAACAATAGGGGGAAGGTTGGGCCCAAAAAACTAGTTTAACCCCGCCACATTTTATATGTGCCTGTCCTAAGCCAGGAATCCTTGTCAAAGGTTTTGTTTGTCCTTGTCTACTATCTGTTTTTTTTGTGTGTTTTATGTCCAGAAATGGGTCTTCCTTTGATAATCTAGGGATTTGTTTGAATCTTATGTATTGTATTTTAATGCAAGACAGCGAGCAGTGACCTCTGGTCATGTTGAAGACTGCTGGCCGTTTTCCATTGTGATTTTTTAATTTGCCGTTTCTTTAATGTTGGTTGTGTCGAGTACACTTATTCCACATCTCTTTATCGTCAATTTTACAATAAGAAGCATGTAAATCAAATCATTGCCAATTTTTACAGTAGAAAAATCTTTCAAACATAATTAAAACAGAACTGTTTTCACAATATAACATGTACCAAAAGAAACAAACAAAAAATCACCAGAAACATGAAAATATTAATATAATATTGAAATATCAAAGAGGAAACCTTATGTTTATGTCCAATCATTTGTGGTTAACGACACAACACACATGTATCTTAATGTAAAGAAATGATACTGACAAACCAATCCCCCTCAAAATATAATATATATCAACAATAGCCACACAATCCACAAATATTTGACACACCTATACCATATGTATACATTGTGACTTTATTTCCTGCGACTTTATTTCTTGTGACTCTTTTCCTGTGACTTTTCTTCCGATTTTTTTTCCGTGACTTTTTTTCCTGTGCTTTTTTTCCTACATTCGTTCAATCCGTACCTTTTTGATTAAGATAGTGCCTTTCCTTGGTGGCAACACAAAACTACAGCAGAGACAGAGACTGTTGCTTATGCTTAAAAATTAAAAAGGAGTCTCCTTTGGGTCAGTCTTAGCAGTTTATGTCCCTTCAAGCTAAAAGGAATGGGGTTTTTTTTTCGTACAGAGGGGAAACTTTCCCAGATAAAGAGAAACTCAATGAACTTTGATAAAACTCAGATAAAAGTTGTTGCTTGAATCCATATTCAACTCAATAAGATGTCAGACATGCCCATATCGATAGCAGTTACATCACTTAAAGACTAAAAAAGTGTTTGATACACTGTTTAAGTGGAGAAGCATATAGTGTTCGATTTCCCATTTTCAGTCCGTCCCAAATCCGGACCTTTACTTGGTGGAACCACAAAACTCTAGACTCCGTATGCACCAGGAAATCAACACACAGAATCATCATACACCCGCATCAAGTTACTGTACATGTTATTGTAAAAATAAGGACATTTTGTGAGACGGGTCATCATGCCTTTCGTACATTTTATTGTTTTCAGGCGAGAGATTCAGCTAATTATTAGTATGTACCTTTATCTAAAATCCAACTTAAAACAATATAATAGATAAACTATAACATACCCGACAAACAACTAAAAGATTGTTAAAAAATGCCATTCAAGGCTACAAAAGGTCATTCAGAAGACCTATGCAATGAATATTCAGCAAACCAGTCTCCACAGAGCTTTTCGTTTACATTGCCAGATGGAAATTCATCTAAATTTGTGGTTAAAATTTCTCTATTGGTGAACTTATATTACATCAATGTGCTTCTTAACAATTGCTTCTACACCAAATGTGTCAACAAAACAAATTATTTGTGGACCAAATTCCAGATAAGTTTTCGACACAACAACATCTTATCTAAGATTACAATACACTTTATAACTTAAATAGACAGAGGCTATAACAAATATGAAGTTCTACGGACCATTGCTTTTTCTAGGTTTTTGTGTCTTTGAATCGAGTGGTGATGCCGTTTCTAACGCCGTTCTTTCCAATCTCATGGATAAATGGGACCAAATGGAACGAAAAATTGCAAGGCAGGATTTGGAGATTCAATATCTTAGAGAGAAAGTTGAACATAGCAGTAAGTCAATGTAACAAAACGAACTAATTTTCAAAGCAAACGTTATATTCTTGTACGAAATGTACGATATTGTCTTCTCTGTATGCGCATATCTGGGGTTTTTTTTTTGGGGGGGGGAGGGGCACAGTCATCTTTACGTGCCTTGGTAATATATAAAAATAGACGATATTGAGATGTGGAATAAGTGTACGCGACACAACAAACATAAACAAACAGCAATTCAAAAAATCACAACGGAAAACAGCAAGCAGTCTTCAACATGACCATAGGTCACTGCTTACCGTCTTGCATTGGCCCAAGACTTATAATACAATACAAAAGTATCAAAACCAATCCCTAAATCATCAACGAAAGACCCAATTCTTGACATAAAACAGTTAACATAGAATGACAAGGACAAACAAATCAACATTTGCGCTCATCTGAGAGATAGAAATCCCGTATAATATTAGTCTACAAGCGCATGGTGTCTTCCGTAAAATTTCTTGAGGGACGACAACAACCGGGGAGCAACGTGACCCTGTGTTAACAATTTACACCCACTTCATTAATTCTTTCAGGTTCCAAGCGGCTCTTGATGCCTGATAATGAAAACAACTCTACGAGTGTGAATGTAGCTTTTTATGCCCATCTCTCCAAGAACATCGACAACATTGGGAACCACCAGACCATTATTTTCGACACCGTCAGATTCAACCAGGGAAACGGATACAAGAGTGTTGATGGTGAATTTAGAGCGGCTATTCCAGGGACGTACTTTTTCATTTGGACTATATCAAATGCCGATGCAACTTATATGCAGTCCGAGATAATAAAAAATGGTGAAGTTTACGGCCAAATTATAAGTGACTCCGGAAACCACAACGACTGGGCCGTATCTACTTCGTTCGCGGTTCTTTCTCTGGATGTTGACGATCGAGTATGGATAAGGTCGCGGACAGTTCACAGCGGACATGTGAACGGGGTTGGATTTGGAACATCGTCATTTGCCGGCTTTCGTCTTGGATGAATAAATTGCATAAAATAAAATAATGAGGTATCTTTCATTCCCAAATAAGGTCAACCCGGTTCCGTGTCGATTTTTCAAAATGCATGATCCAAAGTATATTGGTAAAAAATATAGAGGTATTCCACAGTGTAGGAACGGAAGTGTACAGTTTTAGGGCATATAAAGAAATGGTGAAATGAACCATTCTAGATTGTACAGTTTAATTTGTTTTTGCACAAACTTTTTCAAATGACACAAAAACGAAGAAGATATACGATTGACGTTCGCTTCAAATTTTAAGTAGACATAACATAGAATATAATATAACTCAATTACCTAATTGTTTGTGATGTCGAATAGAAATTTCAATCTGCACACTTGATTTTTAAAAAAGTTCACTCCAAATTGATGTAAATAATCGGTTCGTGAACATAAATCGCATTCAACTCATGATCATTGTGTACATGTATCCTCGCAAAAGTCATTTCTGCACATTATTAACATGTACAAACGGGTTAATACATACAGGATTTTATTTAATTTACCCAAGCCGTGTTTTAAAATCTGAGCGAAATCTATCGCAGTCATTGTACAAAATCTATGGAGGACACTTCACGAAATCTCTGGAGGACAGTTTTCATAAAAAACATATTTTCACAACATCAGCGGCGTCAGATGTATAGTTCTTATTTAGCATTAAAGATGCCAGCACATAAATAATTCATATTCCCCAAAAAGAATCGTTTTCCCCCAAGCTTATAGGTGTAGAACTGTTTTATAAATTCAGCTCAGTTGACACCTACAGGATAATTAATATGTCAAAATAAATGAATAAATAAGGTAACAACATAAATGCTGAACTAGGATGATCAATCTTAATAATACAAGACAGAAAGACATAACGAAGCACACGCCAGAGAAATTGAAGGTATGATCCTGTATAATTTCCAAAACCCGGTCTTATAGCGCAAAATCTCCTTCTTCCATAGCGAATAACCTGTCATTTAGAAGTAGCAGTTGCTGATCTTTTTCAGATCAAAACGTTTTTTTTTCACGATTTGCTTCATAGATTTGCTTCATAGTGGCTACATACTAGTATATAGTAAAAATATATGAATTAAAACAATTTTGGCGTGCTCAGAACAGGGTATGTTATACAACGTTCCCTTGTATAACACGGTACGTTTTCCTGCAAATGTCTTGATTCTAACAAGGATCGGTCCAGAACAGGTCAATGACGGCGCACATGTTTATCCTAAATCATAGATAGTAGTATCACATTAAAGGACATGTTGTTTAACTAGCAGTATATCTAATTAAAGAAGCTAAGTTTCAGTTCTGTATTCCCAAAATCTGGAAGGAGTTGCTTGACGAAGGATCAATTTGTCCTCAGGCTACCTGTGCGACAATTATATATCGCTAGTCCGAGAAGACTTAAGTTTAAAATAAAATCATCGTAAATACAAACAAACCACACAACTTAAACAAAAAAAAACCCATATTACAACCAAATCGCATAACGTGAACTCTGAGTTAAACTAGTTACATATCCACACGCTAGTATATGGGGCAAATAACTGAAAAAAAATTAACAGGAACTACAATTGTAATTTATTGTTGTTAGACTTATTACTGGTTTTGTGGCAAATAATAATAACCTGCAAATTGATTTTTTATATAAAATATAAGATTATTAATATATGGTTTAAGGGTAGGTACATTTCTAAACTTAATCTTAGGTTAATTTGGCTGACAAAAAAAATAAAGTTTCGGTTCCATTTTCAAAATAACCTGGAACAATATGCCCTATGGCTACTTATGTATCCCAGCCGCTTGGGGCATCTACATACACACTGCAACTACTGAGCCAAGATTCAGTTCTACATGTTTTGTTACAAAGGAATAATTAGCCCTTAGGATACCTATGCAGCCCACCCCCTAGGGGCATTATAAAAACTAAGAAACCTTTGGCAGAATCTACATCCTTAGTGCAATAACTCAGTCAAGTTTCAATTCTGTATTCCAAATATCCTGGGAGGAGTTGCGTGACGAAGGAATACATTACCCTCAGCTACCTGTGCAGCCCAGCCCTAAGGGGCATTATCAAAATTCAGAAACCTTCAGCAGAATCTACACCCATAGTGTAACTACTGAGCCAAGTTTCAGGGGAGGAGTTGGGTAACGAAGGAATAATATGCCCTTAGGCAACCTATACAGCCCAGCCCCTAGGCCGAGGGAGGCATTATTAAAATTCCGAAACCTTCGGCACAATCCCTACCCACAAAACAATCAATGACCCAAGTTTCATCTTTCTACTCCCAGTGGTTTCATAGATTATCCTGACATTAACGCCATACGTACGCTGATATACGAAAAACATTAATAGCATGGGTATAACGAGAATGAACGTTCTTAAAGAGTTCAGCAGTTCCTGCTTGATATGAAGCACACCCGTCACGTTGTCAGCACTCGATAAAGTGCATCTGGCAGTTTTCAGACGACCCCTCATAGAAGACCATTATGGTTTTAGGATCAGGTGACAATTTTAATCTGATAAAAACTTTTGTAGAACAAATGGAGATTTTTGTAGAGTTTAATGAACTGAAGGTTTTAGCAAGCAACAGATTTTCTCTATCTGAAATAGTTTGCATTCTATTGGGCAAAAAAAAAAACCAATGAAAAATCGCTATTTATGGCCTTTAAAGGGCCATAACCGCTATAAAGGGTAATCTGACGACTTCGACCCAATGGAGACTTTTGTAGAACTTTTGATTCCAAAGACCCTACGAATATTTTGATATTTGTATCTGTTATAGTTGCTGAGTTATAAGCCATTTTAAGTAAGTCTACCCTATGTTCTATTTTAGTAACAGTGGTCATGTTTTTTATCGAATCAATTCAAAATGAACTTCGTTTGTTGCCAACGTGTCAAATATCAATCCTGTAAAGTTTCAGTTAAATTGGTTAAGTGGTTTCAGAGGAGAAGATTTTAAAAATTGTTAACGGACGACGACGCCGACGACAGACGCATATATATATAGTGATTGCATAAACTTACATGACATTGTCCAATTGGGCTAAAATTATTTTTGTTCAAAATATCAAAACTAGATATATGGGGATTTCGATCAGATGTGATACGAGAAGAGGCTTCAGCTAGCATCATTATTGATTTTGATATTTTCATGTGTACATTAAGTTGTTTGCTGTCAACTTTGCCTGTTGATAGCAACCAGACATGTATCAGATTCGCATCAATAACAAAAAGGCATTTTTGGCGAATCGCACCTGGTAAATCAGTGTCTTTTTGATACAATCGAACATTTCACGCAGTTTTGAAGCGATAATTTTGGTTTGGGTCATGTGTAAAACTCCACCAAGAACTAGTTTGCTTGCTTAAATGTTCGGCATTGTTCTTCGTAAACCAGACAATTTTTAAATAATCACACGAAATAGTAAGTTAGGCCACCTCTCTCCAAAAGATTTTACTGATAAAACTTTTCGACGAGGTTGAATAAAAATTGTACACATAAAGCATATTTTTAATTTGGTTGCAGAAAAAAAAGCTTAACAATACATCAGAGTTAAGCCTTTTAAAAACAGAATAAAGAGAAAGGTGACTGAATCTACAGTCTGTCCGTTCAGCTCTACAAAAGTCTCCTTTGGTGGAAATTTAGCCCTTTTTGCTAAAAGCAGTGTCTTTTCCGTATAAAAAAGTATAAACTGATTATCAAAAGTAAATCCCACTTGCAGGCACCATCAGAATAATAACATTTAGCTTTTATCATAAAAAAAGTTTATGATTTCTGTTTTTGTATTGAAATTACCGAAGTGATTCGACCTGAGATTCAAGGTCAATAGTGCTAAAGTACCACTTGGATATTTGCAAGTTTTATCAACTGGATGCCTTTAAACAGTTCATGAGATAATAAAGTGTTCATATAATTGATAAACTTTCCGTCATTTAAAGATATATACTCTGTGTCAAAAGATGAAAATGTAGATATGTTGGTCCTCAACTGAGGCATATATGCACAAAGCTTCATCAGCTATACGTGCAGTACGTGAGCTAGGAAGTACTTATGAAATTTAACAGCGATAGTTAATATATACATGTTTCTGTAGAATAGGAAACTTTATGATGTTCAAATAGAAATTAAAGGGTTCTAAATAACTTTTTCGTGTATACTAGTACTTAATCCATCCAACGTTTTGTAATTCAGGAAGAAACGTGCTCAAAAATCTCCATTTGATACAGCATATGACAAGAAACACTTTTTATATGTTGGAATACATGTGAATATGCGTATACGATATGTGTTTGAATAAAAAAAAGTATTCCCATCACTGGATTTATAATATATTTTATCTTTGTTTCATATGCCTACTCATTATTAACTTATAATAATTATATGAATTATTTATGTTCTGGCATTATTTATGCCATATGAAAATTACATCTGACGCCGCTGAAGTTGTGAAAATATGTTTTTATGAAAACTGTCCTCCAGACATTTCGTGAAGTGTCCTCCATAGATTTTGTACAATGACTGCGATAGATTGTGTTCAGATTTTAAAACACGGCTTGGGTGAATAAAGTTCAAATTAAATTAAATCCTATTTGTATTAACCCGTTTGTGCATGTTTAGAATGTGCAGAAATGATTTTTGAGAGAATACATATACAAAATGTTCAAGAGTTTAATGTAATTTATGTTCACGAACCGATTATTTACATCAATTCGGTGTGAACTTTTTAAAAATCAAGTGTGCAGAATGAAATTTCTATTTGACACCACAAACAATTAAAGGTAATTAAATTGAGTTATATCATATTCTATGTTATGTTTACTTAAAAGGACCATGGCCATTTTCACTGTAATTCTGACCATAGACGGGCCAATTTCAAAAGTTTCACAAAATACTCTCCATGTTGTAAAAATGTGTTGAGTGGGGCCATTGCAATGAAGAAAATTAAAATCAACAATATTCAAAACCTTCAAACCGGTAATATTTTGTCCTGAAAATCTAAGAAAATGCATTTTGCACATTTTTGCTTAAAATTCGCCTCTTTAATATGGGAATCCCCGATGAAGGACACGCACAACCAACATTACTTTTGGGGTTTTGAGTAGAATTGTTAAATTAGAATAATCACAGTGTATAACCGGACAGTACGTGATCACGGAAGTTGATCACTGTCCGGTGGAAAAATCCTAGTTGTATGTTATTTTCTCCCCAGATTTTTGTAGTTTTTAGGCTGTATGAACCCTCTATAATATCGATTAGGAACAAAGGTAAATTGAATCTATACCGTGCTCATTTATGGAACTTTTTAACGTTTCTTTTTGTATTCTGGACAATTCAAAATGTTAAAAATTTTCGATTGATCATCAGTGTGTGAACATTTTTTCCTTCACCGCTTAGCACATATTTGGAATTTACACACAAACTGCAATGATTTGATTAATATTTTTATTATTTTCTCAAAGGGCGATTGATAGACTCTCTACATTGACAATGATATATAAGATAAAATAAACAATTTTGTTTTAAAACATCAAGTTTTGTAGTTTTGGCATAATCGTTTACTGTCCGATTAATTGGTCGTTTATTTATTGTGGGTGTCCGATTAATTGCCTGCTTTGAATCCTCAGGGTTTGAATAAAAAAGTTTCAAATTACATGTATTCCCCATTCCTTTTTTATATTCTACAGGTGCTAAATAAAAGGCTTATGAATATATTTTCATATTTTTACGATAATTTATTTCGTTGTGTATTTGGTTCATTTATTTAATTTGCAGAATAAATGTGAGAGCTCAAAATAGTCTCTACTGTTGGATTCGAAAAAAAAAAACATGCAGCAGTGTTCATAAAAAAATGGAAATCCATTCAACAAGATGATAAAAGGAAGGGCGATTAACAGCTATGAGTACATTTAAAACCATGGGCCTGCTTTTTGCATGTCACTTGTGTATGGACGTATTAATGCAAGTTCATAAGGAGCTTTCCATTGACTGGATTCTTATGAAACAAATTTTCTTATCACATTGGACAGCCAGTGTACTGAGATATTTGAGTAATTGAATGTTCATTTATTTGTATTTACTAACGAACAACATGCTCAACACAGTAAAAGTCCCGTTAAAATGTGAAAACAATTTAGATCAAGATCATGGGCGTAATGGAGCTGCCATCTGTTGGTAAATCCATTTTTCATAATGATAATCATAATAATAAAAAAAGCTGAACAATGATTTGAGTTGGTTTAAGAAATTTGGTAAGCCTTAGCGACTGTGATTGCAGATTATCATGAAAGGTTTATTTACAGCCTCATATCTATAAACTCACTCATAAACGGAACTATGCTGGCTATGGTTAATGCTGGAAATAAGATGGCAGTATTTTTCCTGTTTTCTTCAATTAAAAATCGTACACCGCAAATTTATTGGACTGCCTTAATATGCGTAAACCATTGCTGGTTAGTAAAATTAAATAATTACACCCAAATTCCAGACACTACATTTTCCTATGTCTTACGCACGTTTCGTCTATTTAAGACTCATCAGGGGAACTCTGATACGCGTTGTTACAGAGCTCTACCAAAAAATTACTAAACACAATACGAAAAGTGTGACCAAAAATACCCAACTGGAATACTATTTAAAGATCAAACTATGTTTGGGCTAAGGAGAACTTTAGGGTTTAGACAATTTTAAACTTTAAACGCATGAAGCTTTAAACTCATGAAATGGATAATTCATAGATTTGATGTGTTCTAAACTTCTAATAACAAGAAAAATATCAAAGCAGAGTGACATAAAAGCCGGAAATTTGGCAACGCTGTAAATATGCATAGTAACGAGTAACCGCTCACCAGCAATGTCTAAATAAACAAATTGAAAGATAAACAAACCATAAGTATTGGAAGTAAAGTTCTTTAAACTTTAAAACGTTCGAACAGGGAAGCCAAAGCCAGCAATGTTCTAGGCTCTTACGATATCGACATAGCATACGTTAGTCTACTCCATTCCAAAACCATTAAAACTGACCGCGTTGTGTAATTCGGTATGTGTCTTTCAAGAGAAAACCTACACCATTTGACTTTGTAAAGTTCATGCTTAAGCCGTATACACTAGGATTTAGTTGGATGCCTTCATTTCTCAATAATTAAAAGACTTAGATAGATGAATATTGCTATGCCCATTTTAACCGATAGTTGACTGAATCTAAATCCTTCTTGGATTTTAGCCAAATACTAGTATATATTTACATGGAGCAGCACACTTGAAGTGGTGTGGCCACCTGAAGTTCATCTGGTTTAAGCAATTTATACCTGCGTCGCCGAAGGAGAAAGCAGGTCTAGTAGTCGAGCCACTCTGTCCGTTCGTCCGTTGCGCTATAGGGTGCCTGTCTTGTGTAATCTGAATCTCAAAAACGAAACGCTAGATATTTTTGAAATTGTACACAGTGATTACAGATATATTGAAAATGTGCACCTCACCTTTTGGGGTCATTCTATAATTTCGTTGAGAAATAAGGGTCCAAAAAGGGCCAAAAAGTGACTTTTTTATTTGTTTCCACAATAACTATTGTTCTAATTGACCATATGCTATGAAACTTTACAGTAATGTTTCTTACTATAAAAGAAAGGAAGGGTGGGACTGATTTTGGGTGTCCCATCTTTTCGATTAGAAATAAAGGGTCCTAAAGGGGAAAAAAGCTACTTTTTTATTTGTTTCCACCATCACTTTTGTCTTGTTAATGTTTCATTCTGTAGTAACAGTTTGTCGATCATAACTATTTGTAACGAAAATGCGGCATATACATTTAAGGGAATACGATACAGTAGCAAGGGCAAATAATTACGTTGTAAAAGCTACACCTTGTTTTCGCGACGTCGCGTTAATCCACGCAAAAAAATGCGTTTTTCACCGATATTTTACCTACATGTATGATGTTTTTTTATGCCACCGCGACGACATGTCGGGGGCATTAAGATTTACTCGTGTTCGTCTGTCCGTACGTTCGTACGTACGTCCGTCCATACGGATTTCCGTCAACCTTTTCTCAGGAACCGTACATGAGAATGATTTGAAACTTGGTAGGATGGTTCAGTATGACAAACAAAGTTCTAAGCGATTTTGAGGCCTGTCGGACATCTACTTTATGTTTGGGACTTAGGCGAATGTGAAAATATGTGAACATGACTTTAGAAATTTCTGTCAAGCTTTTCTCAGAAACCGTACATGAGCTCGAGAATGATTTAAAACTTGGTAGGATGTTTCAGTTTCACAAACTGTATGTCCCAACCGACTTTCAGGTCTGTCAGACATCAACTTCCTGTTTGGGCTTAGCGGGGGGCATCCGTGCCCCATGGACATATCCCTTCTTTATTTTTCCAAAATTCCCAATTATTTTATACAAATTCAAAGCTTAGATGAATGATCACGTGTTTATATTAGATAAGTTGCTTGAACGGATTTTCCAACTTAAGCATGTTCAGGGAAATTACAAAAATAGTTCTTTTTTAGTAAATCTCAATTCTCATGCAATCTTATTGCAATACTTTGTTTGGATAAGCTGCTAACTTTTATAAATTTGTTCCAGTTTTAAAAAAAAAATCATTTTGCTCTAGCTGTATACCGGGACTGTATAATGGCTTGTAAGAATATATTCAACCCAACAATTAATCGGACAGATAGATATAACTTTCTAGCAATTAATGATTGTGTACAGTGGCAATTAGTCGGACAGAGACGGAGTGAGCAGTGCTCTTACAAATCCGATTATTATAAACACTCAAAACCAGTTTCGTAAAAAAAATTAGACACCAAAGGATTTCCTATTTAAACAGCTTTAAATTGAGATGCAATGCACTATTTCAATGTAAGTGGTTCACTAATAATTTGTTGTTTCTTTCACTGCAATGAGTTTCTATTGTCAAAAATATCAATGATTAAACCACTGTTTTCGAAAATTTAAACCATCTACATAATATATTTTTAATTTAAATGGCGATAAATAACAATGTAAACTAATTGTACGCTTCAATTTTTCTTCAAATTTAGTTTCAGCTGAATAAGGGCTTAAATTCATGGTCAAATCATACATTTTTATTAAATCAACTAAGATTTTACCACCGGACAGTGATCAATTTCCGTGATCGCTTACTGTCCGGTTATACACTGTGATAATGTGCATTTTAAAAGATTTTGGTTGTCGATGTCCTTCTAACGAAAAATCAACTTTTTAACAAAAAATCACAAATTAAAAGAATTCAAAACTTTAAATGTTTATTTTTTTCACTGCTACAGTATGTCTCCGATAGCTCAGTGAGTTAGGTCGTTGGTAAATAAATCTTATACTATTACTTATAGTGTTTGCAATACAATGTATTATATATTGACAGTGTAAGTTCAAATCTTGAACGGAATATTCGATTTTGTCCTTCTGTGTCTATATATAACTTTATTCTCATCAACCAGTATTACATAGGTACAGAGAAATACTATATACATTATTTACAATATAACAAAAGAAAGAAAAAAAACCCACACACATACACAAAAGAAGAAGGAAAGAAAATACAGAAAATGATAACATCATAAACACATAGATCAAAGTACAATGTCATACAAAGCAATAAGACAGATAGTTAGTCAGGTCTCAAGTATAGAGATAATCCTATTTTAAATGTTAAATTAGAAGTCAATTACGTTTTTCTATGATTTGCCGTTTTATTTCGTTTCCCCCCCCAGCCAAATCGAATATGATACTTAGTACATTTTAGCTTTTGATTGGTAATAATATAATATATAAGTTAAATAGTAACATTGTGTTATACGGTTAATTATGTTTTTACTTTTATTCTTTCTTTTTATACTTTCTTCAAATTTATGAAAGAAAGAGGTTTGGGACATTTTAATAACAATATCTACATTTTCAATGAAGTAAACGAATGAAACCAGCATAGAGTAAATTGGGACTTACCAGTCAGACAGGTGGTGACAAAATATTATCTCCCTTGTAAATATTTTGTATGTCTAACTGATCGAAAAAACACATCATTTTGAATGACGCGGTGAGCTGAAATCACCAACTTAATCTTTTGATTAATAAAAAGTAGGTCATGGTTATTTTCAAGTTCGGGTACAAGTGAATGGACAAACTATTGTTCTTTTTTCTTAGTTAGGATGTTTTACGCATAGAATAATAATTTGTGACAAAAAAGGAATTTATTATCTCTAAGGAATAACCGGAACTCTATAAAGGTGATAAACATGTTGAATTAAAAAAATAATGGTAAGTGCGACGGGTTACATACTTTGACAGATGAGGACCAATCTTATGCTTTTTTTGTTGACAAAATTTTAAGGAAATCGGAGAAAAGTGTTTTTTTTGTCACAAGCAAGTCTAAAACGTTGCTAGGCAAATGAAGGGAGACGATTACAGTTTTACAAATCGAACAAACCTCACTTAATAGACCTCCCCCCTCTAAAACGTCATGTAACGTGCCCGAGCTGAGGCGATAGTATTTCAACTAAACACTAGAGTTCGTATCGGGTTTTCCCGAGATATTGACTTCGGTTTACAAATAAACTTAAGTATGGCCAGATAAAAACCTTAAAGACTGCGTTTCAAAACCAAACTTTGTAGAAACGTTTAAAGCTTAACCAAAACACCTACTTAGAAACATCTAAACTTTGGGACAGAGACTTTAACAAAACACCTTAACAGGAAGCAAAGCTTGTATGGAACACTTAACTTTTCTAAACCTAAAACCTAAATGAAACACTTAACAATTTGAACCTTGCAGGAAAACCGAGCTTTACTAAAACATCTACTTTCTTGAAAACCTAACTTCCCTAAAATATGTGTCTCAAGGCGTGCAGACCACCGTCATGAGCTTAAGCTGCAATCAGGCCGTCTGTACACCTCCAAACACCCTAAAGCACGCCGTAAAGTAACTCCTCGGTAAAGGTCGCTATCATGTACGCGGCAAGCCAGCACAGCAATCAAGCAACCTCGGATGCGTTGGTTCAACCAAAGACTACAGTCATGTAGTGTGGCACGCCGACATCTACAATCTTGTAGCTTGGAAGAAACCTGTCCAATTTGGCTCAGACCACTATCATGTGCAGTAGCAGCAATTCAGAAGTAAACCACTATCATGTGTTTCCAGCAATCAAGCGGATACTACTTTCATGTGCAGGAGCAGCAATCAAGCAGTCAAGCCAGATGTAGACACATCCGACCAACAGACTGACGTTCCGCGCCGCCTTATATACCCCTTCAAACCTAGGTGTCGTGTGCAAAGAAAGCAGGCCGTGTGCAAACAAACCAAGGCATGTAATTTCGTTCAAATATTAATTCTCTAAATTGTTAACCTCATTAACAAAATATTTCTTATATACTTAAAATGTCTATAATTTATTTAAGATTATCCAACATACCTTTCACTAGAAATAAACTCCCGTTTACAATAACTTTGAACAGGTAAATAAGCACTTATACCGTCTAAATTTAAATCTTAGCCGACCGTAAAAATCAATACACACCTGTATAACTGTTTCACCTTTTAAATTCCCAAACGATAATTGATTTGTTTACGGACACTTTCTAATCAATATAACTCGATGTTTAGTTAGCATTTAAATACCAAAATGTAGCTTTTCAAGGTAAACCTAGTGCAGTTAACTTATCAAAAACTCAAATTCGCTACAGTCATTTTACATTTGCTTATTATCATTTTATTATAAAGACATGCATTATATTAATAAAAAGTAAAATTTAAACAGTTTCACCAGTTAAGGCCTTATATATTGCAGAATTAAAGAAAAAATATTTTAGGAAGTCGAGTAGACCATTGCTATTTTTAGCTGGGTATGAGATACTCTCAATGTTTATTTATTTTACGAATGAAATTTCTATATTTAGAAAGGGGGATTCACAAATAACTTATGAAATTAGCACAACTTTGACAATCATTTTTATCAATACTGTTATAGCGACGGGTTCAGGAATTTTTTATCAGAAAGAATGGAGTCTTATCTGTTGGATATATTTTTTTCAGATTTTTAGGAGCATGATGTTTTATTTGTCACAAAGGAAATCAGACCCCATAATATCACTTAACATGAGAAATGTGCTCTTTTCACGCTGCAAATTTAATAAACCAAGGCAAATTCGGTGTTGTTTACTTTCACTTTACATATTTTATATCGCAATTTATTTTAAAAGTTGCTCTAATAAACTTTTTAATGCCCATAGTTACTACGTAAACATGCCGAATCAAATTCTACCTTATTTACTGAAGAGCGCATATTCTTTTGTCTCGTTCTGACCACCTTTCTGACTGTTACCTTGTGATTTAAAATAGGTATATGAATGTGAATGACGACTTTAAATATCTATAAATAGCTTTTTAAATGTTTAACGTACCATCAAATTCTATGAACTAAATACAGGGGATAATGGCCATGGTCCTTTGAAGCGAACGGCAATCGTACATCTTTTTCGTTTTTGTGTCATTTGAAAAAGTTTGTGTAAAAAAATAATAAACTGTACCATCTGGTTCATTTCACCATTTCTTTATAGGCCCAAAACTGTACACTTCCGTTCCTACACTGTGTATTCTATAAAAGCTTCTTAATATTGAAAATGTGTACCGGGCTGAAGTTAGCTTATTATTCATTTTTCATTATTCATTTTTCAATAATGAATAATGACTTGGTTCATTATTCATTATTCATATTTTTATTTGAATAATGAAAAATGAAATAAGTTAAAGTTCATTATTCATATGAATAATGAAAAATGAAAAATCAAAGATGAGTTATCTCATGGAAAATATTTTTTTCTTAAAATCAAGACAACTCATAGATGTACAAATAATGAATAAAATGTTATCATTCCTTTATCATACACTGTTCGAAAGTAACAAAAAAAATATTTATTTTAATGAAGAGCGAAAAGATTGTAACAAGTGAAAAAAAACTCACCATTCTGTTTTGCACCGGGACTTGCCTCCCGATTGGTACGTACGCTGGAAACCTCGAGCTATATCCTTAAGTGGATTTTTTTCTATACATGTATATATTCTCATCAAGAAATTTAGCTTGGTGCAGGAAATCACATTTTTATACTTGTTTGACAAGTCAAGATAATATATTTGCAAAACAACAAATTTACGGTAACCGATGTCATTTTAGCAAAAGACGTTATCGATCTTCTGAGTTAAAAAAAAAAAAAAAAAAAAAAAAAAAAAAAATCTTAATTTCCCCCTTTCTTTCAATCCGTTGGGGACTAGGGGGATCTAGAAGGGGGATGAGTGGCCTACAATCCCCACCCGGTGGGATATGGTGTAACTCTCCGGATCGGATTCGGTAATCGTCCGAAAATGTCATTATATACAATAAACGGGCCTGCATAGGTATATAAGAAATGGTTCTCAACTTCCCCCCTTTCTTTCAATCCGTTGGGGACTAGGGGGATCTAGAAGGGGGATGAGTGGCCTACAATCCCCACCCGGTGGGATATGGTGTAACTCTCCGGATCGGATTCGGTAATCGTCCGAAAATGTCATTATATACAATAAACGGGCCTGCATAGGTATATAAGAAATGGTTCTCAACTTCCCCCCTTTCTTTCAATCCGTTGGGGACTAGGGGGATCTAGAAGGGGGATGAGTGGCCTACAATCCCCACCCGGTGGGATATGGTGTAACTCTCCGGATCGGATTCGGTAATCGTCCGAAAATGTCATTATATACAATAAACGGGCCTGCATAGGTATATAAGAAATGGTTCTCAACTTCCCCCCTTTCTTTCAATCCGTTGGGGACTAGGGGGATCTAGAAGGGGGATGAGTGGCCTACAATCCCCACCCGGTGGGATATGGTGTAACTCTCCGGATCGGATTCGGTAATCGTCCGAAAATGTCATTATATACAATAAACGGGCCTGCATAGGTATATAAGAAATGGTTCTCAACTTCCCCCCTTTCTTTCAATCCGTTGGGGACTAGGGGGATCTAGAAGGGGGATGAGTGGCCTACAATCCCCACCCGGTGGGATATGGTGTAACTCTCCGGATCGGATTCGGTAATCGTCCGAAAATGTCATTATATACAATAAACGGGCCTGCATAGGTATATAAGAAATGGTTCTCAACTTCCCCCCTTTCTTTCAATCCGTTGGGGACTAGGGGGATCTAGAAGGGGGATGAGTGGCCTACAATCCCCACCCGGTGGGATATGGTGTAACTCTCCGGATCGGATTCGGTAATCGTCCGAAAATGTCATTATATACAATAAACGGGCCTGCATAGGTATATAAGAAATGGTTCTCAACTTCCCCCCTTTCTTTCAATCCGTTGGGGACTAGGGGGATCTAGAAGGGGGATGAGTGGCCTACAATCCCCACCCGGTGGGATATGGTGTAACTCTCCGGATCGGATTCGGTAATCGTCCGAAAATGTCATTATATACAATAAACGGGCCTGCATAGGTATATAAGAAATGGTTCTCAACTTCCCCCCTTTCTTTCAATCCGTTGGGGACTAGGGGGATCTAGAAGGGGGATGAGTGGCCTACAATCCCCACCCGGTGGGATATGGTGTAACTCTCCGGATCGGATTCGGTAATCGTCCGAAAATGTCATTATATACAATAAACGGGCCTGCATAGGTATATAAGAAATGGTTCTCAACTTCCCCCCTTTCTTTCAATCCGTTGGGGACTAGGGGGATCTAGAAGGGGGATGAGTGGCCTACAATCCCCACCCGGTGGGATATGGTGTAACTCTCCGGATCGGATTCGGTAATCGTCCGAAAATGTCATTATATACAATAAACGGGCCTGCATAGGTATATAAGAAATGGTTCTCAACTTCCCCCCTTTCTTTCAATCCGTTGGGGACTAGGGGGATCTAGAAGGGGGATGAGTGGCCTACAATCCCCACCCGGTGGGATATGGTGTAACTCTCCGGATCGGATTCGGTAATCGTCCGAAAATGTCATTATATACAATAAACGGGCCTGCATAGGTATATAAGAAATGGTTCTCAACTTCCCCCCTTTCTTTCAATCCGTTGGGGACTAGGGGGATCTAGAAGGGGGATGAGTGGCCTACAATCCCCACCCGGTGGGATATGGTGTAACTCTCCGGATCGGATTCGGTAATCGTCCGAAAATGTCATTATATACAATAAACGGGCCTGCATAGGTATATAAGAAATGGTTCTCAACTTCCCCCCTTTCTTTCAATCCGTTGGGGACTAGGGGGATCTAGAAGGGGGATGAGTGGCCTACAATCCCCACCCGGTGGGATATGGTGTAACTCTCCGGATCGGATTCGGTAATCGTCCGAAAATGTCATTATATACAATAAACGGGCCTGCATAGGTATATAAGAAATGGTTCTCAACTTCCCCCCTTTCTTTCAATCCGTTGGGGACTAGGGGGATCTAGAAGGGGGATGAGTGGCCTACAATCCCCACCCGGTGGGATATGGTGTAACTCTCCGGATCGGATTCGGTAATCGTCCGAAAATGTCATTATATACAATAAACGGGCCTGCATAGGTATATAAGAAATGGTTCTCAACTTCCCCCCTTTCTTTCAATCCGTTGGGGACTAGGGGGATCTAGAAGGGGGATGAGTGGCCTACAATCCCCACCCGGTGGGATATGGTGTAACTCTCCGGATCGGATTCGGTAATCGTCCGAAAATGTCATTATATACAATAAACGGGCCTGCATAGGTATATAAGAAATGGTTCTCAACTTCCCCCCTTTCTTTCAATCCGTTGGGGACTAGGGGGATCTAGAAGGGGGATGAGTGGCCTACAATCCCCACCCGGTGGGATATGGTGTAACTCTCCGGATCGGATTCGGTAATCGTCCGAAAATGTCATTATATACAATAAACGGGCCTGCATAGGTATATAAGAAATGGTTCTCAACTTCCCCCCTTTCTTTCAATCCGTTGGGGACTAGGGGGATCTAGAAGGGGGATGAGTGGCCTACAATCCCCACCCGGTGGGATATGGTGTAACTCTCCGGATCGGATTCGGTAATCGTCCGAAAATGTCATTATATACAATAAACGGGCCTGCATAGGTATATAAGAAATGGTTCTCAACTTCCCCCCTTTCTTTCAATCCGTTGGGGACTAGGGGGATCTAGAAGGGGGATGAGTGGCCTACAATCCCCACCCGGTGGGATATGGTGTAACTCTCCGGATCGGATTCGGTAATCGTCCGAAAATGTCATTATATACAATAAACGGGCCTGCATAGGTATATAAGAAATGGTTCTCAACTTCCCCCCTTTCTTTCAATCCGTTGGGGACTAGGGGGATCTAGAAGGGGGATGAGTGGCCTACAATCCCCACCCGGTGGGATATGGTGTAACTCTCCGGATCGGATTCGGTAATCGTCCGAAAATGTCATTATATACAATAAACGGGCCTGCATAGGTATATAAGAAATGGTTCTCAACTTCCCCCCTTTCTTTCAATCCGTTGGGGACTAGGGGGATCTAGAAGGGGGATGAGTGGCCTACAATCCCCACCCGGTGGGATATGGTGTAACTCTCCGGATCGGATTCGGTAATCGTCCGAAAATGTCATTATATACAATAAACGGGCCTGCATAGGTATATAAGAAATGGTTCTCAACTTCCCCCCTTTCTTTCAATCCGTTGGGGACTAGGGGGATCTAGAAGGGGGATGAGTGGCCTACAATCCCCACCCGGTGGGATATGGTGTAACTCTCCGGATCGGATTCGGTAATCGTCCGAAAATGTCATTATATACAATAAACGGGCCTGCATAGGTATATAAGAAATGGTTCTCAACTTCCCCCCTTTCTTTCAATCCGTTGGGGACTAGGGGGATCTAGAAGGGGGATGAGTGGCCTACAATCCCCACCCGGTGGGATATGGTGTAACTCTCCGGATCGGATTCGGTAATCGTCCGAAAATGTCATTATATACAATAAACGGGCCTGCATAGGTATATAAGAAATGGTTCTCAACTTCCCCCCTTTCTTTCAATCCGTTGGGGACTAGGGGGATCTAGAAGGGGGATGAGTGGCCTACAATCCCCACCCGGTGGGATATGGTGTAACTCTCCGGATCGGATTCGGTAATCGTCCGAAAATGTCATTATATACAATAAACGGGCCTGCATAGGTATATAAGAAATGGTTCTCAACTTCCCCCCTTTCTTTCAATCCGTTGGGGACTAGGGGGATCTAGAAGGGGGATGAGTGGCCTACAATCCCCACCCGGTGGGATATGGTGTAACTCTCCGGATCGGATTCGGTAATCGTCCGAAAATGTCATTATATACAATAAACGGGCCTGCATAGGTATATAAGAAATGGTTCTCAACTTCCCCCCTTTCTTTCAATCCGTTGGGGACTAGGGGGATCTAGAAGGGGGATGAGTGGCCTACAATCCCCACCCGGTGGGATATGGTGTAACTCTCCGGATCGGATTCGGTAATCGTCCGAAAATGTCATTATATACAATAAACGGGCCTGCATAGGTATATAAGAAATGGTTCTCAACTTCCCCCCTTTCTTTCAATCCGTTGGGGACTAGGGGGATCTAGAAGGGGGATGAGTGGCCTACAATCCCCACCCGGTGGGATATGGTGTAACTCTCCGGATCGGATTCGGTAATCGTCCGAAAATGTCATTATATACAATAAACGGGCCTGCATAGGTATATAAGAAATGGTTCTCAACTTCCCCCCTTTCTTTCAATCCGTTGGGGACTAGGGGGATCTAGAAGGGGGATGAGTGGCCTACAATCCCCACCCGGTGGGATATGGTGTAACTCTCCGGATCGGATTCGGTAATCGTCCGAAAATGTCATTATATACAATAAACGGGCCTGCATAGGTATATAAGAAATGGTTCTCAACTTCCCCCCTTTCTTTCAATCCGTTGGGGACTAGGGGGATCTAGAAGGGGGATGAGTGGCCTACAATCCCCACCCGGTGGGATATGGTGTAACTCTCCGGATCGGATTCGGTAATCGTCCGAAAATGTCATTATATACAATAAACGGGCCTGCATAGGTATATAAGAAATGGTTCTCAACTTCCCCCCTTTCTTTCAATCCGTTGGGGACTAGGGGGATCTAGAAGGGGGATGAGTGGCCTACAATCCCCACCCGGTGGGATATGGTGTAACTCTCCGGATCGGATTCGGTAATCGTCCGAAAATGTCATTATATACAATAAACGGGCCTGCATAGGTATATAAGAAATGGTTCTCAACTTCCCCCCTTTCTTTCAATCCGTTGGGGACTAGGGGGATCTAGAAGGGGGATGAGTGGCCTACAATCCCCACCCGGTGGGATATGGTGTAACTCTCCGGATCGGATTCGGTAATCGTCCGAAAATGTCATTATATACAATAAACGGGCCTGCATAGGTATATAAGAAATGGTTCTCAACTTCCCCCCTTTCTTTCAATCCGTTGGGGACTAGGGGGATCTAGAAGGGGGATGAGTGGCCTACAATCCCCACCCGGTGGGATATGGTGTAACTCTCCGGATCGGATTCGGTAATCGTCCGAAAATGTCATTATATACAATAAACGGGCCTGCATAGGTATATAAGAAATGGTTCTCAACTTCCCCCCTTTCTTTCAATCCGTTGGGGACTAGGGGGATCTAGAAGGGGGATGAGTGGCCTACAATCCCCACCCGGTGGGATATGGTGTAACTCTCCGGATCGGATTCGGTAATCGTCCGAAAATGTCATTATATACAATAAACGGGCCTGCATAGGTATATAAGAAATGGTTCTCAACTTCCCCCCTTTCTTTCAATCCGTTGGGGACTAGGGGGATCTAGAAGGGGGATGAGTGGCCTACAATCCCCACCCGGTGGGATATGGTGTAACTCTCCGGATCGGATTCGGTAATCGTCCGAAAATGTCATTATATACAATAAACGGGCCTGCATAGGTATATAAGAAATGGTTCTCAACTTCCCCCCTTTCTTTCAATCCGTTGGGGACTAGGGGGATCTAGAAGGGGGATGAGTGGCCTACAATCCCCACCCGGTGGGATATGGTGTAACTCTCCGGATCGGATTCGGTAATCGTCCGAAAATGTCATTATATACAATAAACGGGCCTGCATAGGTATATAAGAAATGGTTCTCAACTTCCCCCCTTTCTTTCAATCCGTTGGGGACTAGGGGGATCTAGAAGGGGGATGAGTGGCCTACAATCCCCACCCGGTGGGATATGGTGTAACTCTCCGGATCGGATTCGGTAATCGTCCGAAAATGTCATTATATACAATAAACGGGCCTGCATAGGTATATAAGAAATGGTTCTCAACTTCCCCCCTTTCTTTCAATCCGTTGGGGACTAGGGGGATCTAGAAGGGGGATGAGTGGCCTACAATCCCCACCCGGTGGGATATGGTGTAACTCTCCGGATCGGATTCGGTAATCGTCCGAAAATGTCATTATATACAATAAACGGGCCTGCATAGGTATATAAGAAATGGTTCTCAACTTCCCCCCTTTCTTTCAATCCGTTGGGGACTAGGGGGATCTAGAAGGGGGATGAGTGGCCTACAATCCCCACCCGGTGGGATATGGTGTAACTCTCCGGATCGGATTCGGTAATCGTCCGAAAATGTCATTATATACAATAAACGGGCCTGCATAGGTATATAAGAAATGGTTCTCAACTTCCCCCCTTTCTTTCAATCCGTTGGGGACTAGGGGGATCTAGAAGGGGGATGAGTGGCCTACAATCCCCACCCGGTGGGATATGGTGTAACTCTCCGGATCGGATTCGGTAATCGTCCGAAAATGTCATTATATACAATAAACGGGCCTGCATAGGTATATAAGAAATGGTTCTCAACTTCCCCCCTTTCTTTCAATCCGTTGGGGACTAGGGGGATCTAGAAGGGGGATGAGTGGCCTACAATCCCCACCCGGTGGGATATGGTGTAACTCTCCGGATCGGATTCGGTAATCGTCCGAAAATGTCATTATATACAATAAACGGGCCTGCATAGGTATATAAGAAATGGTTCTCAACTTCCCCCCTTTCTTTCAATCCGTTGGGGACTAGGGGGATCTAGAAGGGGGATGAGTGGCCTACAATCCCCACCCGGTGGGATATGGTGTAACTCTCCGGATCGGATTCGGTAATCGTCCGAAAATGTCATTATATACAATAAACGGGCCTGCATAGGTATATAAGAAATGGTTCTCAACTTCCCCCCTTTCTTTCAATCCGTTGGGGACTAGGGGGATCTAGAAGGGGGATGAGTGGCCTACAATCCCCACCCGGTGGGATATGGTGTAACTCTCCGGATCGGATTCGGTAATCGTCCGAAAATGTCATTATATACAATAAACGGGCCTGCATAGGTATATAAGAAATGGTTCTCAACTTCCCCCCTTTCTTTCAATCCGTTGGGGACTAGGGGGATCTAGAAGGGGGATGAGTGGCCTACAATCCCCACCCGGTGGGATATGGTGTAACTCTCCGGATCGGATTCGGTAATCGTCCGAAAATGTCATTATATACAATAAACGGGCCTGCATAGGTATATAAGAAATGGTTCTCAACTTCCCCCCTTTCTTTCAATCCGTTGGGGACTAGGGGGATCTAGAAGGGGGATGAGTGGCCTACAATCCCCACCCGGTGGGATATGGTGTAACTCTCCGGATCGGATTCGGTAATCGTCCGAAAATGTCATTATATACAATAAACGGGCCTGCATAGGTATATAAGAAATGGTTCTCAACTTCCCCCCTTTCTTTCAATCCGTTGGGGACTAGGGGGATCTAGAAGGGGGATGAGTGGCCTACAATCCCCACCCGGTGGGATATGGTGTAACTCTCCGGATCGGATTCGGTAATCGTCCGAAAATGTCATTATATACAATAAACGGGCCTGCATAGGTATATAAGAAATGGTTCTCAACTTCCCCCCTTTCTTTCAATCCGTTGGGGACTAGGGGGATCTAGAAGGGGGATGAGTGGCCTACAATCCCCACCCGGTGGGATATGGTGTAACTCTCCGGATCGGATTCGGTAATCGTCCGAAAATGTCATTATATACAATAAACGGGCCTGCATAGGTATATAAGAAATGGTTCTCAACTTCCCCCCTTTCTTTCAATCCGTTGGGGACTAGGGGGATCTAGAAGGGGGATGAGTGGCCTACAATCCCCACCCGGTGGGATATGGTGTAACTCTCCGGATCGGATTCGGTAATCGTCCGAAAATGTCATTATATACAATAAACGGGCCTGCATAGGTATATAAGAAATGGTTCTCAACTTCCCCCCTTTCTTTCAATCCGTTGGGGACTAGGGGGATCTAGAAGGGGGATGAGTGGCCTACAATCCCCACCCGGTGGGATATGGTGTAACTCTCCGGATCGGATTCGGTAATCGTCCGAAAATGTCATTATATACAATAAACGGGCCTGCATAGGTATATAAGAAATGGTTCTCAACTTCCCCCCTTTCTTTCAATCCGTTGGGGACTAGGGGGATCTAGAAGGGGGATGAGTGGCCTACAATCCCCACCCGGTGGGATATGGGGTAACTCTCCGGATCGGATTCGGTAATCGTCCGAAAATGTCATTATATACAATAAACGGGCCTGCATAGGTATATAAGAAATGGTTCTCAACTTCCCCCCTTTCTTTCAATCCGTTGGGGACTAGGGGGATCTAGAAGGGGGATGAGTGGCCTACAATCCCCACCCGGTGGGATATGGTGTAACTCTCCGGATCGGATTCGGTAATCGTCCGAAAATGTCATTATATACAATAAACGGGCCTGCATAGGTATATAAGAAATGGTTCTCAACTTCCCCCCTTTCTTTCAATCCGTTGGGGACTAGGGGGATCTAGAAGGGGGATGAGTGGCCTACAATCCCCACCCGGTGGGATATGGGGTAACTCTCCGGATCGGATTCGGTAATCGTCCGAAAATGTCATTATATACAATAAACGGGCCTGCATAGGTATATAAGAAATGGTTCTCAACTTCCCCCCTTTCTTTCAATCCGTTGGGGACTAGGGGGATCTAGAAGGGGGATGAGTGGCCTACAATCCCCACCCGGTGGGATATGGGGTAACTCTCCGGATCGGATTCGGTAATCGTCCGAAAATGTCATTATATACAATAAACGGGCCTGCATAGGTATATAAGAAATGGTTCTCAACTTCCCCCCTTTCTTTCAATCCGTTGGGGACTAGGGGGATCTAGAAGGGGGATGAGTGGCCTACAATCCCCACCCGGTGGGATATGGGGTAACTCTCCGGATCGGATTCGGTAATCGTCCGAAAATGTCATTATATACAATAAACGGGCCTGCATAGGTATATAAGAAATGGTTCTCAACTTCCCCCCTTTCTTTCAATCCGTTGGGGACTAGGGGGATCTAGAAGGGGGATGAGTGGCCTACAATCCCCACCCGGTGGGATATGGTGTAACTCTCCGGATCGGATTCGGTAATCGTCCGAAAATGTCATTATATACAATAAACGGGCCTGCATAGGTATATAAGAAATGGTTCTCAACTTCCCCCCTTTCTTTCAATCCGTTGGGGACTAGGGGGATCTAGAAGGGGGATGAGTGGCCTACAATCCCCACCCGGTGGGATATGGGGTAACTCTCCGGATCGGATTCGGTAATCGTCCGAAAATGTCATTATATACAATAAACGGGCCTGCATAGGTATATAAGAAATGGTTCTCAACTTCCCCCCTTTCTTTCAATCCGTTGGGGACTAGGGGGATCTAGAAGGGGGATGAGTGGCCTACAATCCCCACCCGGTGGGATATGGTGTAACTCTCCGGATCGGATTCGGTAATCGTCCGAAAATGTCATTATATACAATAAACGGGCCTGCATAGGTATATAAGAAATGGTTCTCAACTTCCCCCCTTTCTTTCAATCCGTTGGGGACTAGGGGGATCTAGAAGGGGGATGAGTGGCCTACAATCCCCACCCGGTGGGATATGGGGTAACTCTCCGGATCGGATTCGGTAATCGTCCGAAAATGTCATTATATACAATAAACGGGCCTGCATAGGTATATAAGAAATGGTTCTCAACTTCCCCCCTTTCTTTCAATCCGTTGGGGACTAGGGGGATCTAGAAGGGGGATGAGTGGCCTACAATCCCCACCCGGTGGGATATGGGGTAACTCTCCGGATCGGATTCGGTAATCGTCCGAAAATGTCATTATATACAATAAACGGGCCTGCATAGGTATATAAGAAATGGTTCTCAACTTCCCCCCTTTCTTTCAATCCGTTGGGGACTAGGGGGATCTAGAAGGGGGATGAGTGGCCTACAATCCCCACCCGGTGGGATATGGGGTAACTCTCCGGATCGGATTCGGTAATCGTCCGAAAATGTCATTATATACAATAAACGGGCCTGCATAGGTATATAAGAAATGGTTCTCAACTTCCCCCCTTTCTTTCAATCCGTTGGGGACTAGGGGGATCTAGAAGGGGGATGAGTGGCCTACAATCCCCACCCGGTGGGATATGGGGTAACTCTCCGGATCGGATTCGGTAATCGTCCGAAAATGTCATTATATACAATAAACGGGCCTGCATAGGTATATAAGAAATGGTTCTCAACTTCCCCCCTTTCTTTCAATCCGTTGGGGACTAGGGGGATCTAGAAGGGGGATGAGTGGCCTACAATCCCCACCCGGTGGGATATGGTGTAACTCTCCGGATCGGATTCGGTAATCGTCCGAAAATGTCATTATATACAATAAACGGGCCTGCATAGGTATATAAGAAATGGTTCTCAACTTCCCCCCTTTCTTTCAATCCGTTGGGGACTAGGGGGATCTAGAAGGGGGATGAGTGGCCTACAATCCCCACCCGGTGGGATATGGGGTAACTCTCCGGATCGGATTCGGTAATCGTCCGAAAATGTCATTATATACAATAAACGGGCCTGCATAGGTATATAAGAAATGGTTCTCAACTTCCCCCCTTTCTTTCAATCCGTTGGGGACTAGGGGGATCTAGAAGGGGGATGAGTGGCCTACAATCCCCACCCGGTGGGATATGGGGTAACTCTCCGGATCGGATTCGGTAATCGTCCGAAAATGTCATTATATACAATAAACGGGCCTGCATAGGTATATAAGAAATGGTTCTCAACTTCCCCCCTTTCTTTCAATCCGTTGGGGACTAGGGGGATCTAGAAGGGGGATGAGTGGCCTACAATCCCCACCCGGTGGGATATGGGGTAACTCTCCGGATCGGATTCGGTAATCGTCCGAAAATGTCATTATATACAATAAACGGGCCTGCATAGGTATATAAGAAATGGTTCTCAACTTCCCCCCTTTCTTTCAATCCGTTGGGGACTAGGGGGATCTAGAAGGGGGATGAGTGGCCTACAATCCCCACCCGGTGGGATATGGTGTAACTCTCCGGATCGGATTCGGTAATCGTCCGAAAATGTCATTATATACAATAAACGGGCCTGCATAGGTATATAAGAAATGGTTCTCAACTTCCCCCCTTTCTTTCAATCCGTTGGGGACTAGGGGGATCTAGAAGGGGGATGAGTGGCCTACAATCCCCACCCGGTGGGATATGGTGTAACTCTCCGGATCGGATTCGGTAATCGTCCGAAAATGTCATTATATACAATAAACGGGCCTGCATAGGTATATAAGAAATGGTTCTCAACTTCCCCCCTTTCTTTCAATCCGTTGGGGACTAGGGGGATCTAGAAGGGGGATGAGTGGCCTACAATCCCCACCCGGTGGGATATGGTGTAACTCTCCGGATCGGATTCGGTAATCGTCCGAAAATGTCATTATATACAATAAACGGGCCTGCATAGGTATATAAGAAATGGTTCTCAACTTCCCCCCTTTCTTTCAATCCGTTGGGGACTAGGGGGATCTAGAAGGGGGATGAGTGGCCTACAATCCCCACCCGGTGGGATATGGGGTAACTCTCCGGATCGGATTCGGTAATCGTCCGAAAATGTCATTATATACAATAAACGGGCCTGCATAGGTATATAAGAAATGGTTCTCAACTTCCCCCCTTTCTTTCAATCCGTTGGGGACTAGGGGGATCTAGAAGGGGGATGAGTGGCCTACAATCCCCACCCGGTGGGATATGGGGTAACTCTCCGGATCGGATTCGGTAATCGTCCGAAAATGTCATTATATACAATAAACGGGCCTGCATAGGTATATAAGAAATGGTTCTCAACTTCCCCCCTTTCTTTCAATCCGTTGGGGACTAGGGGGATCTAGAAGGGGGATGAGTGGCCTACAATCCCCACCCGGTGGGATATGGGGTAACTCTCCGGATCGGATTCGGTAATCGTCCGAAAATGTCATTATATACAATAAACGGGCCTGCATAGGTATATAAGAAATGGTTCTCAACTTCCCCCCTTTCTTTCAATCCGTTGGGGACTAGGGGGATCTAGAAGGGGGATGAGTGGCCTACAATCCCCACCCGGTGGGATATGGGGTAACTCTCCGGATCGGATTCGGTAATCGTCCGAAAATGTCATTATATACAATAAACGGGCCTGCATAGGTATATAAGAAATGGTTCTCAACTTCCCCCCTTTCTTTCAATCCGTTGGGGACTAGGGGGATCTAGAAGGGGGATGAGTGGCCTACAATCCCCACCCGGTGGGATATGGGGTAACTCTCCGGATCGGATTCGGTAATCGTCCGAAAATGTCATTATATACAATAAACGGGCCTGCATAGGTATATAAGAAATGGTTCTCAACTTCCCCCCTTTCTTTCAATCCGTTGGGGACTAGGGGGATCTAGAAGGGGGATGAGTGGCCTACAATCCCCACCCGGTGGGATATGGGGTAACTCTCCGGATCGGATTCGGTAATCGTCCGAAAATGTCATTATATACAATAAACGGGCCTGCATAGGTATATAAGAAATGGTTCTCAACTTCCCCCCTTTCTTTCAATCCGTTGGGGACTAGGGGGATCTAGAAGGGGGATGAGTGGCCTACAATCCCCACCCGGTGGGATATGGGGTAACTCTCCGGATCGGATTCGGTAATCGTCCGAAAATGTCATTATATACAATAAACGGGCCTGCATAGGTATATAAGAAATGGTTCTCAACTTCCCCCCTTTCTTTCAATCCGTTGGGGACTAGGGGGATCTAGAAGGGGGATGAGTGGCCTACAATCCCCACCCGGTGGGATATGGGGTAACTCTCCGGATCGGATTCGGTAATCGTCCGTAGGTCGTAACTGGCTTGAATATTATCGTAATATGGTCGTAGCAAAGTTGCTGAAGCAACGTAGTGCACTCGTAGTGGTCGTAGTAGCATTGTACTAGATTTGACAATTGAAAATAAATTCCCAGTGAATCATCGTACGATGGTCGTAGTACCGCCGTTCTTGTAGTCACACTTGCTATGTTTTAGCACAAGTCGTGGTCAGTCTGACGGGGCTTTATCATTACAGCCATCAAATATGTCGGTTTTGTGCGATGATATAACACTAAATCATTAATTGTTTGAAGAAATGTTTCGGATTAAGAATCTTTTTATTTGATTTTTTTAAATCAGTCGATAAATGCTTCTTAGTTAGTTGTCAGTAACTGAGTCTTCTTCTACGTCTCATTGTTCTCAGCAATTTCTATATATCACGGAATAATAAAAATCATATCATTGGAAAGAAGGAAAATTTATTTTTCTATTCAAATATAACTATAAGATTATTCTTCAACAAAAATTTATCCCACAATAGAATTTGTTTAAAAAAACTCCTATATATTTCATATATTATATTTTATCAGTGTCTATCGGTTATCTCACGCAGGCGCAATAAAAATTGTCACCGATTATTTACCATGGCATTGCGTATAATGCAATTGTTTCGGGTTCTTTCTTGGTGAATTGAACAATTATCGGTTTTATTTTGAAAGTGTGTTTATTTGTGATTTATACAAGATTATCAATGGGTGAACGTTTGGTAAAAAAAAAAACTAGTTTGACCCCGCCACATTATGTGTGACTTTCATTAGCAGGAATTCTTGCATGAAATATAAAATATGAAATTTGTTTTTTTAAATCAGTCGATAAATGCTTCTAAGTTAGTTGTCGGTAACTGAGTGTTCTTCTACGTCTCCTTGTTCTCGTATAGTGCACTTGTCTCGGGCAGGAATCCTTGCCAAGCTTTTGTTTGTAGTCATCCATCTGTTAATTATTCTTTGTCCAGAAATGTGTTTTTGGTTCATAATTTTGAAATTAGTTTTGAATCTTATGTATTGTTCTTTTTAGTCTTGGACCAATGCAAGATGCAAGCAGCGACCGCTGGTAATGTTGAAGACTGCTGGCTGTTTTTCATTTTGATTTTTTAAATTGCAGTATCTTTATATTTGTTGTGTCACATAAACCTACTAGTATTCCACATCTCTTTATCGTCTAAACAATATGTAATTTGTTTCGTGTAGGATTGATTGCGCTGATCGGCGCTGGTACGCACCAACACGACCTATCATCATTCAGGTGATACCCAAATTGCATGAAAGCAGATTTATAAATTAATTCAAAAGAACTGACTGATTGTTAAAACACGACATCATTATGAAATGGTACGTATTTTAAGCAAACAAAATTGAAGACTTTATGATTTATTAATCACAAAGAAAAGGGTGTTGTGACCGGCGGACGGAACAAACCAACACTATTATACAAATTATATGCTAAAATGTGTTTGTTATTTAAGTTGTTAATATTCTTTGCCCGAATCTCTGATTGTAAGGCCTAACTTATCATAGGGACTATAGCTGATGTTTTACGTTCTTAGCTGTTCTCTACCAAGAAGATGTTTTATAGCCGCTGATTGATACTAGTATTGGTGCTGTCGCAAGCACTAATTCCACAACTTATTATCACAATGTTATCTAAAGTCATTTAAAGCAAATAATTACAATATTTTGGAAAAAAACCGTCTTGTTTCTGGCAATCTAAGTCGTCACCGAAACGAAGAAAACGTTGACATGAGAAGCAATGAGGCAGGCATCAATGGAAAATTCGGATATCAAAGTCCAAAAGGGCAACGGCAAAACGTAACGAGAGTGAAGATAGTGATGGTAGTCAGCATCAGTACCAAAATTAAGTGACCTTGACCTAAATTTTCTAAATGAATGATGACTCAGGTTAAAGCTTTGGTAATAGCTCATATCTCAGCAACTGCAAGTGATAGAGAGATGTAATTGGGTTAGTGGCTACATCTTTGATAGTTACCAGCATCCTACCAAAATTTAGTGACCTTGACCTACATTTTCCGCATGATTGACTCATTTTTAAAGTTAAAGTTTTGGTTTATAATTGGTAACTGCAATTGATAGAGAGATGATATGGGCTCAATGGGTACATCTTGGATAGTAACCAGCATCTGTACCAAAATAAGGTCACCTTGACCTACATTTTCTTCATGTTTGACTCAGGGTCAGTGTGAACATCTTGGAAAATGACCAGAATCCGTACTAAAATTAGGTCAACTTCTGTGGCAGATTCAGAAATTTTCAAACGGGGGTGGGGGCGCAATTAAAAAGAAAAAACCTTTTGGGACCTCTTGTTTCATACAGTTCCTAACCAATTTATTTTTGTCAAGGGGGGCCTGGTATGTCGGTCATAGATTCGCCTTTGACCTTAACCTACATTTTCCGCATGAATGATTCAGGATGAAGTTTTGGTTCAGGTCGACATCTCAGCAACTACAAGAGATGAAATTGGGTCAGTGGGAACATCTTGGATAGTAATCGGCATCCATATTAAAATAACTAAAGTTTCTGCATAAATGACTCAGGATAAAGTTTTGGATAAGGCTCATATCCCGGCAATTTCAGTTAGTAGAGAATGATATTTGGAAAGTGTTCCGTCTAATTACATTTATTTATTTTCGTTTCGTTGTATTTCGCTTCGTTGCGTTTCGTTTCGATTGCATTTCTTAGTTTAAAGGTACCCTAATGCAATCTTTTTCCTCGGAGAAAACACAAATTGTACGTGTTTAATCGGTTTTACTGGCAAATGGTCTCAAGAGGGTCGGCAAATTATTTATGAACCTTTAACCATCAAGTAGGACCAAACTACGAACGTTAGTGTTATTCGACGTTAGCTCGAGGCGTTTTCTATCGGCTCTTAACTTAATTTACGAAAAAATAGTTTGAATTATTCAAAGATCATGAAGATGTTTTCTTGTTTCCCTCTCGGTGATTTTTGTGACAACTACATGTACTTATAGAGGAACATCGTGAAATAAAGAAGCAATGTGTCCATGAAACACGGATGCCCCCGTTAGACCACAAACAAGAAGTGGAAGCCTTACAGGTCTGAAAGTTACTTAAGACATACAGATTGTCATACTATAACCATCCTACCAAGTTTAAAATCATTCCCATGAACGGTTTCTGAGAACTTACAAGTTGATTTTCATAGATTTCACATTGGCCAAACCCCAAACAAGAAGTAGGGGTCCGACAGGTCTGAAAGAGGTTTAAGACTTACAATTGCCATACCGAACCATCCTGCCAAGTTTCAAATCATTCCTCTGTACGGTTTCTAAGAAAAGCTTGGCGGAAATTTTATCGGACGGACGGACGTACGTACGGACATGAGTAAAACTTAATGCCCATACCCGACATGTCGTCGCGTGGGCACAAAATATAAAATATCTTATGGCTGTTTTCATATAAAATCCTATATCTTCCCGAGACGCTAATATCATCCTGAGAGCTTTAGCTCGAGGGTATGATATTGTTCGAGGGAGCCATATCATATTTTGTTTATCATATATTTTAATAATATAAAAAGTACATATTCAATATTCAATATGACTAAATTATGAAATATGTTGTTTATCATTAATGCGCACACAATTTATAAAAATCCTTCTGAAGTTTACAAAATACTGTTGGATAAACAGTATAATATTTTTTTTAGTTTATAATGTTGCATTGAAGCAATAAAGGTCATGTTTTATTAACTTACGACGATGCATACATTGTTTACTTATGACATTTCCATAACATAACCAAAATTTAAAATGTCTAAAATGCCTCGCTAACGCTCGTGTGACATGCAAATGCAACTTGGAAAGTCTAGTTTTGAGAACAAATTTAGATTTGTCTTTAAAATTAAGCATTTTATTTTTTTAGGGGTATGTTATGGAGTTTTGGGTTGTATTATGGATTTTCAATGGGTATGATATGTATAGACAATGATATGGCTAGAATCGTCAATTTGGTATAAAATATCTAAAAAGGCTGTATTATTGTGTAAATATATGATAAAAAGTCATTTGGACCACGGATATGAACTTATAACGATTTTTACAGTTATGCAAAGTTGGGCATAAAACGATTAGATATATTTTACGTTTTCCAAATCCGTTTCATGTTTCCGCGTTCCGTTTCCGCGTTGTAGATACACCCTTTATAAACCTTAACACCTACAGTGACTTATTCTTTTTTTCATGAATCTTAAACTTTTATGAATTTATAAACCTGTTTAGTGTTTGGCCACACCTCTGTTTAGTGTTTGAATACACAACTGTTTAATTCCGTCTCCGTTTATGTTTTCGCAAGAATCATGAAGTCATTATTTTGTAATTTGTAATAGATTTAAGAAAGTATTTTAAAGCTGCTGAACCAAATCCTGTTTAAAACTGTTGGTTAAAAAAAAACATTGAGAAAGCGTTTTGAAAGGATTTTACTGAAAATATTGTCCTCTTAGCATTTCGAGTTGATAAAAAATTCAACCTATTTTCATTCTATACTGTTCTTTTATATTTCATTTTTTTATAATTCGTATGAAAACTTTTTATTAACTTATTGAAATTTTCATTTGAATAATGAACTTTAACTTATATCATTTTTCATTATTCATATGAATAATGAACTTTAACTTATTTCATTATTCATTATTCAAATAAAAAAATGAATAATGAATAATGTACCAAGTCATTATTCATTATTGAAAAATGAATAATGAAAAATGAATAATGAGCTAACTTCAGCCCGGTAAAATGTGTTCATTTAAAATTTGATCCTAAAATAACATTTCTGGTTCATTCATGATAGTTCATTGATGCATCAGCGCTAGACACAATACTTATGTCTTATTTTTTTCCCGAACATTCATTTGTGTTTGAATTTGGTTTCCTGGTAAATAGTTTTAATTAACATTACTATGCATCTTGTGTTAGCCCAATTTAGATCCACCCATTGTTGGGGTCTCATTGTTGTGAGGTCAACAAAAATTGCAATTTTTAAATTCTTTCAATTATTTTGAATATGTTATGTATTCATTCACTTTGTGTGTGATTTTGAATTAATTTAATCCTAAACTTTTGTCTTATTCTCGTCTCTAGCATTTTTAATGAGTTTTCAAAGTCTCTTTAGTTTATAGCAAAGGCATGAACAGATAAATTGCATGGAAATTTATTGAGACCATCATGGATTTTAATTTAGGCAAATGAATACATAAGATTTTTTTTTTTCATGTTAAAGTTTTCAACACAATTATTTCACATGAATGTAAAATGTTAAATTTCAATCATTCCAAATAAAACTTTTGTATGTTCTTATATATAACTTACACGGCCCAATGATAAGATTGCCTGTCACATATTTGCCGGTTTTGAACTAAAAAAAAACGTTTTACATATGTATAGTGTTGGCTAGTTGCTTCTGTGCTGCTGATGAGAACAAGAATTGAAAATACAACTCCGTTTGAAAAAGATGTAACATTGGTCCTTCAAACAATTTAAAAAATGACAAACCAAAAACTTAACGTGATAATTGATGACTATTGCTTTAATCCCAAGCATCTGCTATATGATCATGAAAATGAACACGAAAGAAGAGTTAAAAAAGAACATGAAATGATGAGCTAGTGGCATGTTTGATAAAGACAATTACCGGGCGCTCTGACTCAAGTCGACTCATACAACAAGCTTAATGCCAGTCCGGCTTGTTTTTTTGATAAAGATCGAAACCCGCAAGGGGTGAATGTTATAGTTTTTTTTGTGTTGCTCAATTTTACATAATTTGAATGTATATGAAGGGTTTTTTTTCACGACTTCAAACACAATCTTTTAGATATTAAGAACGAGTTCCAAGCGTGCCTTTTTCCCAGCAGTCATGAGATTCCGGGGGCTTTGTCTCAGGCTCGGATCCAAGGAAAGTCGTACCTGACGTACGTTCCCTCTAAAACAGTAAAAAAATTATGTTTTTGACACTAAATTCACGAAAACAAGCACCTTAAAAATTTCGCGCCTCGCTATCCAATGGATCACAATGCACAGTTTGAAATTTATTTGGTTGTAATTCTATTTCGGTTACAACCAGAGTTTCTACAACATTATAAGTAACTTGATCTCAATATTCCAGCAGCATATTCGTTCATTCAATCACCGTGTCTACCAGTATTGGCAGATCCCATGTGATTCACAATGATTTGTTATGGTACTACGTGGTCTTAAATTAAATTGCTTTTCTTCAGAATTGATTTAAGTCATTAGTGCCTACACTTTCTCTGATTGTGTCGTTTCTAAGATTTTATAGATTAGGAAACCAAAGTTAAGCAGATATCTCAAATTCTAATTTGGTAATTATTCTTTGGTAAATTTGAAGAGTTTCGAGTCCGTCTTCCATTTAAGAAACCAAAAATCTAATCAAAAGTAAGGAAATGTATTCCTTGTCTTCGACATCGCTTTTAATTTTAATTACAATAAAAGGTAACACTAGGACGATCAATCTCATTTATCCAAAAACAAAAGACAGAAACAAGGCAAAGACATACCAGAAAAATTGAAGATCGCAATGGTCCTGACTTGGTGCAGGCATTTCAAAAGAAATTGTGGGTTAAACTAATAAAAGTAACACTAAACTTAAGCATAACAAACATGTTCTTCATTTTTTTATTTTGATTTTTGATTTTGATAAGATTTATTGTCAAAAAGGTTTTGAAGCAAAAACAACTATGATTTTCTGGAATGCAATAAATTTTCACATTTAAACATTTTTTCTGTACATCCAACTCTGTATAAAAATGAATGTAGATGACCAGGATTGGCTACTTGTTAGCCATAGAAGAGATGTTTAAATACCAAATAAGCAGTGTAAATCAAGTATATTGTTTTACGCATATTCAGTCCTATCCTATATAAGACCTACCAAGACATCACTAACAAAAATACAGAGAGCACTGGACACCACCAGCATCGTGAACCAAACCGTTTAAATTATAATTGGTGAGGTATGACAAGAGAAACACGCCTTCATAACTTTAAATAAGGGGGCAGTAACAATGCCTAACGGTAGGAATATCATTCTGAAACGCTACCAAAATGAAATAGTATTATTTGCACTTAGACTACCTTTATGCTAATCTTTTTGCATTTGACACAGGATAGATATAATGTCATTCAATTATCAAATAAATTTATATTATTAACAGTAAATGTACATCACATAGTTATTAACAAATACATGTATGTAAAATTGTATAGAGATTATAACCATAGATTTCACTGTTCAATATTTTTTGTTTAACCTTGTACAGACAATCATGGTATTGATGTAATGATTATAATGAGAACTGTACATTTTATTGATATGATTAGATATTTATATTCTATTATATATTAGGCACCGTCCCCTGGTGTGTTTTGCATTTAGACTACCTTTATGCTAATCTTTTTGCATTTGACACAGGATAGATATAATGTCAATCAATTATCAAATAAATTTATATTGTTAACAGTAAATGTACATCACATACATTGTAGTTATTGACAAATATGTAAAATTGTAATACATGTATTTATTTTCTAATTTTGGTAAAAGTATTTGGTAAAGTAGGGATACACAGTAATAATATTTTTCTTATAGAAAAAAAAATCTAAACAAATCAGCCATAAACATTATTTCTACATTTAAAAAAAAAAGAAGAATTTATTTTCCCATAAATTTCATTTAATTTAAACCTTCAGGTCATTAAGACACATTATAGAAAAAATGACCATGTCGAAAAAACTAAGAATGCGTTTTTGGAACATCGGAGGTTTTAAATCAAAGGGCATGGATAAAACTAGGGACCCCATGTTTTTAAAAGCTATTGAAGGATATGACTTAGTGTTTCTAGCTGAAACACATGTTGGTTATAATTTTGGAATAACCAAAATAGGAGACTTTTTATACCATCCTGTGTGTAGACCAGTAGAAAAGGCTAATAATAGGTTTTATGGGGGGTTAGCTATTCTTAGAAAACCACATCTTAAACAACATGTAAAAATTTTAAAAAATAATAATCCAGATTATCAATGGATTAAACTTGAGAAAACATTTTTTGGTTTTACTAAAGATTTATTTATATGCATTGTTTACTACCCTCCCCCAGAATCTAGTTATACAAAAAAGCTTAATGTTGATATTTTTGAAGCTATTGAAAAAGATATGATTCTATACAGTAGGAATGGTGACTTTCTTATTTGTGGCGATATAAATGCCAGAACTGGGGTCAATCCTGATTTTATTTAACAAGACAGTAAGGATTTTCTTCCCCTTGATAATGGGTACATTCAAGATAAAGATATTTTAAAACGTCTAAACAAAGACTCAAAATTAGATCAGAGAGGGAAGGAATTACTTGACTTTTGCATAGGTCACAAGCTAAGAATTTTAAACGGCAGATTACTTGGTGATACATTTGGGAATTTTACATGTTTCACGCCAAATGGCAGTAGTACAGTAGACTATACTATTGTGTCTGAGAGTGTCCTTGATAGCATATTATACTTTAGGGCTAAACAGTTTTTGCCCACATTGTCTGACTGTCATTGTCAAATTGAATGGAGTATGTCTGCTAGTTACATGATCCCTGATAACAATTTAACAAATACAATAAATAAGCTTAAACCAATGCCACTTAAATATATATGGTCAGAAGATTCTGCTTATTTGTTTAAAGAAGCTTTAACTACAGATACCATTCAGTCTAAAATATCAGAATTTCTTGGTACCACATGTATCAATGACAATAAAGACTTAAACATAGCATCTGAAAAGCTTGCAGACATTTTTACTGCAGCTGCAGATGTATCACTAAAAAAGCCGAAACTAAAGATTAAAAATAAACCAAAGAACCCGAAGTGGTTTGATTGCAATTTGCAACAGATGAGAATTAATCTGATGAATTATGGCAAAGTTTATACAAAGTTTCCTAAAGATCCATCGGTTAAAAATCATTTCTATAAGCTGTATAGAGAATATAATAAAACAAGAAAAGCAAAGCGAAAAGCTTTTAGACAAAACATGTTGCATGAGCTCGAAACTCTACACGAGGAAAGCCCCAAAAAATACTGGCAGCTTATAAATGAGCTACAAGGAAAACATCAAAATACTAGCAACAGTTGTATTTCTCCTGATGATTGGTTATGTCATTTCAAGAATTTAAATGAGGCAAAAGATAAATTTCACAACCGTATTAATGAAATAGATCAAAAAGTGAAACAGCTTGAAAAAAACAACTGTTTTAATGAACTTGACTTTGCCATAACAGATTCCGAAATTTTAGATGCTATATCCCATATTAAACTTAATAAATCTCCTGGCTTAGACAATGTCTCTAATAATATGATCAAGCATTGTCAGTCTGCAATTTTACCTTGTTTTAAAAAAATGTTTAATGCCTGTTTTACAAGTGGTTTTTATCCAGAAAATTGGGCTGAGGGATACATAGTGCCATTGTACAAAGGCAATGATGTAAATGACCCTGGTAATTACCGTGGTTTAACTATTACAAGTGCAATTGGAAAATTATTTAACCGTATACTCAATGATAGACTTGTCAAGTTTTTAGAAAAACATAATATTATTAATGATTGTCAAATAGGCTTTACCAAAAAAGCAAGAACTTCTGACCACATGTTTATTTTAAGAACTATAATAGATAAATACTGCAGTACAAGTAATAGTAAGATATTTGCCTGTTTTGTTGACCTTAAAAAGGCATTTGATACTGTAATCCATGCAGGAATAAAATTGAAACTATTGGAAGTAGGTTGTGGATCCTTATTTTACAATATTATTAAAAATATGTATGCTGTCAGCAAATCTAGTATCAAAGTTGATGATAATATGACTGATTTCATTCCAACTCATTTAGGAGTCAAACAGGGTGACAATTTACGTCCTAACTTGTTTAAAATTTTTATAAATGACTTTCCAAAGTATTTAAATAATTCACCTGACCCCGTTTTCCTTGATGAAATAGCAATCCATTGTCTCATGTATGCTGATGACATAATTTTACTTTCTACTTCTGCCTCTGGATTACAGGAAAAGTTGAATTTACTTGATAAATTTTGTAAAGACTGGTGTCTTACTGTTAATACTCAGAAAACCAAAATACTTATATTCAACAAGGCAGGGAAGCTTATTGATATGAAGTTCAAGTTTGACAATACAGTTCTAGAATGTGTCAATAGGTATAAATATCTTGGAGTTACATTTTGTGCTTCAGGATCATTTGCATATGCTCAGGAGGAATTATATAATAAAGCAATCAAAGCATATTTTAAGCTTTCAAAAGATTTTCTATCTCTTTATCCAAGTGTTAAAACTAGTATGCATGTTTTTGATCATACTATTAAACCCATTCTTTTATATGGGTGTGAAATATGGGGAACCTTTAATCCCTATTCTTCCAGATTTAGAAATGGTATAAACAATATGTGTTTGGATGAAATTTATTCAAAACAGAAAGCTGAAACACTCCATCAAAAGTTCTGTAAATTTATTCTTGGGGTTCATAGAAAATCTACCAACTTTGCTGTCTTATCAGAACTTGGAAGATTCCCCCTACATTTTAATATAATAAAGGCCATGCTTAAGTATCATGACAGACTTGCTAAAGTTAAAGATTGCTTTCCCCTGCTGCATGCAGCATACAATGAATCTATTTTAATTGACTCAAAAAAGCACTTATCATGGTATTCATCTGTCAGAGTTATTATCAATAAGATAAAGACTTCCTTGAATGTGAATATGAAAATTACAAATAAAACTCTTTTGGAATTCTTTTTAAAAGAATGGAAACAAAGATTACATCAAGTTTCTGATGGTAAATTATGTACTTACTCAACTTTTAAAACAAATTTTGGATTGGAAAAATATCTTTTGATAATAAAAAACTTTGAACAGAGATGTAGATTAACCAAATTCAGAATCTCGGCTCATAAGCTTAATATAGAGACAGGTAGATACAAGGGCATTCCCAGACACAATAGACTCTGTACAAGATGTGATTTAAATGTTGTGGAGGATGAGACTCATTTCTTGTGTGTGTGTCCTGGAGTGAACAATATTCGTCAAGAGCTTGAAACTACTGCTCATAGAAAATGTAAAAATTTTGCATCTCTAGAATCTAAGACAAAACTCATATGGTTATTGACTAATGAGGATTTAGAAATTCTTAATCTAATATGTTCATTCCTGGCACACATATAATGTTTGGTGTTTTTTTTAAATCCTCTATATTAAATTAATATCTGCTGGTCTGCCACATTGATGGTACATTCTTTGTTCTATTTAAGAGTTTTGAGAATATATTTATATATGACTAAAATGCACTACTGCAGTTCTTATAAGCACCGCCCCCTGGTGACCACAGCATTCATAGAACATTAAACTTCTATGGATGCTTTGATCACGGGGAGAACTGTACAGTATGTGTATAAATCAATGCTACAAGTAGTTATAAGTTTCGCAGTCCTAAAGCACCGTCCCCTGGTGACCATAGCATGCATATGACTATATCATTTTATAAATCTTGTATGTGTGATCTGAGCACGGGGAGGACTGCTATAACAAATGTTTTTTGTTGTTTTTGTTTTTACTTGTAATTTATCATTGTAGCATAATGAAATATTGGTCCATTTTTGTATCCAGACTCTTTGAACAAGTATATATATAGTATCTGCATTAAGCTATCTATTTATTATAATCTTATACTTTATTCTATTCTCTGTTATAATGTAATCATTGTAATGATGCTGCCCTTTGAGGGACCATAATTGGAAAATAAATTATGTCTTATGTCTTATGTCCATGTACGGCTTGGTCACTTAGGACTTTTGTCCGCCCATCTAAATTGATCCCAATACATGTACACAGACACTATGTACGCTTTTTGAACGAAATATCCTTATCCTTAATTTGTGTTTATACGGGAAACACCATTTAGAGTTAAATGGTTGTAAACTGGACTAACTGTAACATTTAGTATCTAACTCTACTACTGCTGCTCAAATGACGTGTGTAACACATTTGTGGGTAGGTTTTGATGATTACATTCCGGATTGTACATGTAATCAGTCAATCGGGGGCGGATCCAGAGGTCCGTGAAAGGGGGGCGTAATTGCTAGATATGTCAGATTTTGAAGAAAATTTGTAGTTGGTTTGTCAATTTTATACCGAAAAAATAAATTTCTCAATTAAAGGGGGGCGTACGCCCCCTCCGCCCCCCTCAGAAATGAAATCCATTTTACGCAATTCACCCAACATGTGGTAAATATTTCAGAAATAAGCTATGGATTGGGTGAAACGTTCCTATTTTAGAACTGAATTCGATAAGTTAGAGCTATAAGCCAGACGTCAGATATTGTTTTTGCGGCCAAAATTATGTGAGCTGCTTGAGCTAGGACTCCGATTTAATTCAAGTACAGCAAAGATATTTTTTGTTGATGGCACAATATTTGCATTAAGTGATGCAAATAACGAATGAGAATATCAGACAGAATAAACTACAATGTACCATTGATGCAGGTTGGATCTGGCATTTTTGGTAAAAGTGTTAGCAGTAGCTTAGTAAACCCGAAGTGGACTCGACAAATGTTAAAAATTAAACAAACCAAAAGCAGAGAACGTGGCTTATGATTAATATAGATCTAAGTTAGATTTTGACTACGACGTTTTATTGCATTACTTTTGAACCCTAGAAAGCAATCCGAATCTGGGATGTTTAACGTAATATTCCAAATTACACATTAGTTTCTAGTGAATGCAAATGATATAAGGACAGTTTCGTCGATAACTGCATTTTTATGATATCGGAAAATCTGTCAAAGATTCTACAAAGATTGTTGAATTTAATTGGTTTCTTCAATATCAAATTATTGAAATGGATCAAGCCAACCTGTCAACATCACTAGAAAATACTGTTATAAATTGTGATAAATTGGATAAATTAAATAAACAAATGTGTTTTAGTTTGAACATTATTTTTGGTTTTGTTAGAAAATATATAATAATGTAGACTGAGAGGGTTTGAAATCAACAAACTTAATCGTGTCAAGTAACACGTTGTAAGAAAGAAGCAACGATTTATAAATAAAGTATTAAAAACTCTAGTTTGTTTTATTTACTAATATGTGATTTTTGCTAATTGAACAGATTTTAATCCATGAAAAGCCAACACACTGGTCATGAAACAGTGATTTAACCTTAAAGTTCTTTCATGATACTTTGTCACGCTCTATGCCTATTTGGGTTCTCTCTATATAACTGCTAGGTCACAGGGTTCATTAGAATATGGTCGCTTGTTCATATAAACCTGATAATTAGAAGCGATATGTGTTTTCGTGACTAGCTCGCCAATGATAATCATTAAGCCCAAATTTCATCACTAGGTACACAGGAGTCACTATCAAGACTATGATATGAGCTAGTTTGTTCCCAGTGTTAAATCAACGTTAATGTCAAATAGCTTTTCTTACTAGTATTATGATATTGCTCATTCGAACGCATGGTCTAGTATGCTGCATCTTATATTAAGGTTGTTGGCTGATCTGATCGATATAAGATTTATATATAAGGATCTATAATGTTAAGTTTCATCATTGGAATAGATTGTGTATATGATATGTATAAAGCCATACTGTTCTAATAGAACTAGACAAAGCTCACATGGAACCTCTGATTAAGCTTAGCATTTTGGCTATTAAAGAGTAATGCTCAAACAAGTCAAAATGAAACTGATCCGTCATGCAGAATGTGGTATTGGAAACGCGTTATCAAAAGAGCATTCTTATTAATCTGCCTCATATCAGCATTATTTACGATATATGACGTTTGTCGCATGAAGGAAGAGCACAATCTGTATATTAGACAAGATACTGTTAACAAGGACGTATCATTTAAGAGCAAAAAGCTTAAGTTTACTCACCCAAGGTTAAGAAGATTTCAGAGAAAGACAAGAGCAGAAATTAACAGACAGAGGATAGTTAAGATCATAACCGGAATGAAATATATGGACAAAAACAGTGTTAAGACTAATTCGGTATCAGATTGGGATAAAATGCCATCTACAGAGCTCTGCACTTTTAATGAAAGCATTTTAGGTAAGATAGTTTCTCTTGTATTTTCCTATATGTAACCCACAAGTTTTGTCTTTTATCTTTTTCTTTCGGTCATGTTTTTGTTACTTTCTCTTCTTTTGTTAGCATTCCAATTTTCACAAATCTTTCAATTTAATGCTTACTATCCCAACCATTTTTATCCCATATCTTTAACTTTTTGCCTACCTTTTATGTTTGCCTGCATTTGTTTTCATCTTTTGTCTACTTTTAATTTGAAACTCTATTGTTTAGTGCTGCTGGTTAGTGGTCAAGTCTACAAGCCTATATGTCTAGAATTATATTACATTGAATATGAAAAAGTACTTTTGTGATACCCGTAAAAATTTGTTCCACAGGTACATGTTCTCAATCTTCTATATGTTCATGTTCGTTTGCGCGTAGCATTATTTTAGCTTTGTATCCTTTGGTTTTAAAAGTTTCTATATGTACTTCACTATATCTATCTTTCAAAAGGAAAAATAGTGATAAAGGACCATTTAACCTGTAGCGAGTGTATGAAGTTCTTGTCAGATAAGTATCCACAGATTCAAGGAGGACATTATAGACCTACTAACTGCTCACACCAACACCTGACTGTGATAGTCCCATTCAGGAACCGTCAACACCATCTTTGTATTCTGCTCAGATTCCTGGTTCCCATGCTGATCAAACAACAAACAGGTTTCAGAATAATTGTATCAGAACAGGCAAGTGGTTGGTAAAATATAAGGGTGATTTACTCAGCGGGTTGTTAGTTTTAACAAGATTGTGTAGGACTATCATGCTTCAACGTGTTGGACACTAAAGCTGATTCATCAAAGTAACTGGTTAGTCGATTTTTAAACAAATTGACTTTAGATACAAAAGCTATACTTACTGTAACAGTTAATTTTTCCACATGTTTAAATGTTATTTTCTCCCATTTATAACAACCAAAATGCACTCCAAAAATTGAAAACAAAAACAAAGATAACCATCTTTGGTAGAGAAATCACTTTACCCATACCGAATAACCAACATTTATTGCCATCTTATCTTATTTAACATATAGGGGAAAAAAAGATAAATTACTAGCTGAAGCATTTGGTATCTTTTTAAACAAACATATTTTAATACTTCTGAATGATTTTCACAAGATCTTTTTTTGTCACAGGTTGGTAATGCAACATTCAATAAAGGTAAACTCATGAACGCAGCTTTTCTAGAATCATCCAAACTATTCGGTGTCCAATGTCTAGTATTCCATGATGTGGATCTGATTCCAGAAGATGAGAGGAACATCTACCACTGTCCTGACCAACCAACGCATCTGTCTGTAGCCATAGATGAAATGAATTACAAGTAATGATTGGCTACTTTCAAAATCTATATTTGCTGGGAAATTATGCAATATTCTTCAAACAAGAAAGAGTTATTTTAAATTGCTTCTTATGCACGTTTCGTCTATATTAGATCGACTGACCAAAAACGCTACAACCTATAATGAGTCCACGACCAGCCATTTACTACAGACAGTCCTTGATTGTTACAATATAGTCGAAGACTTTTGAGGGTAGTAAGGTTTGGGGATATATCACCGGTTATATAACCGTAAAAACTATCTTATATGGTCTTCATTTTAGTTTATAACAAATGACTTGTTTAATAAGCCATTTTGCAATTTCCCCTTTTTGCAGTGTAGGTAGCTAAATAAGTCCGAAAGGGCAGAGACAAAACCAGTAAACACGAACCAACGAGAACGGGGCCAAAAATAAACAGACAACATGTAAAACATGGAAACACAAAAACAACTAAATATCAACCAACAATGCGAACTCTAGTCGTAACGAGAGTGAACTCCGGAAGAGCAAGCAGTTCTATAGCACACCCGTCGTGTTGCCAACAGTCAATTCAGTGTGTCAAATCCAGTGAAGAAAGACAAAACAAAACCCTATGACAAACCAACATCTGCACTCATCTGAGAGATCGAAATCCCATATTTGTCTATAAGTGCATGATGTCTTCCGTAGAATTTTTGAGTGAAGTGAACAACCAAGGAGCAACATAACACATATCACAGTTAGACAGCAATATAAAATATAACACCGTAAAAAGTTATATGACAAGGGTTAAAATAAGGTTCACACCTCGCTTATTGATAGTCTTTTTGATGGCAAATGGCAAACGAATAGGAAAATTTGAATGATTGGTTTGCCAACAATTCAGACAGATGCAAATTAAATGACAGGGTTGATCTGAATGCACAGACAAATACCAGAAGTCAATAGTCTATCTCAGGATGCTGTCGAGGAGAAGTAATTTTAACGTTCTGTCAGTTTTGTATATTTGCTTAATATCTAACTCTGAATATAATCGGAATGTTATTGACAAGGGCTTGTCTTTAATAGATCAAAGTAAAAAACACATTTAACAAGCTAAATATAGAGCTTTTGGAGATGCATAAAAATTAGAAAAAGGCGAAACTCACATTATTTGCTATTTAAAATTGTTTAACTTTGTTCTACCCCAAGTTTGTCACAGCTTTGTAGTTGTCATCCTGTTTTTCATGGTTCGTGGTTGGAATTTATAATGTGCTCTTTATATTTTAGTTTATTTGGCCTTTGAGCTTTGCACATTAGAAGCAACGTAAAGTTATTCGAATAGAACTTTGTTGTAATTGTTTGCATAAAAAACTTGGATTGCATGTTAGAATTTGAGATTTTAAAAAATGGAAAATGTGTCAAATTAGAACAGAATAAACTGGAAGTGTAATTTTTAAAATTATTTTATGATTATTGTAATAAAAAATAATGAGATGTGGAATGAGTGTACGCGACACAGCCCACAATCAAGCGGCAATCCAGAAAAACCACAATGGACAACCGCCAGCAGCCTTCAACGAGGCCATTTGGCACTGCTAGCGGTTTTTCAATTGGCCCATGGTCTTAATAAAATGCATATAATTCAAATCCAGTCCTGAAATAGTCACAGATAGACCCCCTTCTTAAACAAGGAACAGAAAACATCAAAAAGACAAGTACAAACGAAATTTATTATTGTTTGACTTTATTTTAACAAACATATGGATTTCTTTCTAATAGTGATCTGAACGACATTTTACATGTGATAATGACAAGTAATTCAATTCTGACGAAATGAATTTGGCAAAGATTTATTTCTAGTAGAGCTACAAATGGAGAGCACATGATATATTGCCTTTGGTTAATTTCATTACAAATGATTTCCAACACGAAAACAAGGTTTCATATTAGAATCCCCGTGTTCATCATATATCATTTTAAATCTGAGCTAAGATTGTCAAAAGAAGCCGTAGGCTTGTATTGTTGGCTGGTCATTTGTAACGAGATTCATTAGTGTAGATTACAAGAATGGACACGAATATTAAGGTCTTTCTCATTATAATTCTTATACATTTGATAATCAATAAAACGATTATTGTGCTAAAAGGTCTTGAATTGACATTTTCTTAATCGTTTTAATGGTAACGCGGTTTGGTAAAAAATAGTTGACACTACTTTGTGCACATGGAAGCAAAAAAAATATAAATAAATACTAAAAACGGAAATCAAAGAGACAACCAGCAGAAAAGACAACACAATGAAAACGCAGGTTTACGATTTTTTAATAGACACTAATGAGGCCAAAATAGGCATATGAATTCATATAGAGATTGTCTTAATAAAATAGACCAACTTTATTGAAAAAAAAACCAATTAAAATATTTTATAGATTGCAGTATGAGATGTTAGTTGGTGGTGTCTTGACCATGAAGAGAAAACATTTCGAGGCAGTTAATGGATATTCCAATCAATTCTGGGGCTGGGGAGGCGAAGACGATGACATGGCCTATAGGTATGAATTCTTTTGGTTAGAGATTCTCTGATGAGTCTTTTCTAGATCAATTTGGTGGCTATGGAAATAAATGGAAATAAAGCCGATGATATGGCCTATAGGTATGACTTCTTTTGGCTAGAGTGTCTATGATGAGTCTTTTCTAGATCAATTTGGTGGCTATATATGGAAATAAAGCCGATGACGTGGCCTATAGGTATGACCTCTTTTGGCTAGAGATTCTCTGATGAGTCTTTTCTAGATCAATTTGGAGGCTATGGAAATCAGGGAAATAAAGCCGATGATATGGCCTATAGGTATGACTTCTTTTGGCTAGAGTGTCTCTGATGAGTCTTTTCTAGATCAATTTGGTGGCTATATATGGAAATAAAGCCGATGACATGACCTATAGGTATGACTTCTCTTGGCTAGAGTGTCTCTGATGAGTCTTTTCTAGATCAATTTGGTGGCTATATATGGAAATATAGCCGATGACATGGCCTATAGGTATGACTTCTTTTGGCTAGAGATTCTCTGATGAGTCTTTTCTAGGTCAATTTGGTGGCTATGGAAATAAATGGAAATAAAGCCAATAATATGGCCTATAGGTATGACTGCTTTTGACTAGAGTGTCTCTGGTGAGTCTTTTCTAGATTAATTTGGTGGCTATATATGGAAATAAAGCCGATGACATGGCCTATAGGTATGACTTCTTTTGGCTAGAGATTCTCTGATGAGTCTTTTGTAGATCAATTTTGTTGCCATATAGTTTTATGGCTTGGTCGTCTTTGCTGTGTCTTTTTCAAATAATATCTTGAGCTGGGCAGGTCAAGACGATAAGCGTGTACTAGGTATGTACATTTTGTATATTTAAAAATAAATACGTGTTGATATTATAAGAACCAGTCCAGCCAAATTTTGCTAGTGTACTTGTCAGATCAAGTCTCACAGATCTAATTTTTTGTTATGTCTATCGTCTGGGAATCGTATAATATTTAATTTTAGAAGATACATTGAAGATAATGATTATTTGTTATATGGTAGCAGTGGTTATGTAAATCTAATTTGAAAGAATTCTTTTTTTTTATATCAGCATATAATCATTCTATAAAGGAATATAGGGCAATACACAAGAACAACCTCATTGCAAATTAATCAGGAAAAAATACCAACTAAAACACCAAAACAAATAAATCTGCTTCCAAAGCAAGTAGATCAACTGTGTTATTTTTTTGTTTTATATTCTGCTCGCAGTCAAAGCCTTTACTGAGTATCAAATATACAAATTACATGTATTTAAATGAAATGTACTTTTTATAAGCATAAACTTCAATAAACTTACTTGTCCAATAAATCGTTTTAGGATCATTCTTTCTGGATTGAGAATTCAGCGACCACCTTCGACGGTCGCACGTTACAAGATGTTGCCTCATCAGAAACAAGTTCCATCTAAATGGCCGTCAAGGTAATTATAATTGTTGATAGGTGTTCTTTCTTTGAAAATTCTAAATAACTATGGACATATATTAGGTCTTGTTTTTAGCTCACCTGACCCGAAGGGTCAGGTGAGCTATTGTCATCGTTAAGCGTCCGTCGTCCGTCCGTCCGTTAACTTTTCTTCAAAGATCTTCTTCTCTGAAACCACTGAAGGGATTGCATTGAAACTTGGTATACTTGATCTTTAGGATGTCCTCTACCAAGTTTGTGAATTATATACATGTCGACCAACCAGCATGGCTGCCGTTGCTAAAAATAGAACAGGGGGGTCAGACCATTGTTTTTGGCTTATAACTCGAAAAGTATAAGAGATAGAGAAAATCCGAAGCAACCTACCTTGTTCAGCATGAAAAGCTCTACAAATCTCTCCATTGAGTCGAAGTTGTGAAACGACTCCTTGTAGGAGTTATTGCCCTTTAATCATCAAAATTGACCATTTTTTCAGTTTTTGGACTATATCTTGAAAACCGTTAGAGCTAGAGGAAAAGTTAGCATTGCAGAATTGTTAAGCTCATTCAGATCTACTAAAATGATTCAGGATCAAAATTGTCAGATCAACCGTTTAAGAGTTATCCCCCTTTAACTGATTTTTTTATCAATTTTAACTGATTTTTAAAAATCTTCTTCTCTGAAACCACTGGTGGGATTGCTTTGAAATTTTGTACACTTGATCTTTAGGATGTCCTCTACCAAGTTTGTGAAATTTGTGAACGTTGACCAACCAACATGGCCGCCGTAACTAAAAATAGAACAGGGGGGTCAGACCATAGTTTTTAGCTTATAGCTCAAAAAGTATAAGAGATAGAGAAAATCCAAAGCAACCTTCCTTCTTCAGCATCAAAAGCTCTACAAAACTCTCCATTGAGTCAAAGTTGTGGGATGACTACTTTCAGGAGTTATTTCCCCTTAATCATCAAAATTGACCATTTTCACAGTTTTTGGACGTAATCTTAAAAGCCATAAGAGTTAGAGGAATAGTTAGCATTGCAAAATTGTTCAGCTCATTGAGATCTACAATCAAAGTACTGAAAGTACTGGTAGCCGGGGTAATCTACAAATTTTAAATTGTTCATGTGTTGCAAAAAATAAAAATAAAAAGCTACCTTTTTGTGTAAAAGGGATTGTTACAAGGATTCCAATGAAAAAAAAAATTTTGAAAAACGAACCAAATTTAAAAAAAAAAGTTGATTTTATGGACTTGGCCTTGTCTTTGGTCACCTGTATAAATGTAAAGGTGAAAAATATTTGCATATCCAACTATATCGGACATCACGTGACTTGGGTCACCTGTACAGCGAGCGTTATATGGCCATGCAGATTTATATAGAAATGCACGGGCGAGTTATAGATATTTATGATTTGTGATAAATTAAATCGTGTTCATAAAAATGTGCTGCTATGTTGTTAAAGTATGATAAATTACCAACATTTTGATACCATTTCTAATAGATATTGAATTTGGGAAATCACTTCCAATTTGATTTGAAAAAATGTTAATAATACTAACAAAATTCATATGGCTACTGTGTGAAAATGTCATCATTTTTGAAAACTATCCTATTTTGATCGCAAATAACGTTTTAATTTTTAACTATGGTGAAAATGTGCTGCCCATATGAATATCTTGAAACATGAAACTTTAAGATTATATAAACTATATGAGATATTGAAATTGAGAAATCACTTCCAAATCGATTTGAAAATGATAGAATTTTGTCTATTTTAACGATTGTGAGGTCGAATGAAACTTTGTTTTGGCGGTAAAATTCAAATTTTGAAATTGAAACCAGTTAATCATAGCTTAAATTTTAAGAATTGTGGATAAAAATATATACAATTATTATATAGTAGAATGATAATTTACAATTTATGCTAAAATCAATTACTAGTACATATTTTTTTTTCTACTAATTGTAATGTTAAACAAACAATGCAACACTATTTATCTTTTCAATCTTTTTTTTTTCTAATTTTCATTCTACAGGTTTTCCGTTTTTATTATTCATTTTAAAGTTAATGTAAGAGTGTAAAGGTAGAATTAATTTCTTATACAGGTGATCGACCTTGTTAATTAGGTCTCCACCGGTTCAGGTATTACAATATACATGTCATTCAATTAACATCCTGTCTGTCGCGCGTATCACAGCGGGAATTACTTCAACTAGTCTAGCAACCTTGAACCCAAAAAATTCACAGCAGTGTGTCAGGTGAAATTTTTCCTGCATACTGCAAATTATAAGAATTAGACTACATCTCTAGGCGTCTATGTATACAATAATTAAGACACCCCCTAAATACGCGATTTTTACTAAAACATACTTTAAAATAATATACACGTATATTTATCCAAGTAAATAAATAGATGTATATATTTAGATAAAATAATAATAAAAAAATTGCGATTATAAAGATTTAAATCAATTATTTTTTTTAAATAATAGAAATATTTGGAATCATGAGAGCAAGCGATAGCTGTAACCAGTTCAAGGTAATTCGGCAACCAGTATTTCGTGGTTGAGCAGAGTTATGTAACTTGATTATGACCGATATAGTTGGATATGAAAACCACTGACATATTAAGTTGACAGAATATAGAATTAGTAAGAATTCAATAAAAAAGAATTTTGTAAATTGAATGAGTAATAAAAGTTCTACAGTCGTTTTGTCAATATACCCATTTTAGCCCCTTTTGGCCTCAATCCCCAAATACAACACCTTTCTTCCTTCAGTGGATATAATCATCATATTAAAGCTTCATAACAATTGGCTGGCCCACTACAACTTAATTTCTTGTGTTAAACTATTTGCCTAAACAAACTCTAAAACATGGCGTTTTGGGGCCTTCAATCCTTAAATTCTCAAAACGTTAAAAATATTGCATTTAGTATACTACTAGTTTTTAAAAAGTAGGCAGGGATTTTCACAAGGATCCCAATGAAAAAAGAGTTTGCAAATCGGATCGGAACTCACATAAAAAAGTCGATTTTAGGCGGAAGTCCCCTTTTTGACCCCCCTGTTGCAATGTAATTATCCCATTAGGCCAAATGAAAAAAAAAACACGCGTGTTTCTATTACTTTTTAGTGTTGACCCATCGGTTCAACTGAATTGATAAGTTCTGTATAGCCTATAAGCTACAGCTTATTTATATATTTTGCAGGCCAACGGACAACTTCCTCAGTGTAGTTTATTAAAAAAAAAATTCGTATGAGCAAGCTACGTTTAATTCTGTAGGCTAACCAAACACCCTTTTTTAAATTAAACGAGGAATAACTCACGAGAAGAGGTTGTGAAAATTATGTTGAATTGTAAACTTTTGTTGATGTATAAAGTTAAACAAAAATGCATAAGATTTCTCTCGTGCTATGGGAAAACCATACAAATTAACAAGATTGCTACAGGTTGCCAATGCCCCCCCCTTTCCAAACATATTTTACTTTGACAATAAAACTAACTTTGTTTAACTCGAAACTCAAAATAGTATTATTGTTCAAACATCTGAAATGAATACAACTTTAAGCAAAATATGTCCTGTAACTCCTGTAGAATTTATCAATTTAAAATAAATTTCATCGAAATCTGTAAAACAGTACCAGAGAAGTCACACTTACATTTTTTTTGTAAAATTGCTTTTGGTTCTACAATTTTCAGAAAAAGGTAGTTTTTGTAGTGCATGTTGAAAATAATTATATTCATTGGTTTTAAAGATCGAAAATTTGGTTGATTAAAAATTTTCAATGAAAAAATTCTTGGTCTAGAAACAGCAGATTTATTTTTAAGCCTTATTTTCAAAATGAATTATGGTTCGTAAGAATAATAATTTTTTATATCAAATAACCGTTTACAGAACAGTTTTTTTCTGATCAAATAAAAAATTATGAGGATTTGAACTTTGGGTAAATTATCCTGTCCATCGATGTTTGTTTATTGCACTGTTTATTGTCATCCGGTTTGACACTTAATGAGATGCAAATTAGTGAATATGACTTCACTAGTGAGATCGGCGAACACTCATACAAACAAAATATCATTCCGCATTCGTATTCTATATTGTCGCTGAAATTTCCGATAGTTAAATTCAAAATTGATGAAAACACCAGGTTTCTTTCCTTGTAATGCACATGGTCGATATCCTCGGTGCTGGATTTGGCTTCCTTGTTCGAACGTTTTGGTTTTGAGTACTTTTCGTTTTCAACTGTTTGGGATTTTTACCTTCCAATGTTTTGGTTTAAATGCTACTGATGAGAGGTTACTCCTTGAAATATCGATATATAGCATATCCAAATTAACCGTTTATACCCGCGTTTTGGTATTTGTAACTTTATAAATCATTTAAAACTATCGCATCAGATAGGCGTCTTACATACCTATACAAAATTTGAAAACTAAATAAATAAGTTTTATAACATATAAATTGCGAGTTAAGCGACGAAAAAACTGATCTGGAAAAGGACTATATTGCTGGCGTGTATTGATATTTCTATTAATAGGTTTCTGGTGAACCGCCGGAAAAACCATCTGATGTCTTACCGAAAGGCTATCGTAGCTAAAGCCGTGGCTAATCGCTAGCGATTACCCCGGCTAAAAATGATTTCAGGGTCAAAATTGTCAGATCATCCTTTTAAGTGTTTTCAATCAATTTAAACTTAATATGTTTGTTTTTTGGTTTTATTTTTCAAATGGAAAGCTTTGTAACTTTGTATTCTTGGGCTTAAAAGTGTTTTCTATCCTAACTTGTCTCTTTAATGTTACTTACCAAGTACATGTAGACCATGTTGACACTAGGTAAGAGGCTTTAGCATAAGAGATCAGGTGAGCGATTCAGGCTCCCAGGAGCCTCTAGTTTTAATAATTAGGTAAAAATGTCAAATGTTAAAGGCAGAGGACGAATACAGTGAATTAAGATTGAACACCTTTTTAAAAGCACATTGGTTATTCATTGGGAGTCTGTGGTGAATGAAGTCCAAGTTCCTTGAGAAAACCTCCAAACTTCGACAAGTAACCATTTATACAACGTTATTGCATATACCCAATAGCATACAGTATCTTTATATAATTTTAATATATCATGTGTAATAACATTGGATAAAAAAGACTATTTATAAAAGAAAGAAATTTGAAAATTCATCTACAAAAGATCATTGCAACGATTTTACGATTTTACAGAGTTATTTTTTTACCAAATATACGTTTTAAAAAATACAAGTGCATTATGTTTAAATGATCTTGTCGGAGAATGTGTCTATCCCTGGGTCTATCCGACCGTCGGTACGAATTTTCGACAAGCTTTTCTCAGAAACGGCACATGAAAATTATGACAGGATAGTACGGTATCGCAAAGTATATATACGTTCTGAACGTCCTTTAGACCTATGCATATCACATACAAAGAGTACTTGAAAGAAGTTTTTTTTATGGTTACCGGTATCAAGTTTAAAAATATTTTCAGTCTTCTTTTCGTTTCAAATGAAGCAAATTGAATATTTATGCTGTGCCCGCAGCTAGGCAATGCCCAAGTCATATCACATCCATAGCGACTTTTAGATCTGTCTGGATGCTATAAGCTACTTCCTGTTTCGGACAGAACCAATAAAAAAATTCTGTCATGCTTTTTTGGGGGAAAAAATATACATAGACATTGAGAATAATTTGAAATGGCAGGATTGTTCGGTCCCATAGAGGTATTTAGAGATGTCAGATTTTTATTTCTTGTTTGAGGGTTATATCTATCCTTTATTTTTTTCAGATTCAGACTTCTGGGAACAGTCAGCAATAGATTTTTAACAGATGGACTAAACAGTGCAACTTATCGTGTAGAAAATATAACATATCATAAATATTACACTCATTTTCTAATAAATGTTGGACAACCATAAATCATGTACCAAAAAATGAATAATCGAAATAATAAGACGTGGAATAAATGTACATAACACATTCAAAAAACAAAAGCAAAATACACCAGAAATTTTAAGAATCTGCATAACATTCTACGTAGACAATTGACCTAAAGGCTCATTTGAGTGAATGCCATCACTTGGTGTCCGTTGTCCGTCCGTCGACTGTCCGATATCTTTTTTTCTAACGTTAACTTCTCTGACACCATAAGTTCATGGTACAAGTGTTTATTGGCATTGGTGGTACAATTCTATCGTTTGGATGTTAGGTCCATAGAAAACATGACCACCAAGGCTAAAAATAGAACCTAATTTCGGAGCTTGCGGAAATTACATCGATTTTCTTGGCAGAGCGTCACGTTTGACACAAAAACTGTAAACATTCCTGGGTTGCTGTCTTCAATTTTACGGTAGGCATCATGCACTCATAGACAAATGTGGGATTTCTATCTCTCAGATGAGTGCAGATGTTTTTTTGTCATTGGGCTTTGTTTTGTTTTCCTTTATCGGATTTGACACACTGATTTGGAAATTGGAAGCGCGACAGGTGTGCTATAGCGAATAGAAACCGCTTACTCTTCCGGAGCACCCGAGTTCACTCTCGTAACGACTAGAGTTTGCGTTGTTAATTGATATTCAGTAGTTTTTGTTTCTGTGTTTTATATGTTGTCTGTTTCTTCGTTCTGTCATTGTTTGTGTGTACTGGTTTTGTCTCTTCCCTTTCGGACTTTGACATTCGGATGCCCCATTGGTACCTCTGCTCCTTTTATCGCTCCATTTTTCTGCATACGTTATCATTGTTTTCAGATGACTCCTTACAGCAGCATAGCCAAAAACCTCAGTTATATTCCGGGTTGATTAGTCATAATTATGGATTTTATTAATTTTCTTCCAGTACCTAATGCAAAATGAAAAATAGTGCCTACTTGTTTTTTTATGGCCCGACCACGTATGTGGATCGGACATATAGTTTTACCCTTGTCCGTCCGTCCGTACGTCCGTACGTCCGTCCGTAACACTTTGGTTAAGTTCTTGGTTAAGGTCCATTACTCGGATAGTAGATGTTGGGGGTCAATGATATTTCACCACCAGATGGGTCTTGGGTAGGGCTACACCACCCACTAGAAATTAGTTCACTGTGACCTATATTTTATGCATGAACGACTTCGGTTAAGTTCTTGGTTAAGGTCCATAACTTGGATACTAGATGTTGGGGGTCAATGATATTTCACCACTAGATGTGTCTTAGGTAAGGTGACACCACCCAATAGAAATTAGGTCACTGTGACCTATATTTTACGCATGAATGACTTTGGTTAAGTTCTTGGTTAAGGTCCATTACTCGGATACTAGATGTTGGGGGTCAATGATATTTCACCACCAGATGGGTCTTGGGTAGGGCTACACCACCCACTAGAAATTAGGTCACTGTGACCTATATTTTACGCATGAATGACTTCGGTTAAGTTCTTGGTTAAGGTCCATAACTTGGATACTAGATGTTGAGGGTCAATGATATTTCACCACTAGATGTGTCTTAGGTAAGGTGACACCACCCAATAGAAATTAGGTCACTGTGACCTATATTTTACGCATGAATGACTTCGGTTAAGTTCTTGGTTAAGGTCCATAACTTGGATACTAGATGTTGGGGGTCAATGATATTTCACTACTAGATGTGTCTTAGGTAAGGTGACACCACCCACTAGAAATGAGGTGACTGTGACCTATATTTTACGCATGAATGACTTTGGTTAATTTCTTGGTTAAGGTCCATATCTTGAATACTACATGTTAGGGGTCAATAATATTTCACGTATCCCAGGTAATGCACATTGAGGGTCGATGATATTTCAAGAACGGGAGGGCCATCCTGTGGCTCATAGACACATTTTCTAGTCTCCACTGCATCTGTCTGTACTTGCTGGCTTTAAGCTTCTTTCCACTGTGGAAATTTGAGTTGTCACTGACTTATGTAGATTGGGACGTATACACCTTTTTCACATCTCATTATCCTTTACTCTCCACTGCATGTAATGGCTGATACTGAAAGAAATTTTGGTTTGAGAAACTGCATTTTCTTTAAATTGCAGTTGATCACATGACAAGTTAAAACAAAAAATTAAGAATAACAATAGACTTTATTTTGAAAGGTGTTCCAGAATTAAAAAAAAATGATAATGATGTATAATCAACTTTGTTTTGAATAAAAAAAATGAGCATAATAAGAAGGTAAAGATACGTGGAGTAAGTGTACATGACAGAACCCACATATATAAACGGTAATTTAAAAATCCATAATGAAAACAGCCCACAGCCTGATCATTTTTCCTTATTTCTGTTTATTTCACGAAGTTTTCTTCAAATCAAAATCGAATTTCATATTTCTAATCATGCAGCAGTGAAATAATTTTATACGTTTTTATAATGAAATCAGAAAAAAAACCAAGACAAGTTCATGTATCGCCACAGGCGTTTTAGAGGAATCTCATGACATTTCCTTCCTCGATGATATGCACTGAAATTGCACAATGATTACTTCATATCTTTCCTGCATGTCGTTGCTTAAGGCACCAACGAAGATTTCTTTGTATGTGATGAACATAGCATTCATAGGATGGGAAAAATGTACCCAATCAAACCTAAAATCACTGATTCATTTGTTTCTGTCAAATACCATATTCCTCAAAAGATATTTATTTTCATTTCAAATTTATAAACAATTTTCAAACATTCTAAGATCATCTGTTTTGGGGTTGTATTCTTTTTTTTTAAGGTGTTGTAAACATCACTCTGTAACCTGTTTGATAATTTAGTCTAGGGAGCAACAATTTGATTTGTAGATGGGCTATTGAGATATTTGAAACAAAAAGGCCGGATGAAAAAAATACAGGATGGTGTTCAAAGGGCAGATAGGAAAATCAATCAAAATCAAATAATTGCTCCCTATTCGTGCTCATCTAATGAAATCTATCATCTAAATTGTTATATTTGATGCCCAGTTTGGTTTTTTATGCTGTGTTCAGATTGCAACTACTGATCGTAATTTGAAGGGTTAAATCCAAGTTTACACTTAGCTTATTGATAGTCGATTTCAATGGCAAATGGCAAACAAAAAGGACATATTTGAGTGATAGATTTGCCAACAATTCAGACGGGTGCAATGGAGAAAATTAACTGACAGGGGTGATCTGAATGCACAGACAAATACCAGAAGTCAATAGTCTATCTCAGGATGCTGTCGAGGAAAAGTAATTATTACGTTCTGTCAGTTTTGTATATTTACTTAATATCTAACTCTGAATATAATATGAGTGTGATTGACAAGTTCTCCACAACTTGTCTTTAATAGTACAGTGATAAAAAAGTAGTACAAATTCAGCAACTATTTTATGCAGTTATATAAGTCTGCATCCATAGAGCTTCAAAAACTGGGATGTATATACGAGTTGGAAGAAAAGGTGTTGAAATAGTTAAGAAAGAGTCGAAATTGTCAAAAATTTTCATATTTATTTTTGTTTTTATAAAGAAATGGTTTGGCTCACTGTGTTTTGGCTTGATAACAAACGACATACGGATTTCTGGCTTTAAACTAATGGTCATAGATTTTCTAAAGGAATGGTCAATCTTGTTTTTGGAGACAAATGTACAAAATCATTCTGACATATGAAAACCTAAATGAATTTTCACCGATTATTTCTGGTAGCTGATGTCACGAACAGAACATGATATACTGCTATAGGGAAGATTAGTAAATTTCATTACAAAAGATTCCAACAAGAAAACAAGGTTTCATATAAAAAATCATTGGATACCTCATATATCATTTTAAATCTGAGCTAAGAATGTCAAAAGAAGCCCTAGGCTAGTATTTGTTGGTTGGTCAATTGTAACAAGATTCATAAGCGAAGATTACAGAGCTGGACAAGAATAAGGCCATTCTCTTTATAGTTCATACATTTAATACTCAATATAGAGAAAATATATATTGTGTTAAAAGTCTCTTTTTGGTAAATATATTGATAATTTGATACTTACTTTAAAATGTTAATTGCCTTCTCACACTTATGTCATTTTTGAGCGTTATGTACAGCGATTAAGTGTGTCGCTTTTGTGTGATGATACATCATCAAATCATTAATTGTTTGACATGTTGTGTTGGATTTAAAATCGATATACTTGATTTTTTTTACAACATTCGATAGATGCTTCTTTATAGCTAGCTGTCAGTAACTTCGGTTTTTCTCAGGAGAGTATCTTTACGTCCCGTTATTTTCTTGTTGTCCTTTTGTCTCAAGTTTTCTCTTGTTGAATTGAACTTTGTGTGTCAGTTCGTGCTTTGTTATTGATTATCAATAGGGGAAAGTTGGGTAAAAAAAAAACTAGTTAAACCCCGCCACATTTTAAATGTGCCTGTTCTAAACCAGGAATCTTTATCAAAGCTGATGTTTGTATTCGTCGAATTGGTGTTATTTGTTAGATTTTTGTCAAGAACAGGGTCTTTCATTGACATTTTAGGATTTGGATTGAATCATATATAGTTTATTTTCAATCTAGGGCAAAGTAGCGACCGCATTTTTCGCTGCTGGCTGTTTTCCGTTGTTGATTTTTAAAACTAGGTTAATGTCGCGTACACTTATTTCACATCCCATTATCTTCTATTGACAAGAAAGTTGTGTTTGTATCATTTGATAGTTTATACACCCAATAGTACATTTATTGACAGTCAGCAATGATTTTGCCAAATCTACGAGTGTTCGGATCTGTTTGTCTGTCCACCCCAAATCAAGTTTAGGGATTGGAGAAAAAAGACATGTTGCAGAGTGCGGCATTATGTCTTTTGGACATATGTTGATATAGTTTCAGTACGAGATGTTAGTTAGTGTTATTCTGACCCCGCAGAAAAAAATGAGGTACTAAATGTAAATTGTATTTAGTCATGGAGCTGATTGGTAATGAAGGCAATGATCAGTCCAATAGCTGTATATACATTTTGAAGTTTTTAAATCGATATCATGTTGATATCAAAATAAAACAACAGATCAAGATTTTGTAATGTCTATCTTTTGGGAACATTTGACAGTATGAGTTTCAATGAACATAATCATGAGTATAGAGTCTTTATGTAAATGCAATTACAAAAGCGTATCTTTCTTCAATGGAAAGGAAGTATATTGGGTGAATGCTTATGCTCGGAAAATCAGAAAGCATTACCAAATAAAAATTGAAAATGTTCGATGCTCACTCAGAAGGCAGGGCCTTAAACATATCAAATATTTTATGGAGAGCGCCTCTGATGAGTCTTGAATAGACGAAACGCGCATCAGGATTAGCAAAATTTAGTATCTGGAACTTTGTTGTAATTTTTTATTTCTAAAACCCGTGAAGGTTAGCGCTGCAGGTGGAGTTTTTAATTTCCCGAGATTAGTCCGCTCCGGAATAAACACTTTTGTGTTGGAGAATACATCAGAGCTATATAGTATCCGTTTAGATTTCAAGATTGTTAAATCTCTAAGGTTTTGCTTACTCCACACATTGGTGGATCTTAGTCGTATACCGGTATTGGTTTTCCTGTTCAGTATTTATATGCTCTTCATAATTTGGATGTAATGTCTGGCTTTTAACCGAGCATCATGTCGCATGTGCGAGCCTTATGGCGTTACGCATGTTTTAACTACATTGCCGAGCACATGGATACATGAAAAAAAAATGAAATTTAAGATGCTCGCATAGAAGGAAGGGCCTTAATCATATTAAATATAGGTAGAGTGCCTCTGATGAGTCTTGAATAGACGAAACGCACATCAGGCTAAGCAAAATTTAGTATCTGGAACTTTATTGTAATTTTAATTTCTAACACCGTGAAGGTTAGCGCTGCTGTTGGAGTTTTAATTTGCTCCGGCATCAACACTTTTGTGTTGAAGAATACATAAAAGCCATAAATGATCCGTTTTTATTTCAAAATCTTCTGCCTACCCCACAAATTGGTTGACATTAGTCATATATTGGTTTTCCTCTTCGGTATTTTTGGTTTTATTGTTATATGCTCTTCACAACCTGGATGTAATGTTTGGCTTTTAAATATTTTAGGTATAGCGCCTCTGATGAGTCTTAAATAGACGAAACGCGCGTCAGACGTAGCAAAATTTATCTATTTATATTTTTATTCATCGGGGCTCTTTAGAGCTCATTTTGCTACACCTTCAAGCAAACACCGCACAATTTCGACAATTACGTACTATATCTTCTATAAGTGATCATCTAACACTTTAACAAAAATGGAGACTTTTGTAGAGTATTAAAATAGCCTGATAGTGTAAACAGACAACATTGTTTCCCTCTCTGCAATAAGCCCCTGATAAAAAAATATATCAGATGAAATGATTATAGTAACAATATTTTGCTGCCTCTTGTGCTGAGATTATAACCCCAGTGTCTCTTTTGTGTGTCACAACCGTGTTGTGTTTTGTACAACTACCCACAAAATCGCAATGAAAGAGGGGTAAAAATTTGGTTTAACAGTAATCCATTTTTATTTTTCTAATGCCTGTTCCAAGTCAGGACTATTGCGATCTTCAGCCGTTCGGTGTGTTTCCATGTAGTTTTCTACTCGTTGGGATTGATCATCCTACTTCGGTAGTTTCAGTGTTCATTCTATAGGCCAAAGCATGAAAAAACGCCACTTTGACCCTTAAATGGCCAAAATTCACAAAGCATATATGTTACATGCTACCTATGATGGATAGACAATCCTAATTCGGAAATAAATCATTATTAAAGGGTCCTTATTTCTATCAAGAATTGGAAAAATCAGACAAGAAATAACAAGGTTCAAATTTTCTTCCCTTCGGGTCAGGTGAGCTTAAAATATTTGCTACCTTTAAAGGCCAAATTTGATGACGGACGACGACGGACATTGTTATTGCATAAACTAACATAGTCTCCGGCTTGTTGGGCTTAAAACGATATTTTAACCACCAATGGATCATAGGGGTCTTATGACAACTTCGACCAAATGGAGACATGATGAGCTGAAGGTGTAATCAAGAAACAATGTTTTGTCTATCTTCAATAGTTCTTATTCTATAGGGCAAAAACAAGAAAAAGGTCCGTATCAACAATCCCTTTAAGAGATCATCTGACAACTTCGATCAAATGGACATTTTGGTAGAGCTAATTGAGCTGGAGATCTAAGCAAGCCACAGCTTTTCTCTAACTAAAATAGTGTTCATTAAAATAAAACCAGCAAAAATATACACATAAGTTTTTTTGCATTTAAAGGACCATGTCCGGAATTCTTAAGTCATCTGACAACTTCGGCCCAAAGTTTTTTTTTTAAGAGCCTCATGTGCAGATGGCTTTAAGCATTGCAACAATAGTTTTTTTCCTTGTCTTCAATAGTTCTTCTATTGGACGAAAATATTAGAAAAAAAAAACTATTTTCACCTTTAAATGACCATAGCTATTACACATATTAGCGATGATTTAAGGTAATGAGAGGATAAATCTCGAATGTCCAAGAGAAAAGATAAAACAAGGAAGACATGTCGGAGAAATTAAAGATCACAATGGTCGTGACTTGGTACATGCATTTCAAAAGAAGGTATAGATTGAACCAGGCTTCATGGTGTGCCAAACATCCCTCTTCCATTGCAATCTGAGGATCCGTTACTAACAAAAACAACACGGTTGTGAAGACATAACAGGGATAATCTGACAGCCTGAATGAAGACATGAGGTGAAGATTAACACAATCTACAGTGTTTCTCTGTCTACAATAGCTTTTTTATTTCTTAAGGCCTAAAAACATGACAAAAACACCTTTAACACCTTTAAAGGGCAAAACCCTTTTTAAGGAGTCATTTGACAATTTCAACTCAAGGAATACGTTCTTAGAACTCAGTGAGCTGAAGATTTAAGCAATCAATAGCTTTATCAACACTACTTTTCCTTTTCATTTACTGTCTAGAAAACATTAACCTTCAGTACAAACCATGGAGGCGATATTAATATGAACTGTACCAAATATTTTGATACAAGATTTGTAGTCCTGTAAAAAGACTAGTCAGGCCATTTTTAAGAGTTGCAAGAAGATTCTAATAACAAGAGGCTCCTAGGAGCCTGAATCGCTCACCTGGTTTTAATGATCTAATGTAACAATAGTTCACTTTGCCAACACCCCATCATTAAAATGAAACCATTTGATAGCTCCATTAAGCTAAGCATTTGAGTAAGCAAATGGGTGACACAATCTTCTATGAAACAAAATCTAATCTACTTTTTTGTCATTTAACGTGCCATAACTCCTATAAGGGTCATCTGATAATTTAGGCCTAATGGACAATTTTGTAGAACATTTAAGCAACACCAGCTTTTCTCTATCTGCAATAGTTTCATTCTATAGGCAAACAAGAGGCTCCTAGGAGCCTGAATCGCTCACCTGACATATGTGCCTGAAGTAAAGGTTATAAGGCAAAATCTTTTTGACGTTGAAAGGGTCATAAGATTAATAAGGGGGTCATCTGACAATATGGTGGATCTTAAGGTGCTGATCACTTTTGTTCTCAATCAAAATCTAAAAATCTGGCACCCTTTTTGAGTTATTTTCGAAAAAATGCAGTTTAACCCAATGTTCTATTTTTAGCCAGAGCGGCCATGTTTTACAACCAATCAAAAATCAAATGAGGTACTAAATGTAAATTGTATTTAGTCATGGAGCTGATTGGTGATGAAGGCAATGATCAGTCCAATAGCTGTATATACATTTTGAAGTTTTTAAATCGATATCGTGTTGATATCAAAATAAAACAACAGATCAAGATTTTGTAATGTCTATCTTTTGGGAACATTTGACAGTATGAGTTTCAATGAACATAATCATGAGTATAGAGTCTTTATGTAAATGCAATTACAAAAGCGTATCTTTCTTCAATGGAAAGGAAGTATATTGGGTGAATGCTTATGCTCGGAAAATCAGAAAGCATTACCAAATAAAAATTGAAAATGTTCGATGCTCACTCAGAAGGCAGGGCCTTAAACATATCAAATATTTTATGGAGAGCGCCTCTGATGAGTCTTGAATAGACGAAACGCGCATCAGGATTAGCAAAATTTAGTATCTGGAACTTTGTTGTAATTTTTTATTTCTAAAACCCGTGAAGGTTAGCGCTGCAGGTGGAGTTTTTAATTTCCCGAGATTAGTCCGCTCCGGAATAAACACTTTTGTGTTGGAGAATACATCAGAGCTATATAGTATCCGTTTAGATTTCAAGATTGTTAAATCTCTAAGGTTTTGCTTACTCCACACATTGGTGGATCTTAGTCGTATACCGGTATTGGTTTTCCTGTTCAGTATTTATATGCTCTTCATAATTTGGATGTAATGTCTGGCTTTTAACCGAGCATCATGTCGCATGTGCGAGCCTTATGGCGTTACGCATGTTTTAACTACATTGCCGAGCACATGGATACATGAAAAAAAAATGAAATTTAAGATGCTCGCATAGAAGGAAGGGCCTTAATCATATTAAATATAGGTAGAGTGCCTCTGATGAGTCTTGAATAGACGAAACGCACATCAGGCTAAGCAAAATTTAGTATCTGGAACTTTATTGTAATTTTAATTTCTAACACCGTGAAGGTTAGCGCTGCTGTTGGAGTTTTAATTTGCTCCGGCATCAACACTTTTGTGTTGAAGAATACATAAAAGCCATAAATGATCCGTTTTTATTTCAAAATCTTCTGCCTACCCCACAAATTGGTTGACATTAGTCATATATTGGTTTTCCTCTTCGGTATTTTTGGTTTTATTGTTATATGCTCTTCACAACCTGGATGTAATGTTTGGCTTTTAAATATTTTAGGTATAGCGCCTCTGATGAGTCTTAAATAGACGAAACGCGCGTCAGACGTAGCAAAATTTATCTATTTATATTTTTATTCATCGGGGCTCTTTAGAGCTCATTTTGCTACACCTTCAAGCAAACACCGCACAATTTCGACAATTACGTACTATATCTTCTATAAGTGATCATCTAACACTTTAACAAAAATGGAGACTTTTGTAGAGTATTAAAATAGCCTGATAGTGTAAACAGACAACATTGTTTCCCTCTCTGCAATAAGCCCCTGATAAAAAAATATATCAGATGAAATGATTATAGTAACAATATTTTGCTGCCTCTTGTGCTGAGATTATAACCCCAGTGTCTCTTTTGTGTGTCACAACCGTGTTGTGTTTTGTACAACTACCCACAAAATCGCAATGAAAGAGGGGTAAAAATTTGGTTTAACAGTAATCCATTTTTATTTTTCTAATGCCTGTTCCAAGTCAGGACTATTGCGATCTTCAGCCGTTCGGTGTGTTTCCATGTAGTTTTCTACTCGTTGGGATTGATCATCCTACTTCGGTAGTTTCAGTGTTCATTCTATAGGCCAAAGCATGAAAAAACGCCACTTTGACCCTTAAATGGCCAAAATTCACAAAGCATATATGTTACATGCTACCTATGATGGATAGACAATCCTAATTCGGAAATAAATCATTATTAAAGGGTCCTTATTTCTATCAAGAATTGGAAAAATCAGACAAGAAATAACAAGGTTCAAATTTTCTTCCCTTCGGGTCAGGTGAGCTTAAAATATTTGCTACCTTTAAAGGCCAAATTTGATGACGGACGACGACGGACATTGTTATTGCATAAACTAACATAGTCTCCGGCTTGTTGGGCTTAAAACGATATTTTAACCACCAATGGATCATAGGGGTCTTATGACAACTTCGACCAAATGGAGACATGATGAGCTGAAGGTGTAATCAAGAAACAATGTTTTGTCTATCTTCAATAGTTCTTATTCTATAGGGCAAAAACAAGAAAAAGGTCCGTATCAACAATCCCTTTAAGAGATCATCTGACAACTTCGATCAAATGGACATTTTGGTAGAGCTAATTGAGCTGGAGATCTAAGCAAGCCACAGCTTTTCTCTAACTAAAATAGTGTTCATTAAAATAAAACCAGCAAAAATATACACATAAGTTTTTTTGCATTTAAAGGACCATGTCCGGAATTCTTAAGTCATCTGACAACTTCGGCCCAAAGTTTTTTTTTTAAGAGCCTCATGTGCAGATGGCTTTAAGCATTGCAACAATAGTTTTTTTCCTTGTCTTCAATAGTTCTTCTATTGGACGAAAATATTAGAAAAAAAAAACTATTTTCACCTTTAAATGACCATAGCTATTACACATATTAGCGATGATTTAAGGTAATGAGAGGATAAATCTCGAATGTCCAAGAGAAAAGATAAAACAAGGAAGACATGTCGGAGAAATTAAAGATCACAATGGTCGTGACTTGGTACATGCATTTCAAAAGAAGGTATAGATTGAACCAGGCTTCATGGTGTGCCAAACATCCCTCTTCCATTGCAATCTGAGGATCCGTTACTAACAAAAACAACACGGTTGTGAAGACATAACAGGGATAATCTGACAGCCTGAATGAAGACATGAGGTGAAGATTAACACAATCTACAGTGTTTCTCTGTCTACAATAGCTTTTTTATTTCTTAAGGCCTAAAAACATGACAAAAACACCTTTAACACCTTTAAAGGGCAAAACCCTTTTTAAGGAGTCATTTGACAATTTCAACTCAAGGAATACGTTCTTAGAACTCAGTGAGCTGAAGATTTAAGCAATCAATAGCTTTATCAACACTACTTTTCCTTTTCATTTACTGTCTAGAAAACATTAACCTTCAGTACAAACCATGGAGGCGATATTAATATGAACTGTACCAAATATTTTGATACAAGATTTGTAGTCCTGTAAAAAGACTAGTCAGGCCATTTTTAAGAGTTGCAAGAAGATTCTAATAACAAGAGGCTCCTAGGAGCCTGAATCGCTCACCTGGTTTTAATGATCTAATGTAACAATAGTTCACTTTGCCAACACCCCATCATTAAAATGAAACCATTTGATAGCTCCATTAAGCTAAGCATTTGAGTAAGCAAATGGGTGACACAATCTTCTATGAAACAAAATCTAATCTACTTTTTTGTCATTTAACGTGCCATAACTCCTATAAGGGTCATCTGATAATTTAGGCCTAATGGACAATTTTGTAGAACATTTAAGCAACACCAGCTTTTCTCTATCTGCAATAGTTTCATTCTATAGGCAAACAAGAGGCTCCTAGGAGCCTGAATCGCTCACCTGACATATGTGCCTGAAGTAAAGGTTATAAGGCAAAATCTTTTTGACGTTGAAAGGGTCATAAGATTAATAAGGGGGTCATCTGACAATATGGTGGATCTTAAGGTGCTGATCACTTTTGTTCTCAATCAAAATCTAAAAATCTGGCACCCTTTTTGAGTTATTTTCGAAAAAATGCAGTTTAACCCAATGTTCTATTTTTAGCCAGAGCGGCCATGTTTTACAACCAATCAAAAATCAAATGAGGTACTAAATGTAAATTGTATTTAGTCATGGAGCTGATTGGTGATGAAGGCAATGATCAGTCCAATAGCTGTATATACATTTTGAAGTTTTTAAATCGATATCGTGTTGATATCAAAATAAAACAACAGATCAAGATTTTGTAATGTCTATCTTTTGGGAACATTTGACAGTATGAGTTTCAATGAACATAATCATGAGTATAGAGTCTTTATGTAAATGCAATTACAAAAGCGTATCTTTCTTCAATGGAAAGGAAGTATATTGGGTGAATGCTTATGCTCGGAAAATCAGAAAGCATTACCAAATAAAAATTGAAAATGTTCGATGCTCACTCAGAAGGCAGGGCCTTAAACATATCAAATATTTTATGGAGAGCGCCTCTGATGAGTCTTGAATAGACGAAACGCGCATCAGGATTAGCAAAATTTAGTATCTGGAACTTTGTTGTAATTTTTTATTTCTAAAACCCGTGAAGGTTAGCGCTGCAGGTGGAGTTTTTAATTTCCCGAGATTAGTCCGCTCCGGAATAAACACTTTTGTGTTGGAGAATACATCAGAGCTATATAGTATCCGTTTAGATTTCAAGATTGTTAAATCTCTAAGGTTTTGCTTACTCCACACATTGGTGGATCTTAGTCGTATACCGGTATTGGTTTTCCTGTTCAGTATTTATATGCTCTTCATAATTTGGATGTAATGTCTGGCTTTTAACCGAGCATCATGTCGCATGTGCGAGCCTTATGGCGTTACGCATGTTTTAACTACATTGCCGAGCACATGGATACATGAAAAAAAAATGAAATTTAAGATGCTCGCATAGAAGGAAGGGCCTTAATCATATTAAATATAGGTAGAGTGCCTCTGATGAGTCTTGAATAGACGAAACGCACATCAGGCTAAGCAAAATTTAGTATCTGGAACTTTATTGTAATTTTAATTTCTAACACCGTGAAGGTTAGCGCTGCTGTTGGAGTTTTAATTTGCTCCGGCATCAACACTTTTGTGTTGAAGAATACATAAAAGCCATAAATGATCCGTTTTTATTTCAAAATCTTCTGCCTACCCCACAAATTGGTTGACATTAGTCATATATTGGTTTTCCTCTTCGGTATTTTTGGTTTTATTGTTATATGCTCTTCACAACCTGGATGTAATGTTTGGCTTTTAAATATTTTAGGTATAGCGCCTCTGATGAGTCTTAAATAGACGAAACGCGCGTCAGACGTAGCAAAATTTATCTATTTATATTTTTATTCATCGGGGCTCTTTAGAGCTCATTTTGCTACACCTTCAAGCAAACACCGCACAATTTCGACAATTACGTACTATATCTTCTATAAGTGATCATCTAACACTTTAACAAAAATGGAGACTTTTGTAGAGTATTAAAATAGCCTGATAGTGTAAACAGACAACATTGTTTCCCTCTCTGCAATAAGCCCCTGATAAAAAAATATATCAGATGAAATGATTATAGTAACAATATTTTGCTGCCTCTTGTGCTGAGATTATAACCCCAGTGTCTCTTTTGTGTGTCACAACCGTGTTGTGTTTTGTACAACTACCCACAAAATCGCAATGAAAGAGGGGTAAAAATTTGGTTTAACAGTAATCCATTTTTATTTTTCTAATGCCTGTTCCAAGTCAGGACTATTGCGATCTTCAGCCGTTCGGTGTGTTTCCATGTAGTTTTCTACTCGTTGGGATTGATCATCCTACTTCGGTAGTTTCAGTGTTCATTCTATAGGCCAAAGCATGAAAAAACGCCACTTTGACCCTTAAATGGCCAAAATTCACAAAGCATATATGTTACATGCTACCTATGATGGATAGACAATCCTAATTCGGAAATAAATCATTATTAAAGGGTCCTTATTTCTATCAAGAATTGGAAAAATCAGACAAGAAATAACAAGGTTCAAATTTTCTTCCCTTCGGGTCAGGTGAGCTTAAAATATTTGCTACCTTTAAAGGCCAAATTTGATGACGGACGACGACGGACATTGTTATTGCATAAACTAACATAGTCTCCGGCTTGTTGGGCTTAAAACGATATTTTAACCACCAATGGATCATAGGGGTCTTATGACAACTTCGACCAAATGGAGACATGATGAGCTGAAGGTGTAATCAAGAAACAATGTTTTGTCTATCTTCAATAGTTCTTATTCTATAGGGCAAAAACAAGAAAAAGGTCCGTATCAACAATCCCTTTAAGAGATCATCTGACAACTTCGATCAAATGGACATTTTGGTAGAGCTAATTGAGCTGGAGATCTAAGCAAGCCACAGCTTTTCTCTAACTAAAATAGTGTTCATTAAAATAAAACCAGCAAAAATATACACATAAGTTTTTTTGCATTTAAAGGACCATGTCCGGAATTCTTAAGTCATCTGACAACTTCGGCCCAAAGTTTTTTTTTTTAAGAGCCTCATGTGCAGATGGCTTTAAGCATTGCAACAATAGTTTTTTTCCTTGTCTTCAATAGTTCTTCTATTGGACGAAAATATTAGAAAAAAAAAACTATTTTCACCTTTAAATGACCATAGCTATTACACATATTAGCGATGATTTAAGGTAATGAGAGGATAAATCTCGAATGTCCAAGAGAAAAGATAAAACAAGGAAGACATGTCGGAGAAATTAAAGATCACAATGGTCGTGACTTGGTACATGCATTTCAAAAGAAGGTATAGATTGAACCAGGCTTCATGGTGTGCCAAACATCCCTCTTCCATTGCAATCTGAGGATCCGTTACTAACAAAAACAACACGGTTGTGAAGACATAACAGGGATAATCTGACAGCCTGAATGAAGACATGAGGTGAAGATTAACACAATCTACAGTGTTTCTCTGTCTACAATAGCTTTTTTATTTCTTAAGGCCTAAAAACATGACAAAAACACCTTTAACACCTTTAAAGGGCAAAACCCTTTTTAAGGAGTCATTTGACAATTTCAACTCAAGGAATACGTTCTTAGAACTCAGTGAGCTGAAGATTTAAGCAATCAATAGCTTTATCAACACTACTTTTCCTTTTCATTTACTGTCTAGAAAACATTAACCTTCAGTACAAACCATGGAGGCGATATTAATATGAACTGTACCAAATATTTTGATACAAGATTTGTAGTCCTGTAAAAAGACTAGTCAGGCCATTTTTAAGAGTTGCAAGAAGATTCTAATAACAAGAGGCTCCTAGGAGCCTGAATCGCTCACCTGGTTTTAATGATCTAATGTAACAATAGTTCACTTTGCCAACACCCCATCATTAAAATGAAACCATTTGATAGCTCCATTAAGCTAAGCATTTGAGTAAGCAAATGGGTGACACAATCTTCTATGAAACAAAATCTAATCTACTTTTTTGTCATTTAACGTGCCATAACTCCTATAAGGGTCATCTGATAATTTAGGCCTAATGGACAATTTTGTAGAACATTTAAGCAACACCAGCTTTTCTCTATCTGCAATAGTTTCATTCTATAGGCAAACAAGAGGCTCCTAGGAGCCTGAATCGCTCACCTGACATATGTGCCTGAAGTAAAGGTTATAAGGCAAAATCTTTTTGACGTTGAAAGGGTCATAAGATTAATAAGGGGGTCATCTGACAATATGGTGGATCTTAAGGTGCTGATCACTTTTGTTCTCAATCAAAATCTAAAAATCTGGCACCCTTTTTGAGTTATTTTCGAAAAAATGCAGTTTAACCCAATGTTCTATTTTTAGCCAGAGCGGCCATGTTTTACAACCAATCAAAAATCCCCACATCAGTTCTATACACCTATTGCTAATAAACAATAATACCAAGTTTGGTTCCAATTGGACTTAAAGTGGCAGAAGAGTTAACGTTTTCAATATAATGAGGAAATGCTTTTTAAATGCTCAATTTTGTCGTTCTAAGGGCAATAACTCCTCAAAGGTAAGGTCCTACAACGTTGACCCAATTACGTATTTTGTAGATCTTGATGCGCTTAACAATATGCAATTTAAATTTCTCAAATATCTTGTATAGTTTTCAAGATATTGAGCTAAACAGTTGCAAACTTGCAAAAAATCAACAAAAAGGGCAATAACTCCTACATGGGTTGTTGGATTTTCTTCAAAATTTCAGAGCTGGTAGATCTTGAGGTGCTGATCACTTTTGTTCCCAATCAAAATTTTGAAATCTGTCACCGTTTTAGAGTTATTTGCAAAAACTGCATTTCACCCCTATGTTCTATTTTTAGCCACACCGGCCATGTTTTACGACAAATCAAAAATCCCCACATCAGTTCTATACACCTAATGCTAATAAACAACTATACCAAGTTTGGTTCCATTTGGACTTAAAGTGTCAGAGGAGTTAACGTTTTCAATGTAATGAGGAAATGCTGTTAAAATGCTCAATTTTTGACGTTCTAAGGGCAATAACTCCTAAAAGGAAAGGTCCTACAACGTTGACCCTATACATATTATGTAGATCTTGATGTGCTTAACAATATGCAATTTAAATTTCTCAAATATCTAGTATAATTTTCAAGATATTGAGCTAAACAGGTGTAAAATTTGTAAAAAATCCACAAAAAGGGCAATAACTCCTACATGGGTTGTTGGATTTTCTTCAAAATTTCAGGGTAGGTAGATCTTGAGGTGCTGATCACTTTTACCCTGTGCCAGAATTTTGATATCTGTAGCCGTTTTTGAGTTATTTGCAAAAAACTGCATTTTACCCCTATGTTCTATTTTTAGCCATGGCGGCCATGTTTTTCGACGAATCAAAAATCCCCACATCAGTTCTGTGGGGGATACCCTGAAGTACCACCAGACCCAATTTGGTTTGAATCTGTGCAGCCGTTTCAGAGGAGAAGAAGTTTGAAGAAAAGTTAACGACGACGGACGACGACGACGACGACGACGGACGACGACGACGGACGCCAAGTGATGGCAATAGCTCACATGGCCTTTGGCCAGGTGAGCTAAAAACGTGATAAAATGCTAATTTAGGGGACATAACCCCTTAAAGGGGTCATCTGACAATTTCGACCTAAAGGATGGACAATTTTGTAGCGCTTAATTAGCTAAACATTGAAGCAAGCAAAAGTTTTTTTTCTCTATCTACTAATGTTCACAATCTGTAAAGCTAAAACCACTATTATTGGTGTTTTAAGGGGGCACAACCCCATGAGGAGTCATTTAAAATTTCCAACCTAATGGACAATTTTGTAGATCTCAATTAGCTGAATATTTAAGCAAGCAAAACATTTTCTATATCTTCTATAGTTCACAATATACAAGGCTAAAACTATTATTTTTGGTGTTTAAGGGGCTGTAACTCCTATAAGGGGTCATCTAATGATTTCAACATTATGGATAATTTGGTAGAGCTTAATTAGCTGAACAATATGCAATTAAAATTACTTCAATATCTTATATAGTTCTTAAGATATAAAACAAAATAAGTGCAAAAAGCAGAAAAAAATAAGAAAGAGGGAAATGACTCCCACATGGTTTGTTGGAATTTCTTCAAAAATTTCTGAGCAGGTAGATCTTGATGTGCTGATCACTTCTACTCATTGCCAGAATTTTGATATCTGTCACCATTTTTGAGTTATTTACAAAAAACTGCTGTTTTACCCCCTGTTCTATTTTTAGCAACAGCGGTCATACTTTTTATCTGATCAATTTAAAATGAGAATGATTTGTAGCCAACATGTCAAATATCATTCCTACCAAGTTTTAGTCAAATTGGTTTAGTAGTTTCAGAGAAGATTTTTGAAATTGTTTACAGACCACAACAGACAACGACCAGGTGAGCTAAAAACGATATAATGACTAACTTCTTTAAATTTCTTTTCAATGCAGACATTGAATAAAGGTAATAACAAAACTACCGAACTTGAATGATCAATCTCATAGTCCAGAGAAAATGACAAAAACGAATCAGTCATACCAGAGAATTGGTGGATCGCAATGGTCCTGACTTGGTACAGGCATTTCAAACGAAATGGTGGGTTAAACCAGGTTTCATGTCGCCAAACCTCCCTCTTCCATTGTGATCTTAGGATCCAGTAATGACCACAGAACACAACACAGTTGTGAGACACAATAGGGTCAGTTATAAAGCCATGAATGTTCTATTATGATAGTGAAGTCATGATGTAAAATAATTCAGATAGAAAATTACAGCAATTTTCCCTGTTGAGACAAATTTTGCAAACTAGTTAGGTAACAACTGGGTAGGTTAAGTGCAAGGTGTTGCCTTCTTGAAAGATTACCTGTATAAAGTAAAGATCAATTTCTTTATTAACTTTGGCAACCTTTAGCCCTAGAACAGTACTTAAAATTTCAATTAAAAAACAAAAAGTTCATTATAGAATTTTTGTAGAATTGACTCTGAAAAATGCATGATAATAGACTCAATATCAAAAATTCAAATTTCCTTCATCATAAGTTCACTATTTTTTTTTCAAAAAAAGTGAAAAATATTATTTCTACCTTAAAAAGTAGCTTAATTTTTTTTAAAATTTTTGTTGTAACTTACAATTTTGATGTTAGCTAAGCCCAATGATAATAAATTAAAATAGCTAGCATAATAAAATTTAAAGTTATAATACATGTGCAAAAAAGATACTTGGTTAAAGACATTTACATCTACCTTAAGACACCTAACTATCTAACCTATTCAGAATTTGTGTCATAAAAGTTGAATAGACAAATGGTGGACTGTGAAAAGAAATTTGAAACTGTACTGCTGGAACAGAATATTTCCAAACTGTGATTACTCATACAAATAATGAAGGCTGGCATCCTAATACATATACTACAATTTTGGCCAATAGAAAAAAAGACTAGTGTTTTTAAATTCTTTATCTAAATTGTGGGATTAATCAATAACATTGAAAATAACCATAATAAACAAGAGAATTGCAGAAACAAAATTATTTTGTTAATATTCATGAACATGCTTTGTGCTGTAAAACTTATATAGGTGGATCATAAAATAAAGTTGAACATAAGAGATCATTGTTATTACACGAATTAAAATACAACTTATAAACTATTACATATGTGCCCCTATAACTACAATTATTTTTTCTGTATTTATCATTTTAATGCTTTAGCATCAAAAGACAAATTTGTGTTAATCTAAGACAATCAGCTATATGTATACAAAATTTGTGTGGATCAATTTTAACTAAAATGCAACAAAAGCAAGCAACTAAATAATAGGACAATATATTATGCCCATCCAATTCTAAATAAATGTGTAAAGTGGAGTAACTCAAATTTTGTTATATTTTGCTTTAAATATTACTTATTTTCTGTTTTCATTTCAATCTGATGTATTCTGACACAATGACACCAAAGCAAAGTAAGGGTATAATGTAGTTTCTCCTCATGATCCGAAGCGATATAAAAAAACTTGATAAAATCTGAAATCAACAAAACAGTACTAGTTACACCTATATTATGGATAGTTGCTTTAATCTTCATGTTGCATTATATGAAAACCTAATTATTTAATAGTGAAACCCTTTTAATAAGACAAAAGTCTATTCAATGTATTACGACTGTGTTTAGCAACATAAGTATGCTCATTTTAACCTTGTTTAGATCTTTAATGCAAACTTCACAGTCACTTTACTGTTGATTATTAAAAAGGAATACATGTAGAAAGTTTTCATAATCTTAAATATCAAAATGAAAGGCCTTAAATTTTTTATGAAACACTGTGTTAGAGATAAAATGTTCAACAAAGGGGTTGTTGGTCATATTGCAAACTATATAAAAGCCTTTTGCACTTTATTGGGTGTAAAATATCTAAAATAAATAATTTAAAATCAATAATAAATCTTTAAATGTTTAACATACACATTTATTTAATATGTTAAAATAATGTGAATAACGACATTTAAGACAAATATAAAGTACATCTAGATAAACAAAACAAAAAAAAACTTAAGGGGATACGTTACTTTGGTGGACCATCTTACTTTTCAACACAAATTTGCATAATGAATGGTAATATCATGACACATCAAAATATTTATTTTAAATAGGGGGTCATGGGTCGATTTTTCTAGTTATTTCACTTTGAAATTATCGTTTTTGGCAGGAAATTTGTATAGAAGTGATGGGAAAAGATCAAATATTTTCAAAATTTTGTTATTTCCATTGATTAAAACAAAATAATTTTCATTACATTTCAACCAAAAACTAACACAAGAACGTCCAAATCTTTCTCTAAACAATGATATATATATATATTTTGTCATAGGTCATGGACCATCTTTTTTCAAGAATTTACATCAAAGATAAACAATAGCGTTAAACTTCAACGCTGTTCAAGTAAAATTGACGTTGCGTTTCAAATCGAAAATGGACGTTTTTTAGTTTCACAGGTAAATTTTATCAATAATGTCGTTTTTAACGTAACGTTTCCCCTTAGCCACAATTATCATACCTAACAAGAACAACTGATGTCTGAACCTGCATCTCACCCCAAAATTCCTTTTTGTAAAGAAATTGTCTTGGAAAAGAAATCGCATATTTTCAATGCATATGCTATCAAAATAATCTTCATTGCATTGGGAGGACATAGTGACCCAAATTAAGGTAAAAACAAAATATTTCTATAAATATCTAAAAAATACTACATTTATGAATATAAATAAGAAGAAACAAAGTAAAGTGTTTATATTGTATGAGTATACATAAAACTATTGTAAAAATTATAAAGATTAATATGTAACAACTCATTAAATATACATATTTCTAATTATAAAGGTGAAATACAATACACATCTACACATATACATTTTGTATTGTTAGAATCTCTCTTAACTCTTATTATATGAATAACATGTACAGAGATCTTATACTTCTAATAACATACAATGTCAAATAAACAGAGGACAATAGAGGACACAGAAGTATAATTTAACCCTGAGAATATCTTTTCTTTAATATAGAAGATATGTTTCTGTGTCATGTTTGGAACTTAAATTCAACACTATAAGTTAAGTTGTTTTTTAAACATTTGTTAAGAGGGAAAAGCACTATAACCAGTACAATTGAATGCATGGTATAAATCTTGTATCACATGAACTCAATATAAAAATGTTTTGGAAAAGGTAATTTCCCTCTTGGCCTCAAGTACTTCATGCACTTGTATCTCTAATAGAACAATATATTACACCATTTCATTCTCTAAATTCCGTTTTTATCCCATAAAAAAAAATTTGATTGCATAAATTTCTTGTGACAATTTATTAAAGTTATATAAAACAATGTTTATATTCATCATAGCTTCCCCTTCAAAACATTAAATGTCATGATTCTTAAAGGACACCCCCTCCCTCAGTACTTTTAATATAAGTCATTAAACCTGATAACTGTTATAGTGTAATGTCAAACTGGTATATCTTAAATCTTCAATTTAAGCTTTGGTGGGATGTGGCTATGGGACATTCATGGATGGACTATACAGTAAACAAGGCTTTCTTGAATACTGACTTTGCCAGTGGGATTCAATCATGTGACATCTACATACTTTGTTTAGGGGGTTTATAGTGTGGCATATACAGGCCTTGCCAGTAGGTTAAAAAAAATGTGGCATCTATGGGAGGATGCTCACATGACCTGAAGCATACAGAAAGATTCTAAGCTTAAAATTCAGAGCTTACATACGCATTGCTAAATCAAGAATGTGTTCAAAATCTTCAATCAATTTAAAAGCTATCTGTCATATGGAAAGTGGTTTCCACATCATTTTCAATGAAAAGCTGTCTGTTATGTGTTGAACAGATTTTGGCTGTTCCACAAGAATATCTTTACTGAAAATTCATTCTGTATTTCCATCTGGCTTTGGCCAGCTTAGTATTTCTTTCAACTGCTTATTACACCATTAACAGAAGAATTCCTTAGATCGGTATCTTCAGTGGCCATGGTTATCTTTCTTGAAAAGTTTATTTCAGTAATTTCTCAATTTGCTGCACAAGACTTGGAAGCTATGAAAAAAGAAAAGAAAAGCTTAACAGTAATTGATGCATATTGATTGTATTATTGTTAAAGTTGCTGGTATTCTATAAATTTGTTAACAAAACGGAAACTGAATGTGCAATTTAATACTGTTTTTTTTTACAACATTCAATATTAATTGCTTTGTAAGGTTGTTTTGTATTCCTTCTGTATTTCGTTATTTAAACTGTAAATCTTGTTATATTTTTAGATTTCATTAAAATGGTATTTTTGTGAATTATTCCCTTATTCCTTATTGTTGGGCTACTTTTGGGCTTGTGGCCACAACTTTCAAACTTACCTGAAAATATATAGCCTCATTTCTAAGCTCCCTCAACACCTGTCTACTTCTGGGCAGGGCATCAATAGAAATACCTCCGTCTCTCAGGTAGTTCAGTATGTATCTAAAATGGGTGCCATCTCTATCTATGAAGACAGATCCATCTGGTTCCATCTTGATGTTGTGACGACCACTAAACATGGCAGCCAACATGGACTCGCTATCCCTAGTGAGGGTCAGCTCTGAAGTGGTGTAAATTGTTCCACCAACATCTAGCTTGATTCTTCCCTGTCAAATAGATAATCTTACAATGTTAAAAGAAAGACAAATTGATAGATTAACATCATATTTTGTTTACAAATTCCATACAGTCAACATTACTTGTACAGTCAAAAATTCTGTGATCTTGGACATTCAATAACCGTCAGTGAGTATAAACTGTGGTTTAATCATACTAACCAAAATTGAATTATGACACACTTGATGGTGATAATTCAGACCAAGCAATAATAATATATGTGATCTGTAATTTTCATAAGTTTCAGAGTGAACATGGTGAACCCAAACCTCTAGCTCCTGTTCTAGATGGTTGAATCAGTAAAGTTTATATAGTCTAGAATATTTGTTTAACATAGTACAAAGTATCTAATACAATAAAACATTTTGACCTCCATTTTATCATAATCTAATTTCCTTCTCAAAATAAATCTTAATCTTGGTTTTGTACATACATAGTATATATCTGTTATGGCACTGATCTTTAGACACATTATTATGTTTGACACATAAGCCCCTTCAACTACCATGCTTTGTCCCTTTGCGTAAAGATTAAGTGAGGTAATTTAGGAATTGATAAATAATTTATGAAACATAATAAGAATCATAATTTCAGATTTTTTTCAAGATATTTGGTACAAAGGTCAAAGCATATAATTACAAAATATTCTTACAATATAAAAATATAAAATTCAATGTGTGAATATTTTTACAGTTGCCATGGAAATATTCACAGATCATGGATTGAAATGGAACATACCATGCATACTGTATAAAGAAACTGGATACCTTTAGATGAAAGAAACAACTTATAAATATTAAATTTTGTAATTCTTTCTTTTTGTTTATAAACCAAAGTTTGAAAAGAAAAAAAAATAACAACAACAAAAATATAAATATCTTGTTGTTTTTTGTCAAACAAGAAATTGAATAAAGTTGTTTCACAAGATAGTTAAGGTTACCAGTTATAAAATCTTAAAATATCTTTTAGATACTTTTGATTTTTACCACTTTTCAATTACCTCTACACAACTTGGGTATTGTGACAAATAATGGGAATTATCTTCGACGTTATTCTCGCTAAGTTTTGTAGCCATCATTTTTCGGAATTAACCCAGGGAAAACTGTAAGCCGTCTAAGACCCCTAAGTATTCAAGGATTTTTTTCCTTGATTAAGGGACCATAATTGTTGGAACCTATGAGTAATATCATAAAAGAAAACATTTCAAGTCATAAATAGCACAAACTTTCTGAAACAAGTAGATGAGAAAATTTGACATTAAAACAAATTTTAAAGAACTTTTTTCAAAATGCTTAAATAAATGTTTGTCAGAGAATGTATGAACAAATTTTGACAATGAAGAAAATAAACTACATGGCAAATAATTTCTTTTGGAAAATTTAATGAAAAAGGAGATTTTTCTTAATGAATTACATTATGAAAATCAGAGCTCTAAAATCATATATATAGAGAAAAGTAAAGCCTTCCTTGTTCTTAATGACTAAATGAGACCAGATTACATCCAAAGGAAATAAAATAAGTTTTGGAGTATCCCTCCCCTAACACAATTTTAAATCTTAGAGCCCTGTATTTTTGTTGTCTATAGTAGAAACCTGCGGAACACGTATTCATCTGGAAATAACCACCACCTGGAACCGAGTACCCTAAATTGTAGGGCCCAATTTGTTAATTACAAAAATCTTCTGATGAAATCCTGCAATATAGGGTCAGTAAGAAAAGAAAAAAAAACACATGTGGAATTATAATCAACACTAAAGACTGCTTCTTTGTCTTTTAGTTGCCCAGTCTGAGTCTATTAGCCAACAGTACAAACAACTGGAAGGTAATGAGATGTGGAATAAGTGTACGTGACACAACTTTAATTTATTTCAACTTCCTATTTAGGTGTTTCAGTTTTGTGTGCTTAAATACAACTGTTCAACTGGCACTATTATGTCAAGTATGTGAACCATAACAGTCTTGAAACTTTCTAGACACTTGTGTTCTTAATAATTAAAACCTTTTAATCAAGAGCTTAAATTCATACCTCTAAATAATTGAGAACGGAAGCATTGTATAACTTATCTCAAAACAAGACACACAAGCACATATTTTTCTGATACATGTATGTGCTTCCCACACATATTTTTGGGGTAAATATGGTTTTGTAAATCCATACACAAAAAATAAGGTACTTTTTCATGCCTGCTATGTTGTTTTCATTCTAAAAATATTATACCTGAAGTTTTCTCTTAGCTAGGGTTTAGTATTCTCAGATTTGTTCTAAATTTGAATGAATTTAGCAGTAAGAAATCACAGAAAATAAATTTATTTAATGTTGTGTTCACACACAAAAAAGTGTGTTAGAAGGAAATTCAAAACTTTCATGATCTCAGTACTGCTATCCTATATTCTAGGCTTTCAATATGCCAAAGGTAATTTTAATAGTTATTTCTAATGAAGTATATAACTGATGAAAAAGTTTTAGTGAAATAATTTGCAATGAAAAATTCAAAGAAGTAATAAATTGCTATGAAAAATTCAAAGAAGTTCAGATGTCAATGATCAGTCTATCTTTTGATTTATCATTTGATATCAGATATTGGCTTCCAAACATGATATGTCTCATATTTAAACACTTTAACAACCTTTAGATAATCGAAAAAATTGGTTTTGTTTTATAGGGGAATTACAAAATGTATTCTGTTACTTAACAAACAACATACATTTTGTGTAAACAAAACATTTCAATGTTTTCATTATTAATTTACTTTTATACAAAGAACATTCAAATTTCCAATTAATCTGAGAAATACCAAATAAAAGAATTTAAGGTCTTTACTTCTTTAATAATATAAATGTAATTGGTGCATGTTTTTGTTCATATTGCATTTTTTTATATAGAATTTAATGCATGTAAAAAGTTTTGAATAATTGTAATATATGTGCTTTATTTGAGGCCTGTACATGTATGCGTATCTATGCTTATAAGCTGTATTGGTTCTGGTAATAAAGTATTATTATCACTACGATTTGCCTTCATGTGTATAATCATGTTTTCAATGTACAAAATGTAGTTTAGGTATTTTGGTTAATCTTTTTGGATGATGCATACTTACCTTTAAATCTGTATATTTTTAAATGTAAATCCTGTTTATAATTAAGCTTGATAAATATAAAATTTAGATTAATATTTATGTACTTTTCAAAATAAATAGGATATGAGCTTAGAATAAATTGTCAATTTATCGTCAGAGGTTAAAAATTGTTTGTTATAATTTCAATGAAGTTTTTCTTTAAATTATCATTTTTAGATTTATCATTAAAAATAATTTGCTGTTTTCAGTCTTATTCATGTACATTTTGTACATGTAAGTGCTTCAATGTTTTTCTTAAGTGCAAGAATAATGCAAATTCTAGATTTTTACTTGCAGTTTTTTAAGATGACCTTTTTAGGATGTGAAACTTTTGAAATTATGCATTTTAAAGTAAAATCCTAAATAATTATGAATACCTTCTGTACTTTATGGAGTTCTTCCATTCTTGTTATTTCATCTCTAAGTTGCTGCCACTGTCTTACTATCTCTTCTTTCTCCTTAAGAAGTTCTTTCTTGTTCTTCTCTTCCATCTTATGTAATGACTTCTCCCTATGGACCAAATCTTTCTCTTTTTCTTCAAGCTCTTTACCCCTGAGTTCCAATTCTTTCTTGAGGTTTTCAAGGTGTTCTTTTTCTTCGTTTACCTCTTTGTTAATTGAGCTGAGTTCATCGACTCTGTTAGAGACATAGGTTTCCAGACTCTCGGATACACTTTCGTACTTATTCTGGAGGCATTCCTTGATTTCAGAAACAAGCTTTTCTACAAGATAGAACAGAATGTTTGATTATCAGTGAACACATACCGGTACATGTTCTTTAGCACTTTATATATTGATTATATATACCGGTATATATTATTTTTGGGGGATTATATATTGAATAATTTCAAACATGCATTCAGCTACATTTATGTGTTTTATTCCTGCTCTTAAAATATGAATAGTAATTTTAAGAATTTTAAAGAACTATTCTTTTTTCCTACTGCTTTTCAAAGCCACATACTGCATAAGGAACAGTATAACATGTATTGTAATTGTTACATGTAAGTTGATCTAATTGTTTGTAATAATTTACATTTGTATATGTACATGTGAAATTTGAATTCAGGTGCACGTGGTTAATCTTAAATTTTTTTTTCAATATGTTTTTTTTTATGCAGCATTTTATATACAATGTACATATTTCTATGATACTTTACCAAGTCTTGTATCTATATCTTCTTTTTCTACAGTATAATCAAACTCCTCCTTCTTCTCCTCCTCTCCTCCATCACACATGTGTATTCCTTGATCTTCACAATTCTGTAAACGATCTTTACAGATGAAGCATGTGTATTCATCACTCTCTGTAGTGTGGTTGTGCCTGAAATGAGGATGACCCCTGGAAGTTCCCCGCCTGTTATATCTGCTGTTCCATATGGGATTTGGTGACCTGAAAACTACTCTACTGTTCTGCATGTAAGGGTCAATCATGTTCATGGGCCTGTTGTAATGCAGTGGAGGGGGTGGTCCCTGCTGCCAGTAAAATCTATGGAAAGGACTGTTTGACATTTCTGAAAATAAAGGAAGAATGCTGACACTATTAATTTCAAGAATTATATACATTAAAAAGCCAATGACTATGGACTGAGCAAGTCCCTTTCTTTCCAATAAGTTTGAAACTGCCTAATGGAGTTGGTGTTTTGCGTAGTAGTAGGTAATATGAAGCCACAAGTTATTGACTTGGCTAGTCGGGTTTAAATCTTTAGATCATTTAATTTGGTAACGAGTTGGCTTGTCACCAGGGCGGCCCGGGTTCAATCCTCGGTGACTATGGTGTGGATCATGCTCTCCAATTACAATTATAATGTTGAAAAAAAAAATATACAAAAATATTGTCCTATTAATTACCATATGGATAAGACTGTTATGATGTCAATTGAAAAAAATCTTGAGCTCTAATTTATTTTGCATTTTACAAGTTTTTTTTAATTCAAAATTTGAGATATAACCCTCAATTTAAAAGCATCTAAATGTGTTGTGATCAAGTAATATTTATGTTGGTAACTTATGATCTATAAATCTATATATAAATTCTGATGGCACTGTGCCAAATCAGCTGATAATTAGTCAACCATGACAAGAATACAAAATATGTAAACACAAGTTTCATACCTCAAGATTTCTCTTCTTTAACTTGATCAGGTGCAAAACAGTTAAAATACAAATACTTTATATCAAACTCTAACTAATAAACAGATTTATGGAGCACAAAAAGTGATAGGTTCTCTGTTAAATCACAACTTTGGTCTGACCTTCTTCTTCGTATCTGTTTGTTTACGTTGAACGTCGTCTGTATAATTTCTACTCGGTAAACTTCGCATTTTTCCGGGAGAAGGGGACATAATTAAATTTCCTCATCACAACCGGAAGTGGGCTAATTTTGTACATGATTTTGAATTAAAAATATGGACAAGCTGAAAAAGGCACTTAGTGGCGATGATGGGGATGAAGAACAAGGGATTGTGACCCAGGTTGAAACTGAATCACATATGATAAATTTTAGTTTCGTTAAACATACACGGATAAACCAAGCACAACTGTCACATGAAGAAAAGTCTGAGTCGCTGGCTTTAAATTTTTTATACTTGAAGTCTTGATACTTAATACTTGGTGGGTGAAAAGGATCTATTGTCGATTCCCTATCATCTATACATGTACTCTGATCAAATTCCATAGCACAATATATTTATAACAGAACTACATACACATAAGATAATTGGGTGGAAGCCCAGTCATCTGGGAACGACACAATAGACCCTTTCACGGTTATTGCAGCCATATTGGATAGGGGGCAAATTTTTTGAAAGGAGGAGAGAAAATTATACAAAATCGGGAAAATATATGTGTGTTGCTAAGCAATAGAGCTGTTTTTATGACATTTTCCCGAATTTTTGCCCCCTATTCAATATGGCTGCAATAACCGTAAAAGGGTCTATTTTGACAACTCATCCTTTTTTATACGACCGCAAAATTTTTGCGATCGTATAATGTTATGGCGATGTCGTCGTCGTTGTCGTCGTCGTCGTCTGGGGACATTTGGTTTCCGTGCGATAACTTAAGTAATATGATCAATTGTTATGAAATTTTAATATGATGTTTGTAACCACTAGAGGAAGGTTCCTATTGTATTTGGGGTTGGTGGCCCTTACCGTTTTGGAAAAAAGGGCCAAAAGGGGCTAAAACGGGTGTATTGACAAAACTGTTGTAGAATGTTTATTATTCAATAGATTTTGAAAATTCTTTTTTTATTGAATTCCTCATTAAATTCTGTCAACAAAATGTGTCAATGGTTTGGATATATATTGAACCGTTACATTGCTACAAGGGACTAAAGACGGGCCACACCCAAAAAATCATTTTTTTTATTTGTGGTCCGATTTTCAATTTTTTTTTTTTTGGAATCCTTGTGAAAATCCCTGCCTGCATTTTTCAATCAGATTTGCAATATATCTTACTGTTTTTGAGATATAAGGGGTCGAAGGGGCAAAAAACGCCATTTGGTCAAGGCAAATGGTTTTACACAAGAAATTTAGCTGTAGTGGGCCAGCCAACACTGAAGGTAGCTTTTTATTGCATTTGGGGTTTGTGGTCCTAATCTTTTTTAAAAAAAGGGCCAAAAGGGGCTAAATTGTGTCAAAAATGTCAATGAATTTAGAAATAAGATTTTTTTTCTATTAAATGTTATTGTAAATATATATGTGTCAAATATGCATTTTAAAGTCCACCATAGGATGCATGTGTAAAAAAGCTTTGTAAGTCCACCGTGGGCTGAATGTGACCAAAGCAATAGACTATCCATATTGGGCCTACAATGTACAGGGTTCATCTTGTTGCGGTCGTATCATGCTGCGCTCGGCGTAGCTTTTTATTAGACCATGCTCTAATCACAGGGGCTGGTGTTGTGACGTTGTGTACAGTAAAAAATATATATCCATCTCCTTTTCACAAGGGAGGACATACTTCAGATAGGCCCTTGGTTCAATGACTATTTATATCAGAACTCAGAAACCCCTCTAATGAATCAATATTCCCACAAATTCATCCAATGGTTAACTCCTTGGCTTTCTTAATCATGTGACTTTTAATGCCGTTCAGTTGCTCTTGGACTCTTACTATTGCAAAGGTTAAGGCTTGCTAAAAACCTACATTTGTACATGTACCATGCTCCGTTCCCACAACAGTTGATTCACAGGAGTTTAAAACCTCATTAATGTAGTGGTTAAATTCAATAAAATGTCAAGAAACACCAGACATGCCAGAAGAGCTTTCATGGCTTTGCAAACTAAGTGAATATAGATAATAATGAGAATGTGACACAGCCTACATACATGTACACTTGTAAACTACCCAGAATTTTTTAAAATCCACAATGACAGCCAGCAGCTTTCAGTTGTCACTGCTTGCAATTTTGCATTGGCCATTGATTAAAGTATAACAGTAGTCCTACAATTATCAGTTAAAGACCCATTTCTAGACATTCATGTACTAAGAGCAGTTAACCTAAAGACGACAGAGACAACCATAAGCTTAAGAAAGTATAAACTGAGGCAGGGTCAAACTAGTTTTATGTATTCAAAGACTAAGTTGATATACATTAAATCAAAACTTATCATAACTTTTTATTTTAGATTTCAGATGCTACAAAGTTGAGTTGGGAGACAAGGATTAAAGGTTTCATCATATGCTTTGTCCTGGGTGTAATTTTGTCTGTGTTGGTAAGGTTTGAAATAAACATGTATATGGCAATTATGTTTATTTTTTTTTAATTGTGACACTGTTTCCTTTTTATGATCATGATGATATGACGTTACTTATTGTAACATCAAGGTTGTCAAGCAAATCCATGTCAAAATAAAATTCTGCAGAGGAAGGCTGTGAGGCTGCACCTACAGGAAATATGTTATAGTTTTTATCTATTGATAAGTATAGATTTTCATTATTCTTGCATAAATTGAAGACACCTTTAGCAAAACATGACAAACATATTACATGTACAAATGTAATTATGATGCTATGTTACTTGAAAGAAGCAGAGGTAGCAATGGGGTATCCGAATGTCAAAAGTCCGAAAGGGCAGAGATAAAACCAGTAAACACTAACAAGAACAGGACAAAAACAGACAACATGTAAAACATTGAAACACAAAATAACTGAATATCAATCAACAACGCAAATTCCAGTCGAAACAAAAGTGAACTCAGGTGCTCCGGAAGAGTAAGCAGTTCCTGCTTGCTATAGCACACCCGTCGCATTGCCAATAGTACATTCAGCATGTCAAATCCGGTAAAGGAAGCCAAACAAAACCCTATGACAAACCAACATCTGCACTCATCTGAGAGATTGAAATCCCATATTTGTCTATGAGTGCATGATGTCTTCCGTAAAATTTCTTGAGTGAAAGAAGCAACCGAGGAGCAACATAACCCTGTGTGAGCAATTTTTGCGTCAGACATGTCGCTCTGCTAAGGAAATCGATGTAAGTCCCGAACGCTCTGGAGTAACGAATCAATTGACTTGAGATAGGTGAACTCCATAAGCTGGAGTGGATGGAATGTTGCTACACAAGAAGGGAAACATTTGTACTGAAATTAAAAGGTTTTAAGAATCAAATTATTGTCTGTGTTAATCTTACATGTATATGTTGTAGAGACATGAGGGAGGAAACATTCATTATATACATGTGTACATTGTAGGTTCAGTTAAATCTTCTTACATGTCTAACTATTTAACACATTTTCCATTTTAGGCCACAGCTTTGCTATTTATGAAAAATGGATTAGTCATATTTGCTGTATTATACACATTTGGAAATGTACTGGCTCTAGCAAGGTATATCAACAATATTTAAGTTATGTCAGCTTCTTATTTTATGTAGTGTCCATATTTAATTTTTACTCACCCTACCCTAAAAGATTTTATTTACATTTAGGTATATGCTTTAAACTATGTTGTGTTTTTTTGGTTATTTATTTACTGTAAAAGTGGAAATTTTCGCTAATTTTGCGATCATAACAGATTCGCCAAAATATCCACTCGCATAAATTACATTTAGAAGGACCCAATATCCCATGATCTAATAAAAAACGAAATTGAAACCTTGTGAATGCATTTTGGTACTGAAAACGCGAAATTTAAACCACGCGAAATCATCCCCTTTTACAGTATTTATTTTTTTTAAATTCAATAGTGACTCAACATAGACATGAACAGAGATTGTTCAAAATGTTAATTAAATCTTTCAAGTACAATGTATGGAGTAAAAAAAAGTAATTTTAGGATGTCATGGATGTAAAGCCAGACATTTTACATTATCATACATGTAAATTTAACCTACAACAAGCTTTTATAAAAATCACAGAAAAAAATAAAACAATAATTTACAGTTCATTGGATACAAATACAAAACTCATTCTTAACCTAACTCATCAATATAAGCAAACATATATTTTGAGAAAAACTTTATAGTGCAATTAAAAAAAAAAATACTAATATTATTTTATGAAACAGTAATATTATTCACTCATCTAGAAATATTTGTTGATTCATGGAGACGATGTCATGTTACATGTGATATATTGCTGGGTCAACTGGTAATTGTTCGGTCACATGGTAAGGAACCCGCTTGTGGGATTTTCCAGTTTTTATGTATCCTATTAACATTTAATAAAATAGAACAGTTATCACCCTAGCTGGTTTGTGACCCGGAGCTTCTTTCCCTCAACAAGTAAGGTCATCCTTGGGTAAGCATAAATATCTCGAGACAGATCCAGGATTTTAGTTGGGGGGCATAAAACAATTTTTCACCAGGGTAAGCAAGGCCTGAAAATTTGTAAAGTGATTTTAAATGGATTTTATGCAAAAGATCATAATTTTTGTAAATTTTAAGGGAGGCTTACACCGGGTAAGCCTTTTCTTTGATCCACGCCTAAGGATATATTAGTGTTTAGATACATTCTGTCTTGCTCTCAACATCAGATTTAATGTTTACAGTACCTGTTTCCTGATGGGACCAATGAACCAATTGAAGAAAATGTTTGCAAAAACCAGAGTGGTGGCCACAATAATGGTTTTCGTATGTAGATTAATCAGACATTATAAGAGAATTATAGGGACTGCATATTTATTTTGTACATGAATTCATGTTCCTAACTTTTAATCAAATGTTTGTATCGTGTTTAGTTTTAATTTCAGTATAAATTTTTAGCTTTGTAAAAATGAATAAATGATATAAACAATGTTCTTAAGAATTGGGGCCTGACCTGTTTCAGACTCTTTGGCAAGTTATCAGAAGAAACAAAACAAAATGGTTTGTAAAATTTTAAATTAATTTTTCTGACCTAATGAACTATATATAGCTCACAATCTATGAATACTTTATTTTGTTAATATTTTGGACCAGAACTGATTCAAAAGATTTGTGCTGCCTTTTAAAGTAATTTTATATTTTTTCCAGGTTATGTTTACCCTGACATTAGTGTGTGCATTTGCTGTAAGTATATAAATTAACCAAATATGTGTTAAAGATATGTATCTTCAAAAAGCAATGCAGCTTATATGCTTCATATTTCATAGGGACTTCTAAATATGATAATAATGATATCGGATATTCAATGAAAATAGCAAGTGCACCAGTTATAATAGAGGTTAACACAGGTGCACCATAATAGAGGTTAGCACAGGTTATAATTATAAAACTAATCAAGACATTTACCTTTGGGGATAATTACACACAAAAAAGGAGCAAAATACTGTAAACTTACTTATTTTTGCAGGTACTTATTTTCACGGATTATGGTTTCAACCAATATCACGGATACTTAATTTCGCGTTTTCTACTCATTTAATCTATTCATTTTATGCATATTACTTCATTTCGCGGGTATTTATTTTCATGAAAAAAAAAAGACTATGAAATCCGTGAAAATAAATACCTCTTGAAAATAAGTACACTTACAGTAACCTTTCACTACCTATTACTATATAGTTATCAGTTATGACATGTATGAGAGTTGCAATAGTCCTGACTTTGTACAGACATTATGAACTAGAAAAACTGTGAGCCTCAGCTCACAAATAAATACCCCCCATCCCCCCAAAAAATTAATCAGATAAAATTTTAAAATAGTAGGTGCACATCTATATTATGTCACAAAGATTGTGTGTAAGTTTCATGAAAATTCATCAAGGGGTTTAGGAGGAGTTGCGGATAATAGATGGGTACCCCCATGTAGTCTAATGGCTAAGTCCATGTTTTGCTATGGGAAACCCCAAATAGCATTCTGATCAAACTTTAAAATAGTAGGTGCACATCTATGTTATGTCACAAAGATTGTGTGTAAGTTTCATGAAAATCCATTAAGGGGTTTAGGAGGAGTTGTGGATAATAGATGGGTACCCCCATGTAGTCGAATGGCTAAGTCCATGTTTTGCTATGGGAAACCCCAAAAATCATTCTGATCAAATTTTAAAATAGTAGGTGCACATCTATATTATGTCACAAAGATTGTGTGTAAGTTTCATGAAAATCCATCAAGGGGTTTAGGAAGAGTTGCGGATCATAGATGGGTACCCCCCATGTAGTCGAATGGCTAAGTCCATGTTTTGCTATGGGAAACCCCAAAAATCATTCTGATCAAATTTTAAAATAGTAGGTGCACATCTACATTATGTCACAAAGATTGTGTGTAAGTTTCATGAAAATCCATCAAGGGATAAGAGATGGGTACCCTGAAGTGTAACGGAAGGACGGAAGGATGGACGGAAGGACGGACAGATACCCCTATCACTATGTACCCCCCACTTTTGAAGTGGGGGGTATAAAAAGAAGTTTGTTAACCCAAGTTTTACCTCAATAATAAATCTAAAACAACCACTGCTTTTACATACTGTCATATGAAATCAACTTTATGATAAACATGATTTGCTGAACCAAATCTTCATGATTATGTACGTGTGCAATATTTTCAATGTTATACCAATGATATCCATTTTATTGTTGCCTGCTTATTACTGATCACTGAGATAAATGTTAATTTTATTTATGTTTCAGCTTAAGAATGGAGCTGCTTTGGCAATTTTATGCTGTGTCTTGCAGTTTTTAGCTTTAACATGGTATTCATTGTCATACATTCCATATGCAAGGTAACTAAATGTCATTCTAGACAACAAAATTTTCATATAAGAAAAGCATGTAGTACCAAGAAAAAAAAGATAAATAAAAGGCACACAACTAAAAAAATCCAGATAGTTAAAAGATGTATTTAAATAGTGAATGTAGAATAAAGATAATGTAACTTCTTACTGAATAGTAGCAAAACACAGGAAAACAAATATGTGCTGTCTTTTAAAACAAAGAAAGGACAATTATACATAATTCCAAACTTTTGTTTTTTAAACAATAAAGTCATCTTAAAGCAATTAACAGACTGTTATCCATGGTTGTCTGGAAGTGTGAACTACAATCATTCACATCTTCTGTGAAAATATTTATGATTCCAAACCTTAATTAAGGAAATTAAAAAAAAGTTTGTTTTTTTTCAGAGATGCAGCAAAAAAATGTTTCTCAGCATGTCTGGACTGATGACAGATGTAAACACTACTCACCTTTTCATCTTATCAGGACAAAGTCATCCAGTGTGTATCATCGAGGGCGATAACTTGTTACAGTTTCTCGTTGGTTACCATTGTGTTGTTGAAAGGGAAGTTGTCCTTAGCTGACACAAAGGAAACTGTTGTATCTTTTCATACCTCCCTCATCTTTATTAAATATTATTGTTTACATGTTATTTATCTGTCCGTTTGCATGCCCCTTATTTTCATCACCATCCTTTCTAAATAATGTGAAAGTGAAAGGGTTTGTACTAGGTATATATGGGGTTTTGACAATTGAAAAAGGTTGATACTGGCATGACCTGGAAATTTATTTATAAAGATTTAAATAGAACCATTCTTAGCATCCAATCCTTGAAATTTTTCCTTTATATTTTTGATAACTTTTAATTAAATTGTATGTTTTCAATAGCTTTGATATTTTGTAAAGTTTGATACAACTTGTAGTTGGCTACAATGACAGATGGGTCCACAATCCATGTTTGTATTTTACAAGAGATAGTTTCTATGTGTGTAGGAGTATGTTGATCTCAACTTCCAATGTGAAGTTTATTTATTTTTCATCTAGGTTTGTCAATTATTTCTTTTCTGTACAAAAAATACACATGTGTGTATGTTATCTGTATAATTATATCATTTTAAATTATAAAACAGAAAAACTACTCTCATTCAACTATTAATTAGTGTAACAATTAGTTATGCCTCTAGATGAATAAATCTTCTGAGCACTTACACATACATTTTTCTTAATGTTTATTTCCTTGTTTGTTACAAAAAAAGAAAAGGGTCTATAACCCTATAAAGGGTGTATTAATTTTGTGTATATTTTTTTAAACTGATGGTTAATTCTGTCACCTTATGGCATTTGACTAAGAATTTATTCAATATTGCCAAAAATAAAAACAAAACAAAAACAAAATATGTCATACATTTAGGGGAGATAATTTGTAATGAAATAATTGTTAGATATTTCAAAACTAAAAAAAATCTTTAATTTTATATTGAAACACACATTTTCTTTTATTTTAATCTTATTTACACAGGATTTTTTTTATTTATAGATTTTTAAATTAATTTTTTTCTTTATGGACAAAGGAATTTACAACCTCAATCTGCCATAATATAATGTTAGAAATACAAATTTTCCATTAGATTTAAATGTAACATTGATGTTAAAACTTGTAGTTCCTGTGATGTAAACTCTACATATTGTCAGTGTATAAACCCATAACTAGAGATTTACTGGTTAAATTTGATGTTTTGATAATCAAAATATGTAGTCAATATAACTTTTGCATCAGTAGAAAAAAATCCCTTAACTATTTATTGTTTTTAACTATAGATTTTGTAGTAGTGTGAATGTGTAGTGTTTATTTTTCAAATGAAGCATGAATGAAATAAGAACAAAGGGGTAAAGAGATTGTTAGAAAGTTTAACTGTGAGTCTGTGAAAAATGTGAAAAAAATCTTTCATATTGTCCAATAATGTATACATTAACAAATTGTTTCATGAGGGATTTTTATTCACAGTAAGTTTCTTTTGTTAGAAAACATAGTTGGTGCATAAAACATTATTTTCAATTGATTAATTCTTATTTTCGAAATTTGAGAATATGAATTTTGATAAAATTGTCTAGAACTTTTTTATTAGTTACAATATTAAATTATACATTTTATGTCCAATCAGTTAACCTATATCAATTGGAAAGAAGTAAAAAATATATTTTTATAATTTTAAGTTTTCATTAATTTAAGATACAGGTACTGTAAACGTACTTATTTATTGGATATATTTATTTTCATGGATTTCGCGGTAAAGCTTTTTTCACAAAATTAAATACCTGCAAAATGAAACAAATTGTATGAAATGGATAGAATAATGAGCAGAATTCGTAAAAATAAGTAACTGCAAATTTGGGTGAAATTCTAAAATCATGAAAATAAGTACGTTTACAGTATGTAATTTCAAACTTGACCTTATGAAGTCATTCCTTTTACTCTTACCATTGATGTTGTTAATCACTTTTAGTTTATTAGATAAAAATCTAAAAACTGAGGCTATGTATGAATGCCATTTCATTACAATTGCATGGGATAAAATCATAAACAATATTTGTAATAATTAACTGCTTTATAAAACAACAGTTTGGTCTTATATTTTCAACTAAAGTGTGATACCTTTACTTAAAAAAATGTCATAGCTACCAATAGAAAATAATATGATTTAGGCATTGCCTAGCAGCGAGCACAGCATAATTATTCAATTTACTTCAGTTGGAAGGAAAAAAGCAGACAGTCAAAGTTGAGAGGCATATCTGGACGAAAAAAAATCAATATCAGCATTATTCAAATTTTTCATGGGAACTTGCCGTAGAGCTCTCTATGAGCTGTGCTTGCTATAAGAGTTAATGATGTTGTCATATGTTTTTATCCTATGTAAAACCAGTTTAAAACATGATAAAATGAATATCAAATACAAATTGTCCAAAATTATCTATTCATAGTATTTCATAAAATCTCACAACTAAAAAAAACTTTGTAATTAAATAAATTTATTTCAAATACCACTTTTTCAATACAGTTACATGAATTATATGTTTGTGCAGTATTTTTGCACTGGATTTTAAAGTATAAACATAAGTTATTTGGTATGTTGACTAACGTTTATAAAGACATTTCTATATTTTAATTTAAATTGTATTAAAATGGCATAAAGATATATTTTGAGACTTTGAATATTTATTTGTGATAAAATCTAGCTTTAAGAATTCCTTCCAATTTTCTCTTGCCATAGATGTTGTAATTTTAATTAATTTTTTTTTGCCTTAAATCACTATGATCATAATTATGATCCTATAAATAGACAATTTTTAATGTTTCAGCACATAGTTTAAGCATTTGCAAAAAAGTTTTTTTTATTGTTACAAGTTTTTAAAAATGCTATTTTCTAATAAAAAATGATATTTTTTGAAAATGTACATATAAATCTTGGTGCAGAAGGTAAAATATTTTGCCAAATTTCATACCTCGAGTGCTATTTCTGTAAAAAAGTGCCTTGTTCTTAAAATGTGTATTTATATTCTTACATGTATTGTGAAAATACTGTATGTGAAAGTTGTATATGCATTGCAGTACACAGTAAAATAAGATAGTTTGATATATATTTTTCTGTCAGTTGTATTTTTTAAAGCAAACTACTTTTAAAAAAAAGAGGGACAAATCATTTGACTGCAAATATTCTATTTAAATTAATTTAAACAAAGAGATAAAGTATTAAAAAAAAAGATCTTTAGTTTTCAGGGATCATTTTAGGAGGCGCCATGTGTCAAATCCCCCATCATTTTTGAAAATTGCCCATCAAAATTATTAAGATGTACACATGGCCCATGGTCCATATTAAAAATGGGTCATTGACCCATCCAGCTCATTATTCAGAATGATCCCTGGTTTTACAGATCATAATTTTTTTGTATTGCTTGATTGCCAGTTTCCATCTTAAATATGTACCCTTGCAATTGTTGCTGTCTTCTTTATTTATTTAACATGCATAAGTTTTCCTTTCTTATTATACCCCCCACTTCAAAAGTGGGGGGTATATAGTGATAGGGGTGTCCGTCCGTCCTTCCGTCCGTCCTTCCGTCCGTCCTTCCGTTACACTTAGGGTACCCATCTCTTATCCGCAACTCCTCCTAAACCCCTTGTTGGATTTTCATGAAACTTACACACAATCTTTGTGACATAATGTAGATGTGCACCTACTATTTTAAAATTTGATCAGAATGATTTTTGGGGTTTCCCATAGCAAAACATGGACTTAGCCATTCAACTACATGGGGGTACCTATCTCTTATCCGCAACTCCTCCTAAACCCCTTCGTGGATTTTCATGAAACTTACACACAACCTTTGTGACATAATGTAGATGTGCACCTACTATTTTAAAATTTGATCAGAATGATTTTTGGGGTTTCCCATAGCAAAACATGGACTTAGCCATTCGACTACATGGGGGTACCAATCTCATATCCGCAACTCCTCCTAAACCCCTTTATGGATTTTCATGAAACTTACACACAATCTTTGTGACATAATTTAGATGTGCACCTACTATTTTAAAATTTGATCAGAATGATTTTTGGGGTTTCCCATAACAAAACATGGACTTAGCCATTCGACTACATGGGGGTACCCATCTCTTATCCGCAACTCCTCCTAAACCCCTTCGTGGATTTTCATGAAACTTACACACAATCTTTGTGACATAATGTAGATGTGCACCTACTATTTTAAAATTTGATCAGAATGATTTTTGGGGTTTCCCATAGCAAAACATGGACTTAGCCATTCGACTACATGGGGGTACCCATCTCTTATCCGCAACTCCTCCTAAACCCCTTCGTGGATTTTCATGAAACTTACACACAATCTTTGTGACATAATGTAGATGTGCACCTACTATTTTAAAATTTGATCAGAATGATTTTTGGGGTTTCCCATAACAAAACATGGACTTAGCCATTCGACTACATGGGGGTACCCATCTCTTATCCGCAACTCCTCCTAAACCCCTTCGTGGATTTTCATGAAACTTACACACAATCTTTGTGACATAATGTAGATGTGCACCTACTATTTTAAAATTTGATCAGAATGATTTTTGGGGTTTCCCATAGCAAAACATGGACTTAGCCATTCGACTACATGGGGATACCCATCTCTTATCCGCAACTCCTCCTAAACCCCTTGATGGATTTTCATGAAACCTACACACAATCTTTGTGACATAATGTAGATGTGCATCTCCTATTCTAAATTTTATCTGATTAATTTTTTTGGGGGGTGGGGGGTATTTATTTGTGAGCTACGGCTCACAGTTTTTCTAGTTTAATATTGATTTCTTTATGAAGGCACATGTTGATAATATTTTACCTGTTTAAAATCTAATGAAATTCTGTTGGTAGAATGTTGAATGAAATGTTATGTATAAATGAACATTGTTGATTATATGTTATGAGATGAAAATAAATATTTAATTTAGAAAATTTTCTTTTTATTCATGTTTAATCTGCAAAGATACCAAATATAGTTCAAACTTAACAGATTTGTAACTGATACTCTTAAACACATGCATACATAATTTGTACAAATGTTTTAAACACGATCAACATCAACAAGTGAATGCAGAAGTTTTGTAGTTTTATGTGGAATAAATGTCTCTAATTTTTCATTTCCTGTTTAACTTGCAGAATTTTAGACCACAACTTTTTACAATCTATTATTATACGACTTCAAAATTATTGCGATTGTATAATGTTATGACAATGTCGTCGTCGTCTGGGGACATTTGGTTTCTGTGTGATAACTTGAGTAAATATTGACCAATTGTTATGAAATTTTGATATGTTTGTAACCATTAGAGGAAGGTTCCTATTGTAATTGGGGTTTGTGGCCCCTACCGTTTTAGAAAAAAAGGGCTAAAACGTGCTAAAACGGGTGTATTGACAAAACTATTGTAGAATTTGATTTTGAAAATTCTTTTTTTATTGAATTCCTCATTAAATTCTGTCAACTAAATGTGTCAATGGTTTTGATGTATATTATACAAATGTTCAGTTCATTAAGATCTTAACAAAAGTCTCTATAGAGTCAAAGTGTTCAGACGGCCCTTAAAATAACATTTTGCACGTTTTTGGCCTACAGAATGAAAAGTAAAAGCTGTTGCTTGCTTAAATATTCAGCTTATTCAGCTCTAAGTTCTTCATAGGGTTGACATCAAGACAAGGTGAGCGATTTAGGCTCCTGGGAGCCTCTTGTAAGTTTATTCATCATCTGTCATTTTTTCAAACTTTTAACTCCCTTGACACAAGAAAGCCAAACAAAGTGTTCTTAGATTAGTATATGGAACGTTTTGAATATGTGTATTTTGATTAATTCATGATAACAAAATACAAGGAAAAATATCTACCATGAAAATAGTTCAATTTTTATGCCCCATCTACGAAAGTAGAGGGGCATATAGTGTTCGGGTCTGTTCGTCCGTCCGTCTGTTCGGACGTCCGTCCCAAATCCCATATTTCCAAATTTGCACTTCCTGACAAATGCCACATCAATCATATTGGTATGGTAGGTGCATCTAGTGATGCTACCCACAATGCATGCTTCGGATGCTGGCAGTGACCTATATTTTCTGCATGAATGACCCCTTATAGAAGAATGGTTAAAGTCCATTCCTTCTTACTGACAAATGCCATAGTAACCAAATTGGTATGGTAGGTGCACCTAGTGACGCCTAGCACAATGCATGCTTCGGATGCTGGCAGTGACCTATATTTTCCGCATGAATGACCACTTATTGAAGAATGGTTAAAGTCCATTCCTCCTTACTGACAAGTGCCATACCAACCAAATAGGTATGGTATGTGTACCTAGTGATGCTTAGCACAATGCATGCTTCGGATGCTGTATGCGACCTATATTTTCCACATGGATGGCCTCTTAAAGAAGACTGGTTAAAGTCAATTCCCACTTACTGGCATTTGCCACATCTACTCTATTGTTATGATAGGTGCACCTAGTGATGCTAAGCACAATGCATGCTTCGGATGCTGGCAGTGACCTATATTTTTTGCATGGATGACCACTTATAGAAGAATGGTTAAGTTAAAGTCCATTCATTCTGACTGACAAGTGCTTTTATAGCAACCATGTTGCGAGATGGACATATTCTTGTTTGGGGGTCATGTAAGCTATTGCCACAATTGGCATCCGCCTTTGTCTGTCCTCATTACCTTGTCTTTTAAAATCTTCTCTAAAACCACCAAAAAGTGCTTTGAAATTTTTCACACTTCATCTTTGAGATGTTCTTTCAAATGACTCACCAAACATCATGGCGGCCATTGCTAATAATAGAACAGACCAAAATAAAATCTTCAGCATATACAGCTGTATGAAATTAAGTTGTCAGGTAACCTCTTATTATTTTTTTTTCATTTTTGGCCTATACAATGCAGAGAAAAGCAGTTAGTAGTATTATTGTTTGCATTTCTATTTTTAACCCTTACCCTAACCATACCCCTAGCTATTTTGTAATTCTAACCCTAACCCTAAACCCTAACCCTAACCCTACCCCTAGCTATTCTAGTTTGTAATTCTAACCCTAACCTTAAACCTAACCCTAACCATAATCTCTAACCTTAACCTTTTCTCTTTTCAGTTCTATTTTTAGCCCTTACCCCAATTCTAACTCTAAATCTCTTTGATAGTGTTGTCATTTTATTTCTAACCCTAACCCTAATTCTTTCTTCTCTAACCCTAACTCTCTTTTCTCTAATCCTATCCCTAAGCTCTCTTCACTAACCCTAACCCTAACCCTTTCTCTTTCCATTTCTATTTTCTATTTTTTAACCCTTATCCTAATTCTAAGTCTCTTTGTCTTTGTTGTCATTGTAGTTTTAACCCTAACCCTAACTCTCTCTTCTCTAACCCTAACCCTTTCTCTTCAATTTTTAGCCCTTATCCCCATTTTAACTCTAACTCTATTTGCCTTTGTTGTCATTGATTTTCTAACTCAAACCCTTATTGTCTTTTCTCTAACCCTAACTCTCTCTTCTTTAACCTTTTCTCTTTCTATTTCTTACCCATTTACTCTAACCCTAACCTAAATTCTCCTCTGTTGTGTATAGTATTTCTATTCATGTTCGTACCCTAACCCTAACTCTTCTGCTATGAAGCCTTAACCCTAACTCTTGATCTCTTTGCACGTAGTGCTCCTTTTGTTGTTGTTTTGTAAATGCATTATTGTTTGCATTGTTTTTGTTTAACTTTACAAAGAATCAGAAATTGGCACAAACGTGATATTACAAACCGCTCATAAACAAGAAAAGCAGAACAACAACAAAAGGAGCACTACGTGCAAAGAGATCAAGAGTTAGGGTTAAGGTCTATAGAGAAGCTCTAAAAAATCGCTACGTCAATAACATTATGTGGCAAATGGAAATGGCACGAGATCCACTCCACAAGAAGATCAAACAAACAGCAAAAACGACTGAGGGATGATGAAGATTATGAGTATGAAGAGTCTTGGAAATACGCTACTGAGAAGAGAAAGTACTTGCTGGATGAGAAAATAAAACAGTTCAGGCCTGACGAGGAGAGTGAAGACGACGAGGATGAAGACTGAAACCTCTTACTGTGTTCAAAATAAAGTATCGAAACTTAAAATCGATTTGTTATCCCTAACGCCCTATAAAAAAGATCAAACCAGTACTACCCCACAAAGCCCGGCAAATTCCTTACAAAACGGTATCAAGTACAAGACTTAAAACACAGTAGAAACCAAGAGTTACTTCCCTTAGATTGACACGAAAGAAAGAATATAAAACTAGACCTCACAAGCTTTACAATGACATATTACACGCTAAGTAGAAGAAAAAGGGGTCACCTAATGGTCAAGCCCTGACTGACCACTGACCACTACCGACTCAAACAACTCAAAAATGGCAACTACACCTTGCGATCTTTCCAACGATATACGACAACCCCACCTTTGATAAGAGATAGTAAATGGTCACCTACTGGTCAAGCCTCTAATGACCACTGAAGACCAAAAAGAAAATCATCAAAGAGACATTGTCATACTTAAGACAATGCAACAAACCCGAAAGGAATCAGTCAAGTAATAACTAAGTTGCAAGCCTTTTACCGTGCGGTGACTTTGTTGAATTGCCTCCCCTTAATTACCGGATGTTGCGTCACCGGAACCGGAAGCAAGATGGCCGACCGGAAGCAAAATGGCGGAACCGGAAGCAAGATGGCCACCGTGATCCAAGATGGCGAACCAGAAGCGGATATGACGTCACAGAGGGCTAATCAGCCCTAATCAGCCCGAGAAATGGGACTTGATCGGTGCATCTATACTACTGCAGTTGCTTACTTAAACCTTCATCTTATTGAGTTAAAAGAGTTTCAATTGGGCCCAAGTAGTCAGATGACCCCTTATAGAGGTTATGGCTCTTATAGGTGAAAAATAGCGGTTTTCATGTTTTAATGGAATAGAAATATATTTAGAACGAGAAAAGCTGTTGCTTGATTTAACTCTCTGATCATTGAGCTCCAAAAAAGTCTCGATAGCCTTAGGTCGAATTTGTCAGACACCTTGGGTTGATTCAAGAACCAGGTTTTTTTATAGAATTTTCCAAGAAATTTCCTGAGAAAATCCCAAATTAATTGAAACAATTTTGCACCATAGGCAAATCGTAACCAGCACACCTACCAACCGTTGTCAATATAGTCTAATAATCCTCTTATTTTCACAGCTTTAGGTCTGCATTTAAAACTAATATGAGGCAGGTAAAACCCGTTACGCTCCCGAAGTTTCAATGATTTAATTTTTTTTTTTTTTGGTTCGAAAATAAAAACAATCTAGCTTTTCTTGTGGGTTACGTGAGCGTTTAATGACGTCTAAAATTTTCAAAGATAAAAACGTTAAAAAGACGCCGAAAGTTCGGGAAATCAAGCGCGTGCTATACCGGACGTTGAAGGAAAATTCAGCTCATAGTACAACTAAAATATTGACATTTCTACCATTATCGCTCCCTTCGGGAGCGTATTAACCTAATATGAGGCAGGTAAAACCTGTTACGCTCCCGAAGTTTCAATTTATTTATTTTTTTTGGTTCGAAAATAAAAACAAGCTAGCTTTTCTTGTGGGTTACGTGAGCGTTTAATGACGTCTCATATTTTCAAAAATAAAAACGTTAAAACGACGCAGAAAGTTCGGGAAAACAAGCGCGTGCTAAATTGGACGTTGAAGGAAAATTCAGCTCATAGTACAACTAAACTATTGACATTTCTACCATTATCTAATATGATGCAGGTTAAACCTGTGACGCTCCCGAAGTTTGAACGTATATTTAAATATTTTACAAGCTAAAATAAGTTTTCAAATTTTTATTGGGCAATTAATTGAAACAAAATCTTATTCGAAAATTAAAACAAAGTAGCTTTTCTTGTGGGTCCTGTGTGCGCTTAATGACGTCAGGAATTTTCAAAGAAAAAAGCGTTAAAAAGACGCAGAAAGTCCGGGAAAATGCGCGTGATTTACCGGACGTTGAAGGAAAATTGAGCCCATAGTACAACTAGAATATTGACATTTCTACCATTATCGCTCCCTTCGGGAGCGTATAAGAACCAGGAACAAGTCAAGGAAATATAACCGGTTAATTAGATCATCATATTTAAATTCAATTTAATCAGGACAACCCTAAGATAAATCTAAGATGTGCAAAATCTCAGAATGGCAAAAAAATTCTTGCCAGTGCAAAAGAATGATTACTAGTATTTCAAATATATATAGCTTCAGCAGTTCATTATGGCTACAAGCGGAAAAAACAATAAACTGCTTTACCGCCAAACGACGATGAAAATATAGTTTATGAACGACAGAAAAATCATTTGCAATATATGGTTGATTTGGTGGCGCACAAATTAGTCATATTAGACAATGTAATGAGTTTTTATTCTGTTATTTAGAAAAAACAAAACCCACAATCTGTCACATTGATAAATTTACTAGACAAGTGAACGAAAGACTAAAACATTTACTACTGCACCCTTTTTATGTTTGTGTAGGAAGGTATATTATACTGATGGGAAAAAAAGAATCATGCGTTCCTTTGCAAAATCCATTGTACCCAAATTTCTTCTTCCCAGAAAATCGTTTTTAAAAAAATCAGCTTTCGAGATGAAGCTTTAACTGAATGTCAAGTGGATGACCCAGATCATTTTGGGGTAAAAATCTGAAATAATTGAAAAATTAAGATAAAAAAAATTCTTTTGCTTAAAAAAATAGAATAAAATCGCAATTTTCACTCATATTTTAGGGTAAGTCCCTTCAACCACTCAAGAGAAAGAGGTTTTTGGTCAAATTCAGCTGAGAAAAGTGAACTTAAAAAATGTGTGTTGTTTTCAAGTGTGATTTTGTGGATTTCAGATTGACAATACTTAATTTCAAACTGCAAACAAACATCTCTTATTGTCTTAAAACGAAAAAAAAAAACAAAAACAAAAACAAAAAAACAAACAGTTACGATATTAGGGAAAAAGATACTGCAATACTTTTCTGATAAGGCAGTGTCTGCGCGTCCACGCCGCGTGGATGAATAGACCACAGGCTGCGCGTCCACGCTTCCGATATAACGAGTAATTAAGGATTTTTTCCGGACAATTTCGGTTATTTCGTAATTTTTATAAACTTCCCAATGCGTAGAGCAATAAAGAAATTAATATTTAAACTTAAAAATGTATTTTAATATTCACTGATATACAATTTAAGTATTAAACACGTGAAAATTAGCGAAAACTGCTAGAATTTCGTAATTGTTTTTATTAATTTTTATATATCATCAAAGGGAATGCAGTGTAAACAATAATTCTTTGGGAATTCGAAAAAAAATATAAAGAATGATATAAAAACGTAATTATGGTCTAAAAGAAACCAGAAAACTCTAACTGACCCGTTTTAACGCAGACTTCATAAAAATAATTGCAGTGAAGATGTATTAAAATCGTATACATGTAACAGTTAAGCTATCAGTCGGACACGGAAAGAATCTTTCCACAGAAATTTTAAGCTTACGGCATACACTACTACTGAGAAAATTAAACGTGTTTTCATTTTCTCAGACTACTACATATACATATGATAGAACGAGGACTTGCTCACATCTATCAATATTATGCCAGGATTCAAATGATAAAAGTTGGAACTAAAAATCTATAGCTTGAACAATCAGTCTCTATCAATATTTGATATATTTTAAGAGTCAATGTGCATACGAAAAAAAAAGCATTTTGTTGGGTTTTGTTTTGTTTTCTGTTAGGACGTTGCTGGGATGGCCGAAATTCTGCATTCTGTTGTTATTTTTTGCCGAATATTCTCCTTTTTTCTAAAGATTTTGACTACTTGTTCTCGTTATTAAAGTTTATATAAATTAGAACTTTCATTTACTGAACTTCCATTCATTGTAGTATGAAATTGAATTCTGTGTAATTATTTGTACCTGGAAATGTCAAAGTTCCGTGACATTAGATGCGAAATTTGCATGCCGAAATGCAAATACCGGAAGCGTGGACGCGCAGCCTGTAGTCTATTCGTCCACGCGGCGTGGACGCACAGACACTTCCTTCTGATAAAATGTATCAAATATCGAATGAAATCTATTTTTTAAGACATGCACAGTTTCCTTTATCCCGTTAGTATATATTAACACAGTACTAAGGCATTATGATCCCCACAATGTTTGCTAAAATATCTATATTCACCAACAGGTCCTTCTTTTAATGGTTCTTTAACGAGGAGGAATAAACGTGACATTTTTCCAACTCGTATGGTGCACCACCATGGTTTGCGGTCAGGTTGTTCGCGTAAAAGCCAAACTACCCCGGTATTCGTTGTGACAGGGCTTTCCCAATCAATCACCTGGGGCAAACATCACAGTCGCAGCACTCGCTTTGTTGGCAATGCGGCCAGTGCCGATGTTAAGTAGAAAACCGTTCTTTAGTGGAACATTACAGGCAATCTTATTCGCCACCCTGAACACACACGAGTAACATTTCAAATTGTGAGATAACCTCCACTTCGTATATGAAATTGGTTTGTCTTTATTTTGGTTTCATATAGTGTCCAATAAAATTTGATCTTTCTTATCTCATAATCTAGCAGATCCTGTACGCAATCCAGCAGTCGTACCAAAAAGATTTCGTCGGCGAGAGCTTCACTGAATTTCTAATCAGATGACCCACCAGCAATCCTATCGAGGTCTCTTCCCCATTCGCATTTTTCAAGACATACACGGTAATTTTCCTCACCTAGGGCTTATCTTGTCCGTACTGTCTATTCATAATTCCACAGAATTTGGCGGATGTCCTTCCTAAATACCCACAGCATCTATCAAATTCGACCGAATCCAAAGAAATTCCTCACTGAGGTTCATTCTATTCACACTCTGTATCCCTAATTTGATAGAATCCAGTGAATTTCTTGAAGTTCATCCTTTTCAATTCGTCTTTCCCTAATTTGACAGAATCCAGTGGATTTCCTGACGTTCATCCTATTCACACTCTCTATCCCTTATCCGACAAAATTCTCACTGAGGGCCAACCTATTCACACCGTCTATTCCTTATTTGACAGAATTCAGTGGATTTCTTCACTGAGATTCATCCTATTCACACTTTCTATCCCTAATCCCATAGTGCCTATACTATATATCTTGAAGAAATGGGTAATTAAATAGTCATCACCTTAATTAATCATTGATAATTAAATATTGTTTTTTTGTTCTCTCTGTTTTATTTTCTGTATTTTAATTTTACTGCCCCTCGTGGGCGTCATGATTGGCAAATAAACAATTTGTTGTTGTTGTTGTCTATCCCTAATTTTACGTTCATCCTATTCACACCGTCTATCCCTTATTTGACAGAATCCAGTGGATTTCCTCACTGAGATTCATCCTATTCACACTCTCTATCCCTATTCCGATAAAATTCTCACTGAGGGCCATTATATTTAAACTGCCTATCTCTAATCTGACAGAATCCAGTAGATTTCCTGAAGTTCATCTTATTCACACCCTCTATCCATCATCCGATAGAATCGAGTAGATTTCCTCACTGAGGTCATCCTATTCACACTGACTATCCCGAATCCGATAGAATCCAGTGAAATTCCTCACTGAGGGTAATCTTATCACAATGTCTACCTCTAATGTGACAGAATAAATTGGTTCCTCACTGACCCGTTCATCCTATCGGTACCGGATATCCCTAATCTGATAGAATCCAGTGGATTTCATCACTGAGGGTTCAGTCTATTCACACTTTCTATCCTTAATCTGATAGAAGCCAGTGGATTTCATCACTGAGGGTTCAGTCTATTCACACTTTCTATCCTTAATCTGATAGAAGCCAGTGGATTTCATCACTGAGGGTTCATCCTATTTACACGTTTTATCCCTAATCCGACAGAATCCAATGAATTTCCTGAGGTTCATCATATTCACACTGTCTATCCCATATCCGATAGAATCCATTGGATTTCCTCACTGAGGGTCATCTTATCTACACTGTATATGTCTAATCCGACAAAATCCATTGGGATTCCTCACTGAGGGTTCATCCTATTCACACTGTCTATCCTTAATCCGACAGAATCCAGTAGATCTCCTCACTGAGGTCATCCTATTCACACTGACTATTAGTAATCGACTGAATCTAGTGGGTTTGCCGAAGGTTATCTTATTCACACCGTCTATCCCGAATCCGATAGAATCCAGTGAAATTCCCCACTGAGGGTAATCTTATCACAATGTCTATCTCTAATGTGACAGAATAAATTGGTTCCTCACTGACCCGTTCATCCTATCGGTACTGGATATCCCTAATCTGATAGAATCCAGTGGATTTCATCACTGAGTGTTCAGTCTATTCACACTTTCTATCCTTAATCTGATAGAAGCCAGCGGATTTCATCACTGAGGGTTCATCCTATTTACACTGTCTATCTTATTCCGACAGAATCCAGTGAATTTCATCATATTCACACTGTCTATTCCTTATCCGATAGAATCCATTGGATTTCCTCACTGAGGGTCATCTTATCTACACTGTATATGTCTAATCCGACAAAATCCATTGGGATTCCTCACTGAGTGTCGTCCTATTCACACTCTCTATCCCTTATCCGATAAAAATTCTCACTAAGGGCCAACCTATTCACACCGTCTATTCCTTCTTTGACAGAATCCAGTGGGCTTTTTGAGGTTCATTATATTCAATTCGTCTTTCCTTAATTTGACAAAATCCAGTGGATTTCCTGACGTTCATCCTATTCACAATCTCTATCCCTTATCCGACAAAAATTCTCACTGAGGGCCAACCTATTCAAACCGTCTATCCCTTATTTGACAAACTACAGTTGATTTTCTCACGGAGGTTCATCCTATTCACACTGTCTATCCATAATCCGATAAAATTCTAACTGAGGGTAATTATATTCAAACTACTTATCTCTAATCCGACAGAATCCAGTGGATTTCCTCACTGCGCTTCATCGTATTCACACTGTCTATCCTTAATCCGACAGAATCCAGTGAATTTCCTGAGGTTTAACCTATTCACACTGTCTATCCCTAATTTGACAGAATCAAGTTGATTACCTAAGGTTCATCCTTTTCACACTCTCTATCCCTAATCCGATAAAATTCTCACTGAGGGTCATTATATTCAAACTGCCTACCTCTAATCCGACAGAATCCAGTGGATTTCCTGACGTTCATCCTATTCACACTCTCTATCCCTTATCCGATAGAATCAAGTGGATTTCCTCACTGAGGGTCATCCTATTCACAGTGACTATTAGTAATCGACAGATTCTAGTGGATTTGCCGAGGGCCACTGTGGCGGATCCAGAAATTTTCAAACGGGGGGGGGGCGGGCGCAATTATAAAAAAAAAACCTTCTGGGACCTATTGTTTCATACAGTTCATAACCAATTTTGTTTTGTTTCATACAGTTTTTTGTCAAACGGGGAGGGGGGGGGGTGCCCAGTACGCCGGTCCTAGATCCGCCTTTGGGCCATCCTATTCACACCGTCTATCCCTACTTTGACATTATCCAGTGAAATTCCTCGCTGAGGGCAATCTTATCACACTGTCTATCACTGATATGAATAAATCAGTTTTAAATTATAAAATTGACAGAATAAATTGGTTTTCCTCACTGACGGTTCATCCTATCGGTACCGGATGCCCCTTAACTGATAGAATCCAGTGGATTTCATCACCAAGGATTCAGTCTATACACACTTTCTATCCCTAATCTGATTGAAATCAGTGGATTTCCTCATTGAGCGTTCATCCTATTTACACTGTCTATCTTAATCCGACAGAATCCAGTGGATTTTCTCACTGCGCTTCATCGTATTCACACTGTCTATCCCTAATTTGACAGAATCCAGTGGTATTCCTCACTGAGGGTCATCCCATTCACACTGTATATGTCTTATCCGACAAAATCCATTGGGATTTCTCACTGAGTTATTTCTTTCACACTGCCGATCTCTAGTCTACAGAATCCAGTGGATTTCCTTACTGTGGGTCATTCTATTCACACTGTCTATCCCTAATCCAATAGAATCCAGTGGATTTCCTCACTGATGATCATCCCTTTCACATTGACTATCTCTGGTCGACAGAATTCAGTGGTTTTTGCCGAGGATCATCCTATTCACACTGTCTATCCCTTCCTTATCCGACAGAATCCAGTGAATTCATCACTGATAGTCATCCTTTTCACACTGTCTATTCCTAATCTGATAGAAGCCAGTGGATTTCCTCACTGAGAGTTCATCCTATCGGTACCGGATATCCCTAATCTGATAGAATCCAGTGGATTTCATCACTGAGGGTTCTTTCTATTCACACCATCTATCCCTCATCCGAAAGAACCCAGTAGAATTCCTCACTGAGGGTCATCAAATACACATTGTCTATCCCTAATCTGATAGAATCCAGTGGATATCTCATTCAGGGTCATTTATTCACACTGTATACCCCTAATTTGATAGAATCCAGGGGATTCCCTAATTGAGGAACAAGTAATTCCATCGCGACTAAATTGCACGTACTATCATTTGGTATCATCCTAACAAAAGCGTCTTTCTTTAATCACAAAGAATCAAGTGAATATCTTTACAAAGGGCCAATTACATGTATATCATAAGCATCCATCATAATCCGAAAAAAAAATCATTAGATTCCCTCGCTAAGGGTTTATTTCATCCACAGCATTGATACCTAAAATGTCAGAATCTCATGAATTTCCTCACTGGGCTCTTATCCGACAAACCCCGACACGGAAAATTCAAAGGGATTTCTTTACTAAGGGGTCATCTTTTCGCACCACCTATCCTAATCCAATTAAGACTCGCCTAATGGACTATCCATTCCCATGTAGGTAAATCTAAAAAGAGAAATAAACGGTTATTGCATTAACATTGTGGAATATTTTTCACGAACAGAATTCAATATTGCACGAGTTTATACGAGCAATATTTATTCTACAAAAATTTTGACGTCAAATTGCGGTAGTGTAACATGAAAATGTACTGCACGCTGACGTCAAATTGAGGTAGTGTAATATGAAAATGTAAGTTGCACACTGACGTCAAATTGCGGTAGTGTAACATGAAAATGTACTGCACGCTGACGTCAAATTGAGGTAGTGTAATATGAAAATGTAAGTTGCACACTGACGTCAAATTGCGGTAGTGTATAATGAAAATGTACTGCACACTGACGTCAAATTGCGGTAGTGTAATGTGAAAATGTATTGCACACTGATATCAAATTGCGGTAGTGTATAATGAAAATGTACTGCACACTGACGTCAAATTGCGGAAGTGTATAATGAAAATGTACTGCACACTGACACCCCATCGCTTACTTTTGGGAACATTATATTGCTATACAATAAAGACAATTTACTGAATTGATATATATATTATCTATGTGCAAAAAAACTCATTTTAAGTATTATCCTATGTTTTACGGTGATTTTGTATTCATTTTCTTCATTTATTTATCAAAGAACTTTAAAGTAGACATAACTGCATTAAAACATTTCGAAATAGCTTTTAAGAACAAAATTTAAGTACACTTTGCAAGAAAAGTCCCCACAATTATAGGCCAGAGAGACATAAAAGGCAAAGAAATGAATTTTAGTCACTTTAGGTTATCTTTAAACACATATTTTTAGGTTTATTCCGGAAATTAATACAACTAGCAATAATATCTAAAATTGAATATTTGTAATTGAATAAGGACACCTCTTCCATAGCAGTTTAAAGTTAATTGCTAACAAGAAGTCTTATAGAACAACAACCCAGATCTAATATAACACCGAAGAAAACAATCTTGATGTAATTTTTGGCGTTAGTGTTTTTCATTAAGGATTCTTTTACATTTAACACAAATTGTAATTTCCTTTTTAGCTTTAAATGATCTTTTTCATTGATGTTTTACTAAAATTAATGAAATTGGTGCTTTAAAGTGTCAAACTAAATAAGGTTCAGATTATAAATGGATACAAAAATAATAGAAAAAACTTCAATTTGATTAAGCTGTTATGATATCCATGCAAAAGTCATGTTTATGTGAAATGTTATGATTATAAGTTGAAGATGAAATATTACAAGCAATAAATGATAACATGTTGTTGTTGAAATGATGCAAGATATGCACGTACACACTTTATATACAAGAACATTTTTTATGTAAATTAGTAAAAAGCCAATGTTTAATACGAGTTAATCCGGGCTTTCTATTGGGACATTGACACTTTCATTTTACGCAAGTATCTTTACTCAGAAAAATAAGTCTACGGTTTTTTATCATATGTTCTATAATAACAATTTTGCAACCTGCACCGGCGGTCAATGTGGTATATGTTTCTATATATATATGTTAATTTTCTTTTTTGTTTCATCTACAAATAAATATCGCATTAGGTAATGATGTTCCTGTGGAAATCTGTAGGGCCTCAAGGTAATCTTACTCTGGAACGCCAATATCCAAATTTGATATCTACTACAGAAATAAGAGAGGCGAACATGATAACTTTTATAAGCTCACCTGGCCAAATGCACCCGTCGTCGTCTGTCGTTTGTCATCCGTCGTCTGTTAACAATTTCAAAAATCTTCCCCTCTGAAACCACTTAACCAATTTGATTGAAACTTTGCAGGAATGATATATGACTTGTTGGCAATAAACGATCCTCATTTTGAAATGATTTGATAAAAAACATGGCCACTCTTACTTTAAATAGAACATAGGGTAACATCACTTTAAATCTCATATAACAGATAGAAAACATCTGAAGCATTTTAGGCTATTTAGAATCAAAATCTCTACGATTGTCTCTTTGAGTCGAAGTTGTCAGATGACCCCTTATAGGGGTTAGGGCCCTTTAAAGGCCAAAAAAGCGGTTTTCCTACTTTTGCCCTATACAATGAACACTATTGCAGAAAGAGAAAAGCTGTTTCAGTTCATTAAGCTCTACAAAAGTCTCCATTGGCTCGATGCTGTCATAGGTTATGGCCCTTTAAATGCCAAAGATAGCGTTTTTTCATGTTTTTGTCCTATAGAATGAAACATTTGAAGATAGAGAAAAGCTGTTGCTTGCTTAAACCTTCAGGTCATTAGGCTCTACAAAAGTCTCCATTTGGTCAAAGTTGTCAGATGACTCCTTATAGGGTTATGGCACTTTAAAGGCCAAAGTAGCGTTTTTCCCGTTTTTTTGCCTGTTAGAATGAAATCTATTGCAGATAGAGAAAAGCTGTTGCTTGCTTAAACCTTTAGCTCATTAAGCTCTACAAAAGTATTGTATTATTAAAAGTGACAAAAGTATGTAACTTAATATACACTTGGACAAAAGTTAAGGACCACCAATTTTTAAAATTTTCAAAAGTTTTGTTTTCTTCTTTTATTACAGAAGCATATAAATTTGATCAAAAACCTGCATGGTGATAAAAGACTAATATGTTCGCTAGCTGTTTAAACGTTTTTTGGTCATTAAACCATTATATTTGTGGTCAACAGTTGGCTTTTTGTGAACATGGGGGAATTACACAGAAAAAATCCCCCCAAAATTTGCAGCTAAAATTATCTGTAATTATGAATTTGTTCTTGATTGTGTAAAAAATGATCTAAACGTAACGATTTACCATTTTCCAACAATAGAATAAAGCTTTCAAGTTCGATATCGTTGAAATTTTCGCATATTGTGAAAAAAAAATATGCCCCCTATTTTTGCCTAAATTTCTTTCACATAGTCAAATTCATTGCATATGGCCAGTCTATTGAATAATTTCTGTTTTTTTTTAAATTAAATCTAAAGTTGAGTTGATGACAATATTATAGTATTATTGCGTAAAGTTTTCCATATTCACGGTAGGTCCCGTGTCCGGCGACAGGATTGTTTTTTCGAGAGGGATTTACAATTGTCCTGGTTTTTTCAAGAGAATAATCAATAAAAATGCAAACTCTGGTGATATTTAGTGATTTTTAGCTGAAAGCGAAGAAAAAATGCTACCAACGGGTAGGCATATTTTAGTATTATCATATTGTATAATAACAACACCAATTCCTATAAAAAAATGTGATTCCTGAATAAAATTGTGGGCTGTTTTTTGAATTTTTACCTTTTTGCATTTTTCGCTCCTAAAAGACAACTATATTGAACGAGATTGCTAACCATTATAACAGAACATCAATGTTATATTATGGCATCCTGAACATTGATGCCAAAAAGTTGCATCTTACATATTTTTAAATTAAAATAAAATACATGTCCAGGTTTTTTCAAGAGGCGTCCAGGTTTTTGCAAGAGAGGTCCAGGTTTTTTCATACTTTAGATAGACAAGCATCTTCGCTAGCCAAGGGTTACGATTCGCTATCTCTCATCTTCACCCTTGGCAGATATAGAAGGATTTTTGTGGTCATACATTCTCTCATCTGATTGGATGCAGTGAAAGTTGGCTGCATCCAATCAAATTGCTCAATTTTCATTTTTAAACAATCTGTTAACAAATATGTGGGTTTACAAAGGTGATAAATAATTATTATTTTTGCAAAAATATTAGCAATTTTGATCAAATCTTACCAAACTTTCCTTTATTTTATCTTAATATAAATGTTTGTCGTTAATGAAATGAAATATCTCCTATTTTTGCAACTATCTGGAAAAAAATATTTTTATTTAACTTGGTATAGATATTGCTTCAAGGGAGATAATTAAAATGTTGAGATTATAAAAACCTTCTAGATCTGCCAAGGGTGAAGATGAGAGATAGCGGATCGTAACCCTTGGCTAGCGAAGATGATAGACAAGTTGTGCGTGTTGTTTACCTGTTAAATCATATTTTAAAAGACATTGTATGTTGTTAAACAAATAAGAATACGGTACTATCATTTCAAGGGTTTTGGACAAGAATACGTCAGTTAAAGTCAAGAATTTCTTTATAAACAGGCAGGCACATATAATTGACGCCTACAACCAGAACCCATTGATCTATTGTCTAAGCATAAATACCAACTGTTATAAATTGAAAATAGCCTGCTACAATAATTGACTGGAAACAAAATGTTTGTGTTGCGACAAGCAGAAATTGCTTACAGTTTCTGGGCTACCTTCTTTTAACTTGACTTGTAGTTGTTTCTTGGATGTGTTTGTTTGTATCATACAGTCGTCTTCTTTCATGTCTGCTGTTTTATCTAGGATTATATAAGACTCGATTGCCCTTTCAGTACGTCTTAATTTTTACACATATGTATTTATTCTATTGTATATATTATAGTTTCAACCAAAAACTTCATAAGAGTATGCTCCCGTGCGGGACCCGGAAGGTGAATAGGCTAGCAGCAGCGCTAAGCTTGTCGGTAAAAGTCCACTAAAGAGCGCTCAGAAACCTGTCATCTTTCCAGGCCACTTAGCCCACAAAGCGACTGGGATGTGTGCCCCAGGTGGTTGAATGGGGCAGCCCTGTCATAATAAATGCCGGTTTATCTGGCTACACTAATGCGGAAACTTGACCGTAAACCATATTGGACCAACGTGCGTGGAGAGTTCCAAGGTTCATGCACGTAAAATATCCCACTTTGCACCGTCACAGGCTAAATTTTGCGCACCTACCCACCTCTTCCCTTTTCCAGTGATTTTCAAAATTTACAGATCCTTTGTTTCCCACTCCAACCCCGCTTCTCTCTCTCAGTGAGTATAGGTTCAAACAGGATTCAGCATTGTATTTTCGCCAGATAAAGGATGGTTATGTGAAACTGGTTGTGAGTTGGCTATATCCCACACAGGTAGATGTTCCATCTAGTATGACCTCATTTCGGGTAAGGGTTCTCCATTGTCAGTCACCATATGGAAGGGTTCCAAATTGTGCGAAACTTTTGAGGGAGGATTTCGTCACTTTCTGGATGCATTGGCCTATGGTGCGTTAAGGGTACATTGGGCTATCTTGTGAGTTGGTTCGTTTTACTTCTGGTTTGTGGTCGTGCATGGGTCCTTCGAATGACATACAGGGGTCTGTGTCCTGGGTGGGTCTACAGAATTCATTTTGGTGTTTCAATTAGCTCTTGTCCTGCTGATTATGACTGAAATAGTGTCGACTGGACATAAAACAAACATAAGAGTATGAGATTCAAATGCTATTTAAGTTTCTGTATCTTAATATACATATGTATACGTTAAGGGGTTCCAATATCTCATATTCCCTAATGTTTTTATCAAATATCCCGTATCCAAAATGGAGGTTTTTTTTCTTAATCTATATCCCTGTAAATAGAATAGATTTAAATATTCTATATCCCAGTTTGTTTTGCCTCAAATATCCCGTATTCCAGGAATAAATATGTAAATATCCCATATTCCAAAACACTCTTAAACTCTTGAAATAACAGAATGCACCAGTGGAATATGCTCTTTTTGTATTTATTGTTTCTGACATACATGTAGATTTTATAGTTTCAAAGACTTGAAAAGGCACAAAAACAAGATTGCAGTTACCTTTCAAAATTTTGCCCACCGTAACAATTGCTCTTTTTGAAACCGGTAATTTATTAAAGCACGTCAAGAAAGTCACAAATGTACCATTAAACTAATTTTGTCAAAATACTAATTTAGTCTTCAAAGATAAGTCAGATAATGCATTTGGGCAGTCTACTTATGCTTATTGACTGAGTTATTGGTCCAAGGCTAGCCATATTGGACTGAGGCGAAGCCGAAGTCCAATATGGCTAGCCGAGGACTAATAACTCAGCCAATATGGATAACTTTACGCAATTATACCTGTATTGACTAACCTGACCAATATGGCTGACATGCCATATTGACTAGTCCAATATGCCATATTGGACTGGCAGTATCCGTCCAATATCCATATTGGACGGATAAATTACATATTGGCGCAGTTTTGTGTTTATATAGTATAGGCTGTTTTCATCATATTTAGACAAATATTTTTATGTTAGTCAATAATATTCCATTATCCATATAGCCATTGGTAAATTTTATTTTTTGTGTTCAAGATATAAATTTATGACTTTGAAAACTTTGTTGATTTTCAGGTGGTCCCTAACTTTTGTCCAAGTGTATACATTTACTTAGACTTTAAATTCAAATAATCAATCGAATGCTCTATAACTTAACTTGATGTAGGATTCCTCGGTACAAAAATAAAGATATGATATTATTCATTGCGAAGTGTGACCCAAAATTTAGACAAAATTTAATTCTGTCAGACAGAAAATTTGAAAAACAATGTTGCACATACAAGATTAAAGCATGAAATACCATTATGTGAGAAGCCTGAAAATATCATTCTGTGATACAGATCTAAAATCTATTTCACCATGTCTGCGACCTTCAATAGTAATGTTGATACCCATTTTATATAACCCCCAACAGACAACAAAGGAAATTTGAAACGATAAATTTAGCAATTCGGGGCTTCTGATTAATACAGAAAAAAGGAAATGAAAATAATCTATCAGGAACAGACTTCATCAGACATCTTATTTACAACTTTCTGTACACGTTTATCCAATTATGACATCGGTCATCAAAAGTCGCACTTAGAATAAATTAATTACTGCGTTACTTAATGTCCACCGTGATGGGAAATGACCAATAACATCAAAACGTGAAATATAAAAACCCTCATTCAATAGATTAATGCTGAGATGACAAAATATGTAACGATGTTTATGTAACCATGGCAGTACTAATTTGCTGAGTTAATGACCACTGTCCTCCATAATGTTACAAACCTCAGAACATTTTATTGCACGCCAAAATCAATCCTTTTTTGAAAACCTCTGCTGGTGGACCAGATGTACTTGAAATGATTTAAGACACGTCCGTCAAACATGTCTACGAAAGAATTAAGAGTCAGTCTGATATTAGTTTAAACTTATTCATTTATCCTGGATTGGGAAACAAGTTTGAAGCTTATGTAGTTTCCTCTCCAACTTGCAGTTTGCAAGTGTAGCCTTTGTAGCGGTCGATCCCCATTCAGCTTACTCACATCGAACTCTACCTAAGAGGGGTCTTTAATGTGCACAGAGTATTGTTCTCTCCATACATGGGAAAACATGTTTTCATCTCTTCAGAAAGAGTAGCATCATTCCTCGAGACCATCGCAAATAGCGTCGAGTTGGAAAATTGGTCGATAAAATTTTCATCCCAGACAAAGATCTTGGCGTTACACGCGGTTAACCAATACACCACCAACTTCCGTTTTAAAAATTATAAAAAAAATAAAAAAAGATGGCCTAATTTGTGTCTTTGTTGAAAGCATTACCCTTTACTTAACAATATAAATATGGACGACTGCAGTTTTGAAGAGTCTAACAGTTTCAGTTATTCTGTTTTTTTTAAAGGAAAATTTGGTCAAATTGCCCGATTCCTATCTCCACCAACGAACATACTACTTATTTCATATTAGTCCCTGTGCTCCTACAATAATTAAGTATGAAATGACGAAGGAATATATAATTTCACAGTTAAATAGAAATATGACAAATTGGTTATAAATAGAATCGACAGCGTCAAATGGTCCCTTAAGTAATCAGTGAAGGTGACCAATCAACGAGTAGTAACGTTCTTAATGTGATCGTCACTTTGAAATGCTGACAGAGGGGAATAAAGGAAAAACAACAGAATTCAGGAGAATGGTCAGGTAGAAAGACAATTCATGGCGCTTTGTTTTACATTTTGGAATATTATCACTATACTCATATAGAAATCTTTATTGTGATTCGCTTAGAAGTTGTCACGTGGCTTGTGATAATTCACTGGGTCAACCGGTAATCGTTGGGTCGCATAGTAAGGTCACCCTCTTGCGAGAATTTGCACGTGGCTCACGAGTTTTCTTTAAAATTGTATAGGTTTTATTTTTTTCTAATGGAAAATTTTAAAATGTCCGAAATATGTTTAGAATTTAATATCAAATTATTTTATTTAAATATTCGATATAATATAACAGTTATCACCCTAGATGATATGTGACCCGGTATTTCTTTCCCCATCGAAAAGTAAGGTCAACCTCTGGGCAAGCCCTCGGGCGACCTTACTTTCTCGGGAAAGAAACCACCGGGTCACACACCAACTAGGGTGATAATTTTATAAGAGCAAATGGTGCGTAATAACAAAAGAGCCTTAGGGAACATATACATAATGGCTTCATATCATCCAGATAGAACACGAAGAAGAGACGTCAATTGTATTTGCGTGTACCCACGATTCACTACTTAAGACAAAATTTGGTGAAAAATTGTTTTGAGGCAGGATATCTTTCACTGATATCCCTTTATCTATATACATGATATAATTACCATTTCCTGAAATAAGAACAGTCCGCTGCAGCATTGATCTAACCACCACAAGCATCTTCCTTTGTAAGAATGTAAATATGTGCAGCTTTCATTACCGTTGGAACTTGTATTGTCGAAAGCCTTCTGATTTACAGAGTGGAGTTAATAACACTCAACATGGAGTTCAAATTCTTACTGTAAGAAGAAGATTTTGTTTTTGAGTTAACATTACTACTAATTTCCTACGGCACTTTTCAAGGTTTTAATTACCCATCGTTTACTGTGGCATGATTTGTTTTTGAGACCAAATTATTCTAGGCATCGTTTAACAAGGTTCACCCAATAATTCGTTTTTGAAGTGGCATATCTATTACAGGCCTCATTTTACTAGGTTAACTCACTATCTATTTAATGATTGATAATGGTTGTAGTGTAGAAAGAGCCACTGTGGCCTTTAATGCTCCGACTTGTGGTTTATCATTTTTATTTACTTAACATGATATATTTTGCTCATGATATATAAGTAGGGGTTATTACCACAGTTTACTTATCAGTGACAAATACTAGGAACCGTTTTGATGATAATAATTGCAAATAGTATACGTTACATCAGACAAAATGTATTTGAGAGCAAAATGAAACTGGATTACGTACAATGATCATTTGCTGGGCTTATACCGTACTTCATTGTTTCGCTATATAATGTATTTATGTGTTAAAATCTCTTCCCAGAACCACTAAGTATATCACCAAATATTATAACTTTCAGTTGAATGTTTGGAAGGAGCGACATATTTGATGAGAATTTTATGTTTTTTTTTTTGTATATTAAAGTACATTCGATTTTTTCTTGACTTGCTAAAGGTTTGTAATGTACGAGTTTATGCACGTTCGTTGCAAATTGTATTATGTAATCTAATAAGACGGTTAAATTAACTTTTCCTCTTAGTTCATTGAGTATCTGTTTTGCTAAAGAGGCGAAAACAAATTTATTACACCAAGTCTGGTAAGGAAGTTTGCCATTAAAATGCCATTTAAACATATCAGTTTAGACGGCTAAGTATATCAAGTCCATTTAAGTTCAAATGACCGTAGGCTTGTTGCTAAAACCCAATTTAGTGTTTATAACCAAACTAAGTACAACCGGATTACAATTGTAACCAATATAATAGACAAAACTTGTAAAAATTCTACAACAATGCTCCAAAAAAGAGGATTTGTTTGTTAACTTATTTTGAATTAATACTGAAAAGGCCATACTAGTCTTGCTCGTATTGCGAGCAATCAGAGAGTGATGTTATATCTAGAACTTTTTTTTCATATTTCAATAAAATCCAATTTTGGATTTAATTATTTCAATTCTAATTTTCGTTTTTCTAAAATAGCCAGAGTAAACTAGTTAGTAGTAAATGCACGGAAAACTAACAGTTGTTATTTCACCCCTTTTCTATTTTAACATAGCTGCGTAGTTGTTTGTGTACTTTAACAAAATCGTTTCTTATTGCAAATTAATTTTGTTCCCTCGGGAATATTAAAAAATAATGAGAGAAAAATTCAAATGTCTGTTGTCGGAAAAATTCAGGAACTTATGACCCTTTAGGCAAATAGTTAATATAATAATCTATCAATGTTTCTTGGAATCTTCTGAAAATTAATAGTTTTGTTGACCTTCTTTGCGGTGTCAGGTTTATTTTGTTTTTTGGGAATCATTATCATGTCTGTAAATAGTGTTGAAGAAAATAGTTTCCAGCGCTTTTTCAAATTCCCCACGTACAGTTTAGAATGCTGTTGGAAATTGCAAACCGTCACTTCTTGAAAAATATTGCGCATTGGTCTGGTATATAATATAGTTATCATCATCATCATCATCATCATCATCATTATATCATCATCATTATCATCAAGATTCGAGTTCTTTTAAGTCTGCAATTAAATAGGAAGTTGTGTATGAAGTTCCGTCATTTTTTCATAGTTGACAATTTATAGCTCCACTTAAACGATATGTCAGTTTAAAGTTTATATACGAGAGCCGGTGGTGTAGTGGTTAACGCGTCGGGCTTCTAACACCGAGGTTCGAGGTTCGATCCTCGTCCGGGGTGAAAATTTCATGAATCAATTTTCCGACTCTCTCTTGACCCCATTTGCGAGGATGGTCTCAAGGAACGATGCAAGTCCTTCGGAAGGGACGAAAAAAGGCTGTCCCGTGTATGCGGAGAGCAATACCCCATGCACGTTAAAGACCCCTTTGTAGATTTCGATAAGAGTAGGCTCAAACGGGGCCGCTACAAAGGCCACACTCGCAAACTGCTAGCTGGAGAGGGATTTACATAAGCATCAAGCTTGTTTCCGAATCCAGGATAAATAAATATGTTTAAACTATAAAGTTTATATATGATGATTTTTGTTAGTTTCGTTTGCACTTTAATTGTCCTTTCTCTCTATGTTATGAAGAGAACATGCCAAGTTTGAAGCACAAGATTTAAGCTGTTTAAAGATATTGAGGAATGTTCATTTACATGGAAGTAAAATAAGGGTAATAACAAAATTACCGAACTTGGATGATCAATCTCAATGTCCATGAGAAAAGACAAAACTGGGAAGACACACCAGAAAAAATGAAGATCGCAATGGACCTGACTTGGTACAGGCATTTCAAATTGTGGGTTAAACCAGGTTTTATTGCGCGCCAAACCCCCCCCCTTCATTGCAGCCTTAGGGTCGAGTAGCAACACAGTTGTTTAGACATAATAGTGATAATAAGATGACTATCTCAGTACAACAATTGGGGTAAAAAAGTGAGAAATATTAAGTTAGACGTCAATCTTTAACCACAAAGAGCTAGTCATATTTCCCAGTATATGCAACCTGATCACAGCCACCAATGTTCTAAATCCAGGTTATGCAAGGAAATTCGTTTGGGGAAATTTCCGGTTACGATTTCGGAAAGTGCGCTTTAATTTTTCATGTTAATTGTCATTCATCGGCTTCTTGCTGACATGTCTCAAATTTACAGTAACTCTCTACCCATATCGGCCAAAAAATAAAATATGATTTAATTCAGCAACAGATTACCATGAAATACGTATAGCTTCGTTTGTACTTTTCTTTTTGATGGTTTCTGTTCCTCCTTTAAGAAGGGGGTCCATATATGACTATTTCAGGACTGAATTTGAATCATATGCATTTTATTTAGACCATGGGCAAATTGCAGAACCGCGAGGAGCGCCTACTGGCCTCGTTGAAGGCTGCTGGTTGTTTTTCTGAATTGCTGCTTGATTGAGGGCTGTGTTGCGTACACTTATTCCACATCTCATTATTTTCTATTTTAAAAACTATAGTCATTTCTACAGCTGACTACATTCTCCTTTTTTTGGAAATATGGCTTGGAATGACAATATAAGTGATAAAATTCAAGCACACTTATCATAAACCGGACGTTCTCCTAACGAATTTTTCTCACATAACCTTGAGTTGTGATTTAGGACATTGATGGCCGTGATTATATACCATCATCAATAGGAATCTTATGAACATTGTTATGACAATGAATGTCATCTAAAAATTAAATGCTCAAAGAGCATGGGATCAAATATTATATTACGGAAATGTATAACAACAGGGATCAATATTACTTTTATGTAAAGCAATGGTAGTTCTGCATTAAATCTAGATATATCAGATACTTCCGACAAAGTCAAATAGTTACTTCCAGTTGTAATAAATATTCAATATTCCCTTTCCTGTATTTATGTACTATCTTCAATCATCTTCATCTTCAAGTGGCCAATCATTGAAGCGAGTACCTTCTCCCCCAATATTTACCATGAAAATCAAGCTATTGTTGCTCCCTATACTAGACTTTTTTTAGAAACTTTTTTCTCTCTCTGATTGATTTGTTTGAGGTTACTAGCATTGCCTTGTGTGATTTGTAACGGTTGTATCGTGTTTGATCAGTACTCTTCTAAGCAAATATTTTTGTTGACTTGCGCGATCTTTTAATCAGCGGAATGTGGATAGTGAACTTAACCAACAGATGCTTTGCAATAAAACACTTTGGACAAATATGGAAACTGTAAGCAGTAATTGCGATGTTTAAAAGATTGTTGCTAATAAAAACACTTTAAGCAAATATAGAATTTGTTAGTTGTAATTTCGATTACTTGTTAAGTAAAAACACAATGGAAAATAGGAAATTGTGGATTGTATTGCCAGAAACTAAATAACAAGCAACAGGTGAAATAAAATGTTTAATAACAGTGTGATAGAAATAATGAATGGAACCTTTCAGTCCGAGGAGGAAGTTCTTGTTTCATATTTGGGAGAAAAACGTAAAGACATTGGATCAGTTGTTGTACTAACCATAATCTATGTGATTGTTTTCATATCTGGAATTATAGGTAATGGATCTACATGTGTGGTAATAGCCAAGAACCCTTACATGCATACCGTGACCAACTATTACCTGTTCAGTCTGGCAATATCGGATCTGCTCATTTTAGTTATGGGTAAGTTGTTATTATTTTAATCCTTATGCATTTCTTCATCTCTTCTCTAAAAATTGAAAAGCACATTCGACCCACAATTCGTTCTTAACAAGTTGCTTGGGTCAATGGAAGGACTGTCACATAAAAAAGAGAGATAAATTTGTAATTTTTTTTTATCGAAAAAATTGTTTAAGAGACATACGATGTTTTGTCTTTTTTACAATTTTTTTCCTGGGTTCTTAGATTTACACTTTGTTAGATCAAAGTTTTGAGGGTTATTTTCTATTAGAAAAATTCGTCTTTCTTTTTCGTTTTAATAGATAAATAAAGGTAATAACAAAATTACCGAACTTGGATGATCAATTCTCATATATCCAAGAACAAAAGACAAAACAAGGCAAAGGCATGCCAGAGAAAGTGAAGATCGCAATGGTCGTGACTTGGTACAGGCATAAAAAGATGGTGGTTTGAACCAGGTTTTATGGCTCCAAACCTCCCTCTTCCATTGCGATCTAAGGGTCTAATAACACAAAACACAACTTAGTTGTGAGACACAATAGAGATAAAGAGGTAAATATCTCAGTACAACAAACTGTCTCAAACTTATTGAAACAATCACAAATCATTTAATCTGACATAATTTTGACATTTTGTATCAGTGGCTGATATCGAAAGAAAAACTTTTAAAGAGACCGGATGAAACGTTTTTTCTTATAACCTTGGTCCAAAAGCCGATCACGGAAAAAACTGTGCCGGGTAAAAAAATCTGATAAAATAAATTTTATGAAAAGTAGTTTTCTGAGTTGAAATAAAATTGAGATATTATTAACTGCTCCTTATCTAGGAGGTGGAAACGCTAAAGAATTCAAAGAGGACTTTGGTCAAGGTCACTGGCACCTGCGTCATTTGTTAAAAAAGAACATTTTGACGTGTTCCTATAAATATGATTTAAAAGATGACTTGAACACTCTAGATAGTTCCATTTGATTCTTAATAATAAATCATAGACCAATACCAGTACATGGAGTGACTAAGCACAATAGCGTTACAAAAGGATGGGTTGCGATAAGACCCTTTTTCAGCCCACCGCGAAAGTCAAAAATAAAATTAAGTAAATTATATCACAAAATTTCTGTTGGAAAAGTTAATATTTCTATTTTTTGTAAATAAACGTCAGTAGTTCAAAAGCTTATTTCATTTTTTAGTAAATGGTGCTTGAAATGAACCACCGCAAACGATTTTAACATTGTGCTTATGGGAAAGTTGGACAAATGAGTGATATATATCCTTCCCGGAAGTATAGCCTTGCACGCGGAACCAGCTCCATATTTTATTCAAAAGCTTGTAATACTAAAATACATCTTTTATGAAAGTTTCAAGCTGGTTCCGCGTGCAAGACATACTGAAAATTTAAAAAGACTTTTATTTTGTTGTCAGTTGTTAAAAAATGTGCGAAATTTCTCCGTTTTCCTCGTTTTTCTTGAGATAAGTGGTCGTTTCAATTTCAAAATTGTTGTTTAAAGTGATGTTTATATGATATGGACCTTTTATAGAATTTTAAACACTGGCTTCAAGGATTTTAGCACAAAATTTAGATTTATTGAAGCCCTACCTTGAAATTTTCTTTAAATCAAGATGAAATTTTCATTCAAAATGGGTCAATTTTGAACCCGATTTTCGAAGCTGTGTTCGTGAAAACGTATTAAAAAGAAGTCATTTACAACAGTTCAATCATTTTGCTACAAAATTATATAAAAAGTAAAATGCTAAGAAAATATTTTTATTTTTTGCCTATAGATGGGCCAAAATAGGGCCTGATCGCAACCCATCCTTTGCGATAACTACGAAAAAACCTGGATGATAAAGGGCCAAATGCTAATACAGTACTTTAGGAGTTCGAATAAGAGCAACCGTTGGTGTATTTGTCAACAAGTTTAGACGTTATGACTTAGTCAAACTATAAACATGACGTAGGTTGTCCTTTGGTAAAATGAAATACCGTCTAACTTTTAACTAAGATCATCGTCGGAAACCCACGGCTTGTCGCATTTCGCCTCGGCTACGCTTACCAACGTTGTGAAAGGAGTGCAATCGACCCTGAGTATCCGAGGATGAAGTAAGATTGAGATTCGGGTCAGGTGAGCTATTGTCATCACTTAGCGTTCCTCCGTCGTCCGTCGTCCGTAAACTTTTAAAACGTTAACTTCTCTGACACCATAAGTCCAATTGCAACCAAACATGGTATGGTTGTTCATAAGCATTCGGCGCTTAGAAATGATGTGGGGATTCTTTATTCGTCGTAAAACATGGCCGCCGTGGATAAAAATAGAACATAGGGGTAAAATGCAGTTTTTTTTTGCAAATAACTCTAAAAATGCTACAGATATCAAAATTCTGGCAGGGTAAAAGTGATCAGCACATCAAGACCTACCTAACCTGAAATTTAAAAGAAAATCTAACAACCCATATAGGAGTTATTGTCCTTGTTGTGGATTTTTTGCTCATATTGAACCTATTAAGCTCAAAATCTTTGAAAAGTATACAAGATATTTGAGAAATTTAAATTGCATATTGATAAGTACATCAAGATCTACAAAATATGTAATAGGGTCAACCTTGTAGGACCCTTCCTTTTGGGGGTTATTCCCCTTAGAACATCAAAATTGATTATTTTCATAGCATTTCCTGATTACATTGCAAACTTTAACTCTTCTGATGTCATAAGTCCAATTGAAACCAAACTTATTATTGTTATTTATTAGCATTATGTGTATAGAACTGATGTGAGGATTTTTGATAGGTTGTAAAACATGGCCGCTGTGGCTAAAAAAGAACATTGGGGTAAACTGCTGTTTTTTGCTAAAAACTCAAAAAGGGTGACAGATTTTAAAATTCTGATTGAGAACAAAAGTGATCAACTGGCCCTGAAATTTTGAAGAAGATCCAACAAACCATGAAAGAAAATTGCCCTTTTATTTCATTTATTTTATGAATTTGGCACTTAAAAAATGTATTAAAGCTCAATATCTTAAATTCTATATGAGATATTTAAGAAATGCAAATTGCATATAGTTAAGCATATCATGATCTACAAAGAAGCAGAGGTACCAATGGGGTATCCAAATGTCAAAAGTCCGATAGGGCAGAGACAAAACCAGTAAACACCAACAAGAACGGGACAAAAACAGACAACATGTAAAATATGGAAGCACAAAATAGCTGAATATCAATCAACAATGCGAACTCCAGTCGAAACGAGAGTGAACTCAGGTGCTCCGGAAGAGTAAGCAGTTCCTGATTGCTATAGCACCCGTCGCGTTGCCAACAGTCAAATCAGCGTGTCAAATCCTGTAAAGGAAGACAAAACAAAACTCTACGACAAACCAGCATCTGCACTCATCTGAGAGATCGAAATCCCATATTTGTCTATAAGTTCATGATGTCTTCCATAAAATTCCTTGAGTGAAGACAGCAACCAAGGAGCAACATAACCTTGTGTGAGCAATTTTTGCGTCAGACGTGATGCTCTGCTAAGAAAATCGATGTAAGTCCCGCACACTCTGGAGTACTTAACGAATAAATTGAGAAACGTAAACTCCATAAGCTGGAGCGGACGGAATGTTGCAACACAAGAAGGGAAAGTTGACAATTGGAAAGTTGAAGTCATCACGTTTGTCATAGAGCCTTGTTGGAATTCTTCCTTGATAGTCAATTTCGAGATGAAGATCTAAATATGAAGCAGACCTCCTAGAATCCGTTGTGTCCTTTATCTCAAGCTCCCGAGGATATATGAGATGGAGAAAGTCACCAATTCGAGAATCGTTTAGTGAAAGAACATCATCAATATAACGTGAGGTTGAAAGAGAGAACTAGTCTACGATCTTTTTTGTCTAGAAGAGATTGTAAGAAGTCTGCTACATATGAATGAAGAAACAAATCAGCAAGCAAAGGTGCACAATTAGTGCCCATTGGAATCCCTATTGTTTGCTGAAAAACACGTCCGCCAAACTGAACAAATATGTTGTCAATGAGAAAGTTGAGCATGTCGATTTCTTACAGACTTCTTCATATTTAGATCTTCATCTCGAAATTGACTATCAAGGAAGAATTCCAACAAGGCTCTATGACAAACGTGATGACTGTCAACTTTCCCTTCTTGTGTTGCAACATTCCGTCCGTCGTTCAAATGAATATTGAACGTAAATAAACTTTGGTTTGATATTCATTCGATATTCATTTGATATTCACATAACATACCTAGACCCGAAACGAATCTCAAATGAATATAGAATGGAATCAATCTTTCGTTTGATATTCATTTGATATTCACAATACAAATTAACACCGGAAACAAATGTCAAATGAATATCAAACAGAAGGAAACTTTGGTTTGATTTCACAAAACAAAACTAGAACTAAAACAAACGTCCAATGAATATCGAATGACAAATAAACTTTGGTTTGATATTCATTCGACATTCATTCAACACTCATATAACATACCTAGACCGAGATTTTCATTTTAGGGGTTATTCCTCCTAGAATGTTGAAGGAAAGAAATTATTAAAGGTTTCAATTGCTAACATATTACTCTGTACACTCATTACCACATTAAGTTAAACCATATTGTCAGATGACCCCCGTATTTAACTGATGACCCTTCCAATGTCAAATAGATTTTGCCTAATAACCTATACTTCAGGCACATATGTCAGGTGAGTGATTCAGGCTCCTGGGAGCCTCTTGTTTGGAAGACATTATTCAATGTCATCCAGAGTGTCATTGTATACATATTTGGTGAAACTTTCACAGGCACCACGTGAAATGCACAATGAACAACATTTACAACTGCAATAAATATTGTTGTCATTTCCCGTAATTAGATGGTTGTAGAATAGGATTACGTGACAATGTTTCGATATTTATCTCCCAATGTAATGGACCTGAATCAATCCGTTCACTAATCACCGGAATAACTCTATTATCTGATGCTTTAAGATTACAATGTCAAAGTAATAGAAGCATCAGTTAGCTTTGATATGAATGATTTTAGGGTTCTATTCTTTGAAATTTAAAACTTCAATTATAAATGCCATGTTAAAAACTCGTTTGTTTTGATAATTTTTTTAAAACTAGTTTGCGAGAGCCATGATCAAAATATTACACAAAATGTCATGAATGTGCTTACATGAATTCACAGAAATGGGGAACGTGGTGTCTGACCAAATTACTTGCCAATTACGAATAAGAGCACGCGAGTTTCATGAATTTTAATTGTTTCTCTCATGTTTTTTATATCATAATTTTTTATTGGTGGTAATTTTGGACCATTCGGAATACCGTTGACTACCTGTTTATGTAATGTTGAGACTGTTTTGGATATTGTCAATAAAGTTTAAATTTATGCTTATAAATAGTTTTTATGGTCATTTCCTGGCAAATTAGGGCTTCAAATTTGCCTTTAAATCTGGGTTAATAACAAATAACCACGGTATAAATTTGATTTTTAAAATGAAAAACAAATCTGTGTCATTCTGTGGTACATTTATTTAGAAATTCTCTTTATTTTATCTTTATGGATAATTGGTATTAAAATTCTTGAACCTCATTCTGTCCTTTTTCATAACTTTTGGATTTGATCGGTGTATATATACGAATTTTACACAATTCAGTCCGATTTTCCTGGTTTCTAGAACATGAAACCATCCACAATATTTGTACAAATCCAATAAGTGCTTATAGATAAACTTTGATACATTATCCGCAAAAGGATAACATTTGATTTAAGAAATAGAAAATAAAAGAAATCGAGTCTCAAACAAACAAAATAAAAACATATTTATCATTATGTGTTATTAGGGTTGAAATAGTTTGAAGTATCCGATAGCAGAAAATAATTCTGCCATATGTTTCAATTTTCATGTAGAGAAAAAATATTAACTATTTAGCAATAAAAGCCATTAGCTATCCACTATTGTTAAAAATCAGAAAAACAGTAAAACAATCTTTAGGGAGTTTGTTAATTCATGTGAGTGAAAATATTTTTTTTAAAAGGGCATGTGCTTTAAGTTTTGTTAAGTAAGGGAAATCTCAAAAATATTTAAAATGTTATAAATAATTCAATATTTGTGCCTTTTTTGTCTAATTATAATCTTTTCGGAACTTAAGGATTAATGACCTATGAATTTAGTAAGTAGAAATTAAAGACAATGACCTCTATATCTTTATTTATTTATGTGTCTGCTACCTTTGTTTTTGGTAAGTTACGCAATACTCTATAAAATACATGATGAATAACAACAAGTAAGACCGTCATGACGATAGTTCTACACTGTCCTCTAAATGTAATGAGCCTGAATTAACTATTTTTTTTTTCGAACGCAATGAGGATATATTACGTTATGTGTTATTAAGATTGAAATATATATAGTTGAAGGTATCCTAAAACAGGATAAAAGCCATAAATTTCAATTCTAATGTGGAGGAAAAACGCATGATATATATAAATTATTTACAAATAAAAAGCCATTAGCTTTCCATTATCGGTAGAAATCGGAAAATCAGTAAAACAAACTCTAGGGATTTTGTTACTTTTCATGTCAGAAAATAACACGTTCTTTAAGTTTTGTCAAATTAGGGAATTTTTAAAACTATAAAAAATGTAATAAATAATTCGATATTTTGTCCGTTTCGTTTACTTATGCTCTTTTTGGGATCTAATAATTTCATGACATTAGAAATATGTAGTAAATTGACAATTCCTTTAATCCTATTTTATTTGTTGGTCTTTTTTAGTGTCTGCCACCTTTGTATTTATTAAGCAGGGCAATGTTCTAGCTCTTACAAACAGGGTGATTACTATAAGTAACACCATAAACTAGACAAACAAGTTTTGTTTAAAGACATAGAACCTATCATTTTGGCAATTTTTAAAAAAATACTAAAATTCACACTATTTGAACAATACAATTGTAAAACCTTTGAAGAAACTGTTAAATTTTCAAAAAACCTGCCAGAAAGTATTCTTTTTGACGGAAAACTGATGAAAAAAACACAGTGTCAAAAAAGAGGACAAACTAATTATAGAATGTAAACACTTGCGGGTACTGGTAAACTGAGAAACAAAAAGTAACCAAACAAAACGGAGCTGCACAAAAACGATATCGGTAAAGAAGGAAACGTAAACAGTAAAATTAGCCACCGAAATCTGTATTTAGAAAGGAAAAAAAATCAAGCGAAACTGTTAAAAAGGAAAATTGGATCGATTTTAGTCGACACCAGTCGTTTTTCTTAATTTACCCATTTCGTTTTCTCTTCGCCTCGTTTGGTTACATTTCGTTTCTCAGTTTAACAGTACCCAGTTTACCAAATGTAAATATTTATGCTGGACAATACCTAATCAAAGCGAATAATCAAAATAAGATTATTTTATAGAAAACTGCAAAACACTCAGTTTTTATGTTGGTAAAGGTAAGTTTTAGATAGTATATTTTTAATATATGTACTTTTTATTCAATGTAAAAAATTACGAAATTGATAGGTTCTATGTCTTTAATAAATGTTAACTTCAGAACACGACGATGGCTCTACATTGAACCTAAATCAATTGATTCCCCGTGTACAGCCCTCTCCGGTACTTTTTTGGGGATTAAAGGTGAATCAAAGTCTTTTTTTTCAATGTGCATCAAAGTCTTGATTGTCAGTTTTATTTCTAAGAATGTTCTAGTTGCAGCCATGGTCATAAGTTTTTGTTTGTCCCCCAGTTTGACATTTTTGGATCTTATAATGAGCTCTCAAAAGCCTATCAACTTTTGTCTTAGGTGTCTTTGATTAGTCTGCAATTTGCGAAACGCACAGACAGATGCAATGTTAAATTATTCGCTTGAAACTTTGTTGTAATTTTGTTTACCTTATCTTGAATGACTTTTTGTCTGACGCGAATTTACCAATGAATTTGAAATATTTTTTGTCATTGAAATTTCGGATTTCCCATTTTTCAACTGTTTTTAACACCAGTTTTTTTCCTTGTACTGCACATGGTCGATATTCACGGTGCTGAATGTGGCCTTCCTGTTCATACTTTTTCGTTTTGAGTACTTTTCCTTCATTTCTTTGGTTTTTGATCTTCCAATGTTTTGATTCAAATGCTTCTGATGAGACGCCACGCCTTGAAATATCGATATACAGCATAACCAAATTAACCATTTTAGACACTTTTTGGGTTATTGTATTTCAAAGATTACAAGGTCAAATTCACAATAAAATCAGATGTTCAATTTTAATCATGATTAGTTCTTATTTCTTTGAAATTCAACACAGGTATTATAATGTTTAAACTCGTTTAATTCAATAAACATTGCTGGTATCCGAAAGCCTTGTGCAAAGTATTTTACTACATGTGTGTCAATTAAAAAGCAGCTTGGTTTTGACATAAATTCCAAACTTCAAATGCTACTTTCAATTACGAATTTGTGTTCATCTATATTTGCCTCCTCTACGATTGGTTGTCGTTGTTGATGAAATTACCTTCCCCACATTTAAATCCCGTGAGAAATCATAGTACTGCTCATGGGCTATTTCAATACGTTTTATTTATTTCTGCAGCATGAAGAATAACATAAATACTTATGCTTATACAGTGCTCTTTTTAATTTCAAGACTCTAAAGAAAGTCTTAAGCAATTACACACCAACCACATTCTGAAAAAAAATTTTCGTGTGTTTTTTGCAGTATCTTCTTTCCATATTTATATATTGATGATGTCGTTTCACTGAACAATTTTCGATTCCGTGACTTTCTCCATCTCATATATCATCAGGAACTTGAAATAAAGGACACAACGGATTCTAGGAAGTCTGCTTCATATTTAGATCTACATCTCGAAATTGACTCTCAAGGAAGATTTTCAACAAAGCTCTATGACAAACGTGATGACTTCAACTTTCCAATAGTCAACTTTCCCTTTTGTGAAGCAACTCCGTCCTCTCCTGCTTATGGAGTCTTCATATCACAGTTGATTCGCTACTCCAGAGCTTGCGGGAAGTACATCAGCGTCACGTTTGACACAGAAATTGCTGACACAGGGTTATATTGCTCCAAGGCTACTGTCTTCACCCAAGAAATTTTAGGGTAGGCACCGTGCACTCGTAGACAAATATGGGATTTCTATCTCTCAAATGAGTGCAGATGTTGGTTTGTCGTAGAGTTTTGTTTTGTCTTCCTTTACCGGATTTGACACGCTGAATTGACTGTTGGCAACGCGACGGGTGTGCTATACCAAGCAGGAACTGCTTACGCTTCCAGAGCACCTGAGTTCACTCTTGTTACAACTTGAGTTTAAGTTGTTGATTTCTGTTCTGTTGTTTTGTGTTTTGTGGTTCTTGATGCTGTTCTTTTCGTGTTTACCGGTTTCGTCCTTGCCCTTTCAAACTTTTGACAATCGAATGCCCCATTGGTGCCTCTTTGCTTCTTATAATGTAAGTATGTGTATTATGTTACATGCAACATTTGCATTTAGTATTCTCTGGATCTTGTTTTTTTATGGTCAGTTTTCACAATTTCTTCTTTATATAATTCCTAACTTTTAATGAATGATTCATGCATCTATGAATCTATTTTGATTACGTTTTGGTAGATAGTTTTGTCTTCAGTATGTTAAAGGAAGTGGGTAAAACCAGGTTTTAAGGTACCAAACCTCCCCTTTCATTGCGATCTAAGGGTCTAGTAACACAAGTAAAACGCAGTTTGGAGAAAGTGAAATTGAGGTTATCACTGAGGTACCACAACTAACCTTAACATATTAAAAACAATTCACAATTTTGAAATTTTTCATAGTGGCCTATACCAAAAGAATAAATTAAAATAAAAAAAATATTTGAATTTTGTGCAAAACTCATTTGGAAATCGCTAAGATATGTATTCTATGGATAATCGGTATTAAAAATCGTTGGTTCTTATTTTTCCTGTATTTGCAAGCAAGCTCTATAACTGATGTCGAAACGCTCGGTACGAGCATGCGAGTGTAACATTTATTTCTTAAAATCTTAAAATTGCATGGGTTATTTTTCTCACATATACACGAGACAATCATTTATCGTCCCTTCGATAGACAAGTATCGTTCCTTTAGACTATTCTTGCAAAATGGTGTCCAAAGAGGGTGGGAAAATCGGTTTATTAAAGAAGTTTCATCGCTGCCAAGGATCGAACTTCAAATCTTGGTGTAAGTAGCCCGACGCGTCTACCACTACAACAATGTTTCTCATTCCCATAGTTATTTTTCCCTTTTGTATCTTTTCAGTTGTATAATTGACATTGCTCATACGCGTAGCCATGGGGCGGGGGGGGGGGAGGGCGAGGGGTTCGCCATCTTTTTATTTGTTTAGTAAGACAATGGACTCATACATACATGATGCATTGTTGTAATTACACAAATAAGTTTTTGAAATGTGAACTTGGAAAACATGAAGGTGGTAATATACATTTAGATGTAATTATAATGAATCCAAATTAATTTATTTAAAATCGGGGTTTGCCCGCTCCTATACTTTTTGGGCCTTAATTAAAGGTAACAACCAAAATACCGAATTGGGATGATCAATCTCATGTATCCAATATAAAAAAAAAGACAAAAAAAGGCAAATACATACCAAAGAAATTGAAGATTACATTAGTCTTGGTATAGGCATTTCAAAAGCAAAGGTTTTTGATTGATTCTACATCAGCCATAGATTAGTCTTAGTTGTGTGTTAGCCCCCTGTTTGACATTTTGGGGTTTTATGATGTGCTCTTCAAATTCGAGTTTATTTGTTCTTTTGTTCTTTGGTTCAAGTGTTTCTGGTGAGCCTTCAGAAGACGAAACGCGTGTGAAACGCAGTTTTAAATTTTCGCTTCAAACTTTGTTTAATTTTATTTTTCTTATCTTCGGAATTATCACTTAGTGCTCAAAGATTACAATGTAAAAATAAAATTATAATCAGATGTTCAATTCAAATCATTGTTTAGTTTTAATTCTTTATAATTCAGAACAGGTATTATCATGTTAAAAACTCATTCATCTTGATAAACATGCTCTTAACCGATAAGAATACCCAATGAATTGCACTTTAGATTTCATGTGTATCAATTGAAAATCAAGTTGGTTTCGACATTTATTCCACAATATGGATTTCGTTTGCGAATTTGTGTTTCTTGACTAATATTTGCTTCTACGATCGTTTGTCTTTGTTGATGCATTGACTTGCTCTAGATTTTAACCCCTTGAGAAATTATAGTATCTGCTTTCTGCATTTGATTGAGTTTTATTCCTTTCTGCAGCATGATAATTACTATAAATGATAATTACTATAAACCTTGATACTAACACAATGACCCACACTTAATCGATCATTGGCAACACAAACGGATGTGCTATAGCAATTAGGAACTGCTTACTCTCCCGGAGCACCTGAGTTCACTCTCGTTACGCCTTGACTTTACGTTGCTGATTACGATTTGGTTGTAACATGTGTATTTGTCTAGACACTGGCATAACAACAATATACTAGTACTTAATAACCGGCTTGTTTTGCAGAATATTTTCTAAATAACGTAATGTGCAATTACGCTATATTGCAATTATTGTATTGAAGAGTAAAAATGTATTCTTTTGGTCTGTTTTCACATTTGTTTCTTTGAATAATTATAAAATTTTAATGGATGTCGATGTAAAAATATAATCTAATTGATTTACGGTCTAATGAATGAATTTTTGCTATACATTTATTATTATATTTCTTGACATTTTTGCATATTTTGCAATTTTTGGGGTTAATTTGTTATTAACTATTGTCCTTCTCTTTCTTTAAGGTACATATAATGGCCCTGTCACACTATAACGTTTTAGCCAACGCGTGCCGAAGTTTTAGAATAATTTTCAACACGCTGGTGTGCGTTGTGTAAGTTTTGTTTACGCTATGAACACGCTACAAACACGTTAGCGAACGTCAACGTGCGTTGGTGAACGTCGAGTGCGTCGCAAATTTTTTAACATGCTTAAAATTTCCGATGTTCGCCAACGTGTTAGAAATAAATTATTCGAACTCTAGGCATAAGTTAGAAGGACGTTATACACACGCTGATGTACGCTATGAGGTCGTTGTGTGCACGTTGACGAACGCTAAGCTAAATGGAAACGAACGTGTCTAGCGATAATGCAGCGCACGTCTAGCGTCAGTCTAACGACCAAGAAATCTATTCAACGTGTTTAAAACGTGTACAGAGCGCACAGAGCTTCATTGTAACGAACGAGTAGCGTATCCACCCCAGAATTTTATAAGTTAGATTGAATTACAAGGGGAAAGTCAATTTCAAAAGCTTCAAATACTAATTCAAACCTGAAAAAAATCTTTTTACCAAAAAACAATAACAATGCCAAACAAATCTTGAATATAACAAGGATAACTTAGATGGTCTGGAATTGAAAGTAATTCTTGCAAATTGTAATACACCTGTCGTGTTTTCTGTGGACATTTTTTTGGTAGAAAAATACTCAAATACAACGAGTAACGACAGTCTGTCTAACTTCAATACTCATTTGAAATAATGTGTATTTTTAATATTCAATAAGCACACGCGTTTTTCTCTATAAGGAGGTCCGTCATATGCTGTCTGCGATCATTAAGAATTAGTCAAGTGCTATAAAAAGGATGCTAGGCAAACTCTACAGACCGGTATTTCTTACAATGAAAGAGGAACATAAAGAGTTACCATATTTGTACTGGATACCTTAAAAAATCCGTACAAAGAAATGTATATAGCTGGATCTTCATCATGTTCAACTACAGAGCTGTCCGTTCATTTAACTAAAGTCTTGTCTGCTGTCAAAGAAGGTCAACAAGCACACTGCGACACTATTTATAATTGTAGTGGAATTAACCATATGTGGATTTTGAAGAACTCAAAAGATTTATTAGATCATTTTAAATCTAGACCATTTTCTGAGGTTCACTCTTTGAAAACGTTCGATTTTTCAACTTTATACACTACCTTGCCACACGAAAAACTAAAATGTCGCCTGAAAAAACTTCTCGAAAAAGCCTTTTCAAACTCTAGGAATTTTGTTGTTTTGGGTTATAATTCTACCATCTTTTCCAAAACATCTTTCAAAGATAAAATTTGTTACACACTGGAACAAGTTTGCAGTATGCTTGATTTCCTCATTGACAACATATTTGTCACCTTCGGAGGAGAGATTTTTCAACAACAAATCGGCATTCCAATGGGCACAAACTGTGCTCCTCTCCTCGCCGATTTGTTTTTATACTCTTACGAGACTGAATTTCTTCAGGGACTCGTAAAGAACAAGAAGATGAAAGAGGCAAGGTCATTTAATCTTACATTCAGATATATTGATGATGTCCTTTCTGTCAATAACACTTCATTTGGTAGATGGATTCCTTCAATATATCCTCCGGAATTGGAGATAAAAGAGACCACCGAATCAAATTGCTTCACGTCTTTCTTGGATTTGCACCTCGAATTTGACCCAGGTAGTCATCTCAGTACAAAAATTTACGATAAACGAGACGATTTTAATTTTCAAATTATTAATTTTCCTAATATACAGAGCAATATACCTACTTCTCCTGCATACGGTGTTTATATTTCACAACTTATTCGATATGCCAGAGCTTGCACACATTTCACAGATTTTTTGATCAGACACCGATTTCTTCGTGACCGACTTTTGGAGCCGGGCTATAAGAAAATACGTCTCATACGATCACTAACAAAATTCTTTCTTCGTTATCAGCCACTAGTAGAAAAGTTCAAAATTGAGTTAAAAGATATGGTAGTTAATTGTTTTAATTAGTGTTTGACTGGTCCTCTGTACTGAGATGATCACCTCAATATCCCTATTGTGTCTCACAACTATGTTGTGTTCTATGGTCATTACCGGGTCCTAAGATCGGAAAAGGAAGAGGGAGGTTTGGCGCTATAAAACCTGGTTTAACCCACCATTTCGTTTGAAATGCCTGTACCAAGTCAGGACCATTGCGATCCTCCAATTCTCCGGTATGACTGATTCGTTTTTGTCGTTTTCTCTGGACTGTGAGATTGGTCATTCAAGTTCGGTAGTTTTGTTATTACCTTTATTTACATGTATATACTCATTTGAGATTTTGAGAGTTTGTTAACAAGCGCATGCATTCCTCTCTGCATATTTTTGACATATCAAAATATAAAATCTACACTATATTTTATTATTTTAGACTGAGTGCAAAAATCATCACTATTGGTTAAAAAACGGCTTTAGAATAATAATACATTCATATTACCAGAACGCTGAAAACCAATACATGTATTTCTATAACGAAACTAAATCTACATGATGCATCTATAATTATTAAATAATCCAGCAATACATTTAAGCCAGATATTAGATCTATTTAGGCTCTTGTGAAATAATACCAAAGAAAAGAACAGAAATCCTAGGTCTCCCCCAGCGAGAGAAAAAAATATAAGCTAGACTAACGCCATGAATGCGTTCTGCAGTCGTCACATATGCGCTAGTCAAGTACGCCGGACAAACGCTATAGATAAGTTTTGAAAAAGTTTGCCGTGCGTTGCAGGTAGTTAGTCTGACACTCTGTGGTCGTTCACCGAGATAATTTTTGAAACTTTTAACAGCGACTGCCAACGTGTTCCAACGTTTTAGAACATTATTCGAACGTTCGGCACACGTTAGCTAAAACGTTATAGTGTGACAGGGCCATAAACTTTCAGTGATCGTAATTAATTATGATTAATAGAATAAATTGTATTTTATACAACAAAGAAAAACCGTAAGAAAACACAATGGAATTAGATTCAAATCGGTAACTTAGAGTTTAATTGACTTGAATAACCGTTAACAGGAAAGACGCATTTCAAATTCAATTTCACAAAGGGAATAACTATAGTTAAAAACTCCACATACTAAATATCTTATCATCATTTTTAATCAACAAATACAATTAGCAATTAATTTTCCACTGCGGAAAAAGCCTCTGGGGAGTTTTGATATCGAAATGCAGTAAAAATAAACCGACGCAAGTGCTTTAAGGTCAGTGAACTTAACCTTTGATATTCGAAACACGTTACGTAAGAAAATGTGTTTAACTTTATGCTTCTTATTTGCATATGATCTTTTATGATCTAACAATGAATATAAAACTCCTGAAATGAACAAAGATACGACCGAAAGATTTAGAACACTACGTAATGGTCAATTCCTTTGGAAACAGGCACCATATTATAGACTCTTAAAACATTTTTCAAACGCACCCTGCACCATGAATTCAAATTTTGATATGGGTTATAAAAACAGAAATTAAAAAAAAAACTATATGTTTTAAATTGTCATTATTCACCAATCAAAAGCCGTTAGCTTTCTTCCACTATCGTTTGATAAGAATTGTCCAAAATCTCCTAGGTGTTTGGTTATTCATACGCAGCGACATTATAAGGGAAGAGGGCATAGATAGATAATCTTTATTTAAAGTCGGCAAGACAGATAACAAATAACATAGGCTCTCATGAGCCTTTGAACCGACAAACATATATACACATCACAATTTTAAGAACACATAGACAAACAATATACAACATTCAAACATGCATGCATACGGATACAGTGGTTAAATGAGAGCAGTATAATAAAGTAAAATAAATAAGAGCAAAATAAATGCACTAAAGCAGAGCTATAAAATAAAGCAGCACTAAGCAGCATGCAAGCAAAATAATATATAAGCAAACACTTAAAATGAAGCAGAACTATAAAAAAATAAAATAAAGCAGACTAAAAAAAATAAAAAGATAGCAAGCTAAAGAAATAAACTACTGAAGCAACTGTAATTTTGATGGGGTATGCTGCACCAGAAAATATGAAAAATTAAGCATAAAATATTAATAATTTCAATTATTTTAAAGTGGTGTTTTTGCCAAAAAAAAAAAAAAAATAAATAAATAAAAATAAAAAGTTTAACCATGTATTAGATGATTTAAATTTTTATTTATTAATTCATTTTACATAAAATTATAACTATTTTGAATTTTTGATAAAAATAAGGACCGATGATACAGATATGGAACTGAAAACGGCTCTTTTCTGATATGTATTTTAATGTGTTTGTATTAATATTTCTGAAATATATATGTACACGACCAATACCAGATGCAAAGGCTGGACACTGTTTATTTTTATCTATACGATACAAAATTATAATGGAATAAAAAAAACCAAGAGGCGTACGTCTTATTAAAAACTTAAACTTGAAACAATTGCTCTCAACACTTAGTGTTTATATTTCACAACTTATTCGATATGCTAGAGCTTGCAGATATTTCACAGATTTCAGACACCGATTTCTTCGTGACCGATTTTTGGAGCAGGGCTATAAGAAAATACGTCTGATACGATCCCTAAAAAAAATCGTTCTTTGTTATCAGCCACTAGTCGAAAAGTTCAAAATTGAGTTAAAAGATATGGTGGTTAATTGTTTTAATTAGTGTTTGAATGGTCTGCTGTACTGAGATGATCACCTCAATTTCCTTATTGTGTCTCACAACTATCTTGTGTTCTATGGTCATTACCGGTTCCTAAGATCGCAATGGAAGAGGGAGTATTGGCGCCATAAAACCTGTTTTAACCCACCATTTCGTTTGAAATACCTGTACTAAGTCAGGACCGTTGCGATCCACTAAATCTCCGATGTGACTGATTCGTTTTTGTCATTTTCTCTTGACTATGAGATTGATCATTCAAGTTCGGTAGTTTTGTTATTACCTTTATTTAGAACAACCACTATAACTAGTTTCAGCTAAATGTCGATGGTTATAAATTGGTGGTATTGAGACTGGGCCTATTAAAAGCCTGTCCATGTGAAAACCAGGCAAAACTGTACATTAAGGCCGAATGCAAGGTTTTCATTAGTATAAAAGATAAAGTGCAACTGAAAGAAAATCCAAGATGGTCTAAATAGCTATACATAGCTTTCATCTGATTCATCAGTTATTTCTGACATTTTCATTTTGATATTTTCCTTTTACCTATATGCAATGAAAATTGAAGCAATATATTTTTTTAAATGGTGATATTTTGTCTTTCATATACAGTACAATTTTCGTAATTCGCGATTTGGTTGCTCTGGTACACCAAGGTAGGACTAGGACAGTCTAAGATTAACATAAAACGCTTTAATTGGCTTAATTCGTAAAGGCACACATTGTCAAAGGTAACGCCCTTTTTATTCTTATCTTTTAGAAATAAAAAAAAACATATCAAGACAAACATATCAAAAAGCTGAGACACCTTAAAAGACTATTTTTCATAAAAGAAAGAATAGACTATTAAGTCGCTACAAAAACATAGTTGCAAGTTTGCTTTCAGACATTTTCCTTTGTGTTACAACGCTTCAAAACTTGCGATTTGGTCGTTTTAATCACATGGTTAAAATGGGCTTCGGGAGCATTAGTGGCATCTTCATGAAAAAGCTCAAAGTTATGTAGACAGCAGACTTTATAGGCAAAATGTACATAATTTGCTAAAACAAGAAATAATAGTGTAGAAATCAGATTATAGATTGCAATCCATCTTGGATTTTTAAAGTAAATAAGTTTGCCAGAATAAGTTTTATAGGATGGTCTGGTCTTTCAGTTGCACTATACCTTTTACAAAAATGAAAACACTGATTTGGACGATTGTGCATGGTATCTACATGGACATGTTTGGCTCTCTAATTAGTTCTATATATGTTTGATGTTTTTGCAATGGTTATTGATCAATCAGGACCTTGGTTTTTTCCTAAAAAAATATTTTAAAAATATTTTTTGACGATAAAAATATTTTGGCAGCAGAGGGTAAAAATAATATTTCTGCTAAATAAAAAAATGCTTATAATTAAAAAAAAATAAATATTATGCTCTATGTTATTTTATATTTTAGAAGTTTCTTGAGATATAACAATAAAAGCACTGTCATCTATAAATCTAGATAACGTTTGTGCAACTCGCATCCCGTAACAATATGAACAATCAAAAATATTACAGGAAACACTTAGCTAATAAAGGGCATGTCTGTCATAGAAAGGTCTTTCCTTTATTACACAGCCTATCATACGATTACTGCCATTTGTTATCACAGATATTCACTCCGTATAATAACCAATACAATAGGATTTTATACGCTTTTGACATGCTGTAAGAATTACTTTGGGATCTTACAAATTGATTGAAAGCCATTACAGTCCATAGTCTTCCGTTTCATATCTAATCACTGGGAAATGAAGTGAGACTAACTCTTATCATTAAGGAAACGGAACATCATGCGAGCTTAGTTCATACCAAGATCAGAATCTTTTATTCGTTTGCTATTTCATGCGAAATTATTTTTAACTGTTTCAGTGGATTAGGAAAATTATGACACGAGAACTGTCGTAAAATTAAGAAAAACTAAAATGCTCATAAAAACATAACACTATAATTTATAATCGCACAATTGAACTTAAAACCAAACAAAGAAAAAACGCTCATTTACTTAAAAGTCAAACGGAATGTTCAATGTTTAGCAAATTTAAAGGCAATAAATCATTTGTAATTACAGGTCAGAAAAATCCATTTCACATGAATTCTTGTAAGCAATGTATCTTCATGATCGTGTATTCGTGTAAATAAGTTCTAGGCCACAGTATTGACGTTCTTGCTGATATGATCGCTTTTTTTTCAATTTGACGGCCATTCTCCAAAGTTTCTTGGCTAAAATTCATTTAATGGTGAATTCAAAATCTATTTAATAAATAAAAAAGTATTTTGTTCAGAGATCAAGCCATTTGTTCTATAATGTAATGTCATATCCCGCCTTATTTACATGACCATATGTAAAACATCCTCGGTGCTAGATTTAGCTTCTTGGTCAAACTGCAATCGTTTTGATTACTTTTCGTTCAGTACTTTTGGTTTTTAACCTTTTAATGTGCTGCTGATGAGAGGTAACTCATTGAAATATGCATACAAGACAAATAACCCGTATTTATACCCGTTTTAATATTTGTATTATGATACTTAATGTGCATTGATTAACTTTGTTTGGTATCATTTACAATAAAGGTAACACATATAGAAAACGATGGGTTGCTAATTAGTTTTATAAGTAGCTATGGACAGGTTTTAATATTTCTGCTTCAAATAGAAATATATGACTTTGATGCCTGTTGCTAAGGAGGGCGAGGGGGATTTTATCATCTTTACTCTAAAATTATTGCTGCTAAGAACTTTCTATTATAGTTTCTTGCTGGTCCTTTAAAAATGGGTACAAGATTATTTTATTTTCTTACTTATCACAAATATTCAGTATATATTTACTGTACTATTTGTAATTTAAGCAAAAAAGTCTTTTTAGGAACTGTTTAAGCCGCCATTTTTTTCAACTTTATAAGTTGGATGCTTGGGGTAGATTATGATGGAAGTAGATTAAACGAGTTAACTGGTCAATATGTTAAAGGTCCAGAAAAATATATGTGACAGTCTCAATTCTTGACATTTATCAAGTTTGGCAGCCATTAAGGAATTAACCTCGCAAGACCAAAAATGTAAACCACTTAGCACATACCCCTAGAGGAAAAAGGACATTAATTCTATGACATTATATTAAGTCAATGTCTCAAACCAAATATTCCGCCAGTTTGTTTCCGTTGGCTTTCTTCATAGCCGTAAGAAAATGGTTGAAATGAAAATATGAAGTGACACTAAAACAAAAACAAGAGGCTCCCAAGAGCCTGAATCGCTCACCTGAACTACACAGATACATATATTTGTAGATACTATTGTGCTTAACCATATGCGATTTAAATTTATGAAATATCTTGGTTAGTTTTCAAGATATTGGGCTTAATAAGTGCAAATTTGGCAAAAATTAGGAAAAAGAACAATAACTCCCACATCAGCAGTCAGATCTTTTCCGAAATTTCAGGACAGGTAAATCTTATTATGCTGATTACTTTTGATTCTTGCACAATTTTGATATCTGAAACCAGTTTTGAGTAATTAGCAAAAAAATGAAATTTGCCCATATGTTCTATTTTTAGCCATGGTGGCCATGTTTTTTTACGAATCAAAAATCTGAACGATAGAGTTGTAGCATATAAGCTATCAAACAGTGTGCCATGTTAAGATGCATTTGGTCTTACTTTTTCAGACAAGTCGGGGGGAAAAGTAATGAACAATGGTAAATATTGACGCTTCAAGGGCCATAACTCCTAAAAGAAATGGTTCAACAGCTTTGACCTAATTACATGAATTGTAGATCTTGATGTGCTTAATCATATGCAATTTGAATTTTTGAAATATCTTGTATAGTTTTCAAGATATAGGGCTAAATAATTGAAAAATTTTGAATAAATCCAGAAAAAGGGCAATAACTCCTATGTCGTTTGTTGGATCTTCCTGAAAATTTCATAGCAGGTAGATCTTGAGATGCTAATCACTTTTGTCTCCCATCATAGTTTTGATATCTGTTACCGTTTTGGAGTTATTTGCAAAAAACTGTAATTTGACCCCTATGTTCTATTTTAAGCCATAGAGGCCATATTTTTTGACGAATCAAGAATCCAAACGATAGAATTGTAGCATTAATGCTATTAAACAACTGTGCCAAGTTTGGTTGAAGTTGGATGTATGGTATCAGACAAGTTAATCTTTGAAATTCAGGGTAAAAGTAATGAAAAATGGTAAATTTTGACGCTTTAAGGGCCATAACTCCTAAAAGAAATGGTTCTACAGCTTTGACCTAATTACATGAAATGTAGATCTTGATGTGCTTAATCATATGCAATTTGAATTTTTAAAATATCTTGTATAGTTTTCAAGATATAGGGCTAAATAAGTGCAAAATTTTGAAAAAATCCAGAAAAAGGGCAATAACTCCTACATCGGTTGTTGGATCTTCTTGAAAATTTCAGGGCAGGTAGATCTTGAAGTGCTGATCACTTTTACCCTATGCCAGAATTTTGATATCTGTTACCGTTTTTGAGTTATTTGCAAAAAACTGCAATTTACCCCTATGTTCTATTTTTAGCCATGGCGGCCATGTTTTTCAACGAATCAAAAATCCCCACGCTAGTTTTATACTACCTATGCTAATTAACAACTGTGCCAAATTTAAAAGCCATTGGACTTATGGTGTTAGAGGAGTTAAGGTTTGAAAAATGTTAACGACGACGGACGACGACGGACGACGGACGACGACGGACGCCAAGTGATGGCAATAGCTCACATGGACCTTTGGTCCAGGTGAGCTAATGATATTAGATATGCAAGCTGGAAGATGTGCTCTCTGTCTGACATTTCAAAAAATCATTTTCTATATACTATTAAAACAACATCTTAGTATAAAATTGTTTCTTTTAAAGTTTCTCTTGCCCCAGCTACCGCTATATGATATATTGACAGATGTCATAAGAAGTGACAGCTCTAGTGTTTGATATTTTTCATGTCTAAAATGAGCCATGTACAAAATGTTATTGCAGTTGAACAAAAAGTTAATTGTTAGTCATCTTGTCCTGGCATTTCGACTTGAACTTTCTCCGTGAACAATTTCTGTGGAATTTTATCATTTGTAACGCTCAACTTGAACCATCTTTTATCCCTTTTAAATAATTTTTGTTTGTCTACTATACCTTTCCAGTCCATTCGAGCACATTTTGTGGACGTCGCTGCAGACCTATCTGTAGGTATAGTCACGACGTTAAACTCCCCAGTCAGTCTCCATATTTAAATTTTAGGGTAAATCCTTGGCTGAATCAGACATTTCAAATTTTGAAATATCTGTTTTCATGATTTTAAGAATCAAATTTACTGCAAAGACCAAGGCAATAAATGTTTTCTACGCCTGGCGAGCGTTTTGTCTATTTAAGAGTTATCAGAAGTACTCATTACAAGTAAATAGCTTGAAAATTAAGAAAAACCATAAAAATATAAAAAGCATAAAAAAAAATCACCCACATCCACCCACACTTTAAGGTGTTGAATATTTTGGAATTTACACTGATTTTTTTCCCCACTGTCTAAAAGTAGATTCTTCATTGTCTCATGTTAAACCATCCAGGTTTCTCTTTGTAATGTAATCCTGTCGGATTTGCCTTCTTTTAAAAAAACAACTTTTTTGATACAAGAACTTTTTCTTCCGACACCTATGGTTTTCTTTCTTTTAGGTAATTTGATTCAAATGATCATGATAGGCTACTTCTTGAACAAAACATATACCGGTACATCGTAACCTTGCATGATTATCTTATCGTTGACAATAACTTTGGTACTTTGCATTGGTAAGAAACCTTTACTGTTCATATTTTCTGGCAAAATATTGTCACATTTAATTTTTTGTCATAATATAACATTACTTTACAATTCTTCTTCTTGTAACTTACAAGTTATCATCGTTTGTTATAGGTTTACCACCAGAATTGTACAGTATATGGGAGGCGTACCCCTGGAGATTCGGAGAAGCGTTTTGCATTCTCAGGACTTTCCTGACAGAAACCATGTCATATTCATCTGTTCTGACTATAACTGCCTTTACAGTGGAGAGATACATAGCAATCTGTCACCCTATAAAGTCACAAACATTGTCAAGTCTTCCCAGAGCTATAAAGATCATTATCGCAATATGGGTGCTGGCAGCCATCTTTGCCATTCCCTATCCAATCCATACTCGGCTTTACTATTATGCTCCGTATAATGGAAGTTACATCAAAGATTCCCTCGTTTGTAACATTCCATTAGAATGGTTGTCACAGATGAAATATGTCTTCCAAATGTCGGCGTTCGTCTTCTTTATATTTCCGATGGCGTTGATATCTATTATGTACGTACTGATAGGACGAACGTTAAGTCAGTCCGACTTCCATCCCAAGAATCACAACGATAACCATTCAACAAAGATGAGAGCTCGAAATGCTGTTATCAAAATGTTAGGTATGTGTTGATTGGTTCCTGACAGCTGTAGAATTTGACACATTTTGTATGATTTTTAATTCCATTTATCGGCAATTTCTTTGATGTTTGCTGAGATAACCTGTATCACATTGATCAATTTTATCACGGCCAGTTTCAGGCGAGACCGGTAAATAACTGTATAAAAAGTGATGCGCAAAAAATGATAACAGCGCTACGTCAAAGCATAGTAACGGCGTGTCACTCCTTCGAATTGGCCTGTTGTTGTTTTTTTTGTATCACGACCAGTTTGAGGATAAATTATCTCAACCACAAAAACAGAAATACTGAAAAATGCCGATAAAGCAAAGACCTGTTTTATTATTTGTATCACAACCATTATCTTAACCGCCAAACATGTCATGTCACTAATTACGATAAACAGAAATAAAAGGTCACTTCAAATAAAGTGCGTTACGTTTCTATGCATTGACGTCGCACATTTATGTTCTTTTGCGTCAATTTCTAGGAACGACAATTGTGGTACATCATTCAGAAAATTGCCGGACCACCGTCCCCGCTAAATAGATTCTCCATAAAATGATTATGTAAGGCAATAAGAATCAAGTGTTCCAGCCAGGATTTGAAAAGGTCAGGGTTGCATTTCAAAAAAGGGCGCTGTCATGTGTTGACATAATTTTTTCAAAAGGGCAATCAACTGAAGTTAGTTAAGTAACAAACTTGCGAAAATACCCTCTCTTCCTCTGCTGTGCTTAGAGGAAGCACAGCAGCAATTCTAAGAAATCTAATTATATTAGGGTACATCACAGTTAGCCCAAATCTTGAGTTGAGCAAGATTTTCAAATATCCATTTGGGCTCGTATCATTACAATCTCTCCCACTAATTAATTCAATGAATAATGTCCATTCATTCAATAAAATGTCATCACCAATGCAAAAGTGGTGGTTTAGTGTGCCTATTTCAGCTAGGCCATAGGTATCAGGCACATCCTGTAGAACTGAGGTATCAAAAAGGGCAAGGCTCTCAATCACATCTGAATCAGCAAATCTAAAATATAAAAGTTTAATCATAAAAATAAAATGTCATTTTATATTCCATATGTGCTTTGAGAAAAAAAAAGGTTTCTTCCAAGTTTATAGTGAACTAAAATACTGCTAACATAAATCCTTAATAGAACACGAATTATTATTATTATTATCATTTTTGTTCATAAAATGGTAATTTTAATTAGAATTATAAAATGAAGCCATCAATGATCAATGATTATAAAATGACATCTCATCATTATTATTTTTTAAAAATAGCGTTTATTTTTCAGCTACATATCTGGATGATATTCAATCACAACAAATCTTTTAATCCATTTATAAAAATGACTTTCGCTTTTCTATCCATTCCCTTTTTAGTCTCATGCTATAAAGATGACATAGTCATCAGCTAACGTGAAATGTGTTTTCAATATATTCTTTAGGGATTTCAAAATGTTTATATTTTACTCTTTTTTCCTTAATTTTTGGAAGAAAAATTTGACTGACACGTTTTTGTTTTAACACTTTAATGTATATTACAGTTGCTGTTGTTATTGCCTTTTTCTGCTGTTGGGCACCATTCAATGCTCAAAGATTGATTACGTCATACGTTTCTGTGTGGACGCCATTACTTTTTGAAATACAGTCTTCGTTGTTTTACATTTCAGGTAATTATTTAAATACGCATTTGAAAAAAAAATTACAGAAAAAACAAAAAGTGAGCATTAACATATGTACAGCCAAATAGATCAGTACAGAGACAAAATCAAGTCCAAAACATTTACACATACACAAGGAGAATATAACAAGTTATCACAGGAACAGGGTTCCCACTATTTTTTTGACACAAAATTCAAGGGTTTTCCAGGACTTTTCAAGGGTATTGAGGTCATTTTCAAGGATTAAAATAGTCCACAAAAATTTTAAACATCCAATATTTTTCGGTCTTTTTTTATCAAACGGTCAACAAATCTGCATATTACAAAATTTCGAGGATATTTGATAAAATTCAAGGATTTTTCCAGCTTTTTCAGCATTGAAACGAAATTCAATGACTTTTCAAGGATTTCTTGAGTTCGATGATGGTGTGGGAACCCTGCAGGAATTATATGTTCTCGAGAAACAATATGTATGCGTGTTCAAAATTTAAGATACAACGTCTTTTGTTAATAATATATCATATGATTAGTTTTGAAAAAAAAAACTCGGAAGCGTAAAAAATAACAATAAATTAGAACACATGCAAAAAATTAAACAAACTAATTCTTTCGAAGCTGTGATTTCACATTTATTTTATTTTTAAAAAATCAAAACATATTTCAAGTATATATGAATTATTCATAATATCATGTAAATCTTTTAAACAATTCATTTTTCGTAATAAATTTCTGTTAATTCTTCTCCAGGTGTATTTTATTACATTGGAGCAACAGTGAACCCCATTCTATATAACCTAATGTCTAAAAAGTATAGAATGGCATTCCAGAGAACGTTATGTAGATTTGTGTATTCTCAAGAGGAATTATTAGAATTGAGTGGAAAATCTAAATCAGTTCTTGTATATTCTGATCGTTCTCCTAACAAACGATCCGTCTACAGAGGGTACCATCATCGTCTTGCCCACTTAAACTCCATGCGAAGGTCGAAATCAGGAAGTACCCTTTTAACTAGTTCCGATTCCAGCCTGTCGGGTTCCAATAGCGTATTAATAAGTAGCGGATCGAAATGGAATATAAGAGGGTGCGAACATAGACAAGAGGGTTGCATATTGTGTAGTCCAAAAAGAGGAAAACGAACATTTCTTAATGTGGATAAACCATATAAAAGTACACAAATGTTGAATATAAGTTCAAATTCACTGATCAAAGTGGAATCTACTGCTAGTATAATTAGTTTTGCTGAATTTCAACAAGAAATTTATTTGGAGTTGAATAATAGTACGACTAAGCTCTGTCCAGAGACAATAGTTCTTAAAGAAAGAAAAGGTTGAAATAGACGTGAGCCCGTCGGTAGTCACATTAAATGGTCTATTGGTAAACACTAGTCTTGTCTCACCACATTCCAAAATAAATGATAAATACATCTAATGGCATTTATTTATTAAGAGACCTTGTGTTTTCTGTTTAGTGCGTTCACCAATCAGGAGGTATTAATTTAAAAAAAAAAACTTACAAACAGGGTTCATACACATTTCAAACATCAAGTGATATCTTCTATTTTATTTCAATTTTTTTTATCTTTCCCGTTGGCTCACTGCGACTAAACTTCATTGGCAAAAAGTTTTCAATGAGTTTTAAGGACTTCTTTCGAATTTTAAGTACTTTCAAAGCCTTAATTTCCAAATTTTAATTCCAAATACTTTCCAGGTTACCAAGCACCTGTGCGAACCTCGTTACGATGTTATAACATATTTTAAGTAAATCCCTGAAACTACTGTGTGTATGTGTGTGTGTGCCAAACCATAGGGTAGTGAGATGTACTTTTACATATCAGCCATATCAAAATATAAACGAGACTGACTTCGTAATAATCAAAACGCAGAAAACTCAGTCGTCAGAAACCCAGGTATGCCTTAGCTAATCGGTCCAATCTGAAAAGCACCATTAAAAAGGAAACTTAATAGAAACTAATGAGATGTGGAATAAGTGTACGCGACACAGCCCACAATCAAGCGGCAATTTAGAAAAACCACAATGGACAACCGCCAGCAGCCTTCAACGAGGCCATTTGGTACTGCTCGCGGTTCTGCAATTGGCCCATGGTCTAAATAAAATGCATATAATTCAAATCCAGTCCTGTAATAGTCACAGATAGACACCCTTCTTAAACAAGGAACAGAAAGCATCAGAAAGACAAGTACAAGCAGTTAGTGCCGTGTGGAGGTCGTAGAAAGCTTCCCCGTGCTTCAGTTGTATGCTCTTATATATTTTCGAGTATTGGAATATGTGTTGGAAAGACACAGTTTACATATTTCCAAAATTTGACAACGTTTGGCTGTTTCTTTAAAAATTGATAAATTTATCTGTTTGGTCATTGTTGTAATATGCTTAGGCATTTTTTTTTATCAAATCTAATATTCTACCGGTTTTCCAAGTTTTCTACTCCTAGCGTGTCTGATGAAGGTTAATCCAGAAAAGCGCTTCACACGCAGTGAAATTTTGCCTTTGTACATTTATTAAAATCATTTCAATATGTGGATCGTGTCTTTTTGGCACATATTCCATATTCTTTCGTTTTTAATATTATTTCAGAGTTTGGCTTTAGTGCCGTGTGGAGGTCGTAGAAAGCTTCCCCGTGCTTCAGTTGTATGCTCTTATATATTTTCGAGTATTGGAATATGTGTTGGAAAGACACAGTTTACATATTTCCAAAATTTGACAACGTTTGGCTGTTTCTTTAAAAATTGATAAATTTATCTGTTTGGTCATTGTTGTAATATGTTTAGGCATTTTTTTTTTTTATCAAATCTAATATTCTACCGGTTTTCCAAGTTTTCTACTCCTAGCGTGTCTGATGAAGGTTAATCCAGAAAAGCGCTTCACACGCAGTGAAATTTTGCCTTTGTACATTTATTAAAATCATTTCAATATGTGGATCGTGTCTTTTTGGCACATATTCCATATTCTTTCGTTTTTAATATTATTTCAGAGTTTGGCTTTAGTGCCGTGTGGAGGTCGTAGAAAGCTTCCCCGTGCTTCAGTTGTATGCTCTTATATATTTTCGAGTATTGGAATATGTGTTGGAAAGACACAGTTTACATATTTCCAAAATTTGACAACGTTTGGCTGTTTCTTTAAAAATTGATAAATTTATCTGTTTGGTCATTGTTGTAATATGTTTAGGCATTTTTTTTTTTTATCAAATCTAATATTCTACCGGTTTTCCAAGTTTTCTACTCCTAGCGTGTCTGATGAAGGTTAATCCAGAAAAGCGCTTCACACGCAGTGAAATTTTGCCTTTGTACATTTATTAAAATCATTTCAATATGTGGATCGTGTCTTTTTGGCACATATTCCATATTCTTTCGTTTTTAATATTATTTCAGAGTTTGGCTTTAGTGCCGTGTGGAGGTCGTAGAAAGCTTCCCCGTGCTTCAGTTGTATGCTCTTATATATTTTCGAGTATTGGAATATGTGTTGGAAAGACACAGTTTACATATTTCCAAAATTTGACAACGTTTGGCTGTTTCTTTAAAAATTGATAAATTTATCTGTTTGGTCATTGTTGTAATATGTTTAGGCATTTTTTTTTATCAAATCTAATATTCTACCGGTTTTCCAAGTTTTCTACTCCTAGCGTGTCTGATGAAGGTTAATCCAGAAAAGCGCTTCACACGCAGTGAAATTTTGCCTTTGTACATTTATTAAAATCTTTTCAATATGTGGATCGTGTCTTTTTGGCACATATTCCATATTCTTTCGTTTTTAATACCATTCCTTTTTATTATTTTTTAAAACTCCTGTACAAATAGACGATAAAAAAATGCGGACACAACCATCATAAAGAAATGGCAATTTCAAAAATTGCAATTCAGAACAGCTAGCAGTCTGACCATTCAGAGCGTAGTTCCTCCGGCATTATATTTTGTTTCGTTGTCTTTTCGTGGACTCATGAGATTGATCAAGGCTCAGTATTTTTAAAATGACATTTATTTCTTATATTCAGGATACAACGTAACTGAAAGTACTGACGGGTTAAAACTTATACATGTATCTGGTATACCACAAAATAATCAGACAATTTTTGCTCTTTTATGTTTGTTTTATTTCTCATGGACTCTTTGGCCCAAAACGTTTTTCCCATTAATTGACTGTTCTATGATTTCATGCATTATTGAGTATGTTTATAGGTTAATGCATGCCACTGCATATGACACATGTCTGTTGAAATCTCACTGACATTTCACAACAGTACAAAAAGATACTTTACTGCAGTTTGCCGATCCACAAGCCTCTATATTGCACACATTTTGAAAATGTTGTTGAGAGTTCTTGTTTTGACTTTTATTATATTTCTCTATACCACAGTGACTGCGACATCCGACAACATTACTCAGGACGAAAACTTTTGTCATGGGGTGGACAAAGCGTTAAATTATACGGGTTATATACGCACTACAAAGCTCGATAATGCGACTTTGATTGGAAGAATTACAGATGAAGATACCAGATATCTAATATACAAAGTTCACGTTGAGGATATAAAGTGCACACAAAAGGAAAGCAGATCCTTGATTACTCATCAAATGGGACTAGCAAGGTTTTGTAAATTAATAACCGCATGTTCAAATACAACAAGATTTGAACCTGTTTTTCACAAAGACCCATCAAGAAATATAAGTTTTTTGTCGTTGAAAGATGATATATATTTTCAAGCTGATATGGAAGAAAACTGCACAATAGTTTTTCAGAATTTTATTAAAATGGATTCCATGCAACTGCTATATAAAGTCAAGGATATTAAAGGTATTAAAAACGTTTTAATGGACATAAAAACACCCAAATCGTGCATAGAAAACGTTGCATTTTACGACGAATCAAATATTGAAGTTTTTCCGGATCCATCAGTGTTTCATTCTAATTATCTGTTCTTGAGCATGGGCCATTCTGAAGTCTTCCGTAAACGTGCACAGTTTATGGAAGTGGACTGTCTGATAAAATTTAAAGAGTACATGAATGAAATTGGGATTTATGACAACTTCAACCACCTGTCTCTAAGCATGACGCAATTTAACATTTTTATTCAACAAAACACAGAAACGTGTCTACACGTCACAGACGGTATTAAGCACTCCTTTGAATTTTTGGTTGTAGAAGTAAAGTATTCGTTCGTTGTTCTTTTAGAGCTTATTCTTGCTTTTGAAGTTATACTTGTCAACGTTTTTGTAATAACAGCCTTCATTAATATGAAAAGGAGAAATCCTTCCATCATCCTTTTGTCGGTACTCGCAATTACAGACGCGTGCTCTGCTTTGATAATTGCAATAATGGGCTTGGTACCATTTATGGATTTTTACAACCTTTCTCCATTCGTTCCTGACTATGACTATCGTATGTGGGCACCTACCTACCCTTGGTGTATTGTTATTATAGTGTTAACGATGTTAAAGTCAGCATTTCATTTGATGTCGGTTTTAATCACGATGACTCTTTGCATACAGAAGTCATTGGCCATACTGTGTCCAATATGGAGTCGGACGCATCTCAAGCAAAAGTTCTGGACAGTCGTGGCTATTGGATTGTGTCTATCATCTTTTATTATATTTGTAGCCGTGTTTATCAAGGAACTAGTGGGACTAACTATTTCTAACAAAATATGCTTTTATGGTATCCAAACTAATCCACTACCGAATGTAGAAATGTTTAGCTTTTTACTGGCCGTTTTTATTATCATAGTCTGCACTTTTTATATAAGTTGTAAGTTAACATGCACTAGAAGATGTTGGGGGAGACATAAAGACTCCACAGCCACAAAAACAAGGAACACAAGATCAGCGATAATGGTTGTACTAATATGCCTTGTATTTTTGTCATCAGAAATGATTAATTTGATTTACATATTTTTGTGGATAGACTTTCAGATTGTTTTAAATGATTTTGATAATCCTAAATATCCCTATGCAATTTTCAGAAATATAATTGTTGAAAGATATGACGACAGTTTGAAGGTTGACGTAGAAGCTGTTTACATGTTGAAAGATTTGTGTCTTTTAGTTGGATTCAGTCTAAATTTTATTATTTACATTGCTATGGGAGAAAACTTCCGCCTAGCTGTTTACAATCAATTGAAAGCAACTCGATTCTGGAGGAAATAACTCTGGTCAGATTCTTTATATAATTGTTAATGTATGTTTTAATTCAATAAATATAAAAAAACGTTGTTGACTACACAACAACAAAACAATACAATATTAATTCGCAACTTTGTTGTAGTTTTGATTTCGTCCTGAACTTAATTTTAATAAGCAAAGATGTTATAATGGGGTCATTGAATGTCAGAAAGCCCAAAGGTCAAGACAAATCAGATTACACAAAAGGCACAATGAAAACAGGGAGGGTACATAAAACAAATTAATTGCACTCAGCAAATCGAAGGCAAGACAAATAAAAATAACAACAAAAGTTGCTGGCAACAAATTTTGCTACGACTGATGCAAGTTTCATCCATTTAAGCACACCAGCAGCGCTTTGATCGATAGGTGGATGAAATTGCCAAACACAAGGATAAACAATTCTTGTTTGTTATAGAACACATATTATTGAGTTGTTTAACAAAATTAAAGTAAAAATAGTATTCACACTTTTTGTCAACCGATGTTTTGTTAATCTGTTGTAACTAGCCAATTCATTTGACCAAAATGCATAATCACAGTAAAAACAGTGTCTGAAAGTTTTTGAAAATATGAATTTCAAAGTTACATAGATCTTTTATGAATAGTTCATTTAGATAGTTTTGTTTGATGCTTTTAATTAAACATTTGGGTAAATATTTACCCGGTATTGCATTTTTTAGATATTAAAATAATATCTCCATAAATAACTTCAAAAGAACTTCAAGTTTTATTCATTAATGCAAGAAATGTGTCACATTTAACTTCTCGAGTACTAGTTCAGCTGCTTCCAAAGCACTTTCGCACCAAAAAGAAAGAGACTTGGAATTAAAAGCATTCGATGCAATGTAGACTTCATCAGTAGCTGAAGGCTTGACCATTTGTTTTTCTACATCAGGCATGATATATCCGGGTAACCATTCTTGCCATGCACCGCCTATTGGATAAGCATCCCAGACTCCAATGACGCCACCTATTGGATAAGGGATAGTGTCATAATCTATGTCATAGATTTCAGATAGGTACCGATGAAGAACACGTACAGTCTCGTTTGAAACTCCATGTATGCTATTTCCAAAATATTTCGGGCCTCTTTTGATAAGTTCTTCCCATAGACTGACATCGTTATCAGAATAGACGGCATCGAGGACAGAGATGTTGGTTCCTTGAATGGTGCCAAAGTCATACGTACGATGAAGAGGAGTATCCGAAATTACAAAAGGGTCATAATACTTGCTCTTTCTCCACCAAGGATGATCATAGGCTATAAAAAACTTGACGGCATGTGCATCTCTGACTGATTTTGTGATGAGATCGTGGAAATGGTGACGTTTAAGGACATTCCAGTTCAATCTCTCTAACGTAAGCCTATTAACAGCAAGGATTATCTTCTTGGCGCATTGATTCTGAGCAGCTGGGTTCTTAGTAAAAAGATTAAAACAAAGATTAAAAAAGTAAAAAAAGACCTTTAAGCAGGTGGGGATGAAGAAAATCTTTCATGTTCAAAGTTACATCAACTGTGTATGCTGAACTCAATATGGTAACAGATAAACTTATCAAAATTAACTTTCAATTTTATTCACGCATACCAGAAAAAGTTAGTATCAAAAGAACGCACCATTGAGTCTAAAACAGTTTAGATGAAGTATAGCTTAACATTGTAAACATGTTAAATCTTCTATTGTTATTATTGGGAAATTGCTTCAAATCAGCAAATAGAGATAATGTACCATTATACCTTATGATGGTCAAAACCAAGGGTGTAGTTGTGATTATGCTTGTTGATAGACTTCAGGTCATGTTTCAAGTACAAATGGTGTCTGCAACATTAAATTAAAGATACAGCATATGTTGAATAAACCAAACAAAATGAGCGGTATACCTTTATCTATACCCCTTGATATGCACACTGCAATGTATCAGAAAGACAAATAATTGACATTTCATATTATCCTTAATTCAATATATTAAAAATTACACGATTTCATAAAACAGCAAGTAGACAAGCAACATATCTGAAATCGAATCTCACATTTTGATACCCAAACCTGATGCTGTATCCCAAGTATCAAGTACTGTAATTGTGATTAGTAGTTGCTGAAATGACTGTTACGAAAAAAATTTCCATGCCCGGAAGCCGAAATTTTTCTCTCCGTTAAATCCCTGTCCGCCTAACGCCAGTCTGACATTCATAATTTTATTACCAGGATTTTTCATTCCGTGAAATGTGGCCAAAATTGGGCATAAAGATAGAAGGAAACAGAAAAAAAAGTTTTAAGCCCAATAGTGGCCATTTTACAACCTTTTGAAGACCAGAATTAGATTTGGTGTATTTTCTGTGCATAAATATTATTTACATCCCTTTTTGGAGCCTGAAGGAACTTAAATTAGACAGATGCATGGTTTTTATAGCAAATGACACCATGCAAAACAATATACATCAGAACAGTGTATATAAAATACTATGGTTTAATAAAACCCCATGTGAACCCTAACTAAAAAATTGATTTACTAATGAATAGGAAGTATACCTTTTGCTTGCTTGTAAAAATTGGCTAAGTAGTCGTTTAGGTATGTTATTCATGCCCTCTTTAACTGTGTGAAGATTCATTGACGATTCTCCAGGAGTGATTGGATCCCTAGCAGGCAGGGCATAGGCTGCATTCGTAGTACCGAAATCAGAGAGAAAACTATTCACATCCTCAATGTAGCGCATCGAATCGGTACTGACATACTTTGCAAAGACAGCTTGGATACTAAAAGGAAAAAAAAACTACTTTCAAATCAAATAAAAAGTATTTTAGAAATGTAATTTTAGATTGATCACCTTTTCATTGCTAGCGGAAGCTACTAGGATGTACCCCCTCAAGATTTGTTGAAAAGACAATGAAAAGTCGGTTACATCATAATCTTTTGACCCCAAATAATTCTTCGAATACTTTTTAGACTTCTTTGTAATCCACCAATTAGGTACTAGTATGCGGTTGTTGGGTCATGCTTGTAAGTGTTTGTTAGATTTGGATTTCTTTGCCAGACTTGTATATAATCTGTTGGTTACCCACACTTGTGAACTTAAAAACACAAACAAACGATTGTCCATATTTAGCAAAGAATTCCTCTGAAACCGGTACTAGAGGCAGTTCTAAACTTGCAGTGAGATGCGAGTGTCAACTCGACGTTGAAGGCCTATCTGCGGATTATCTGAGCGTAAACTCTTACGACACCGTCAGCAGTGTTCTTTAACGGGCAAGTAAGATGACATTACAAATCACGATTAGCCGCTTTTGTTTTCCAATTTATAGCGTGCAACTTGACAAGGTACCTCATTCAATCACCTGTGGCACGAATTCCATTCGCCCTGTGGGCAAAGCGGTCTGATCCGACGTCATGTTCTTGTGGCTCTTTACTTGCTTTTACTGACAAGCTAAAGCACAACCACTCGTAAATATATATTTGTATTTACCTCTGCTGGTAAAGGGGGACGCCATCTAGTGTCTTAAGTAAGAAAGGACTCCTGTGTGGATAATTGTTGTAATCTGTGTAATTTACAAATATTTCCCTGAAATAAGATTCATGAAAAACATTTGTAGTTCAATATAATTAGGAATATATTAACTTTTTCTTTTTTTTTAATTAATAGTTGATGAATGACACACAAAAATGTTAGAAAACTAAAACGTTGAAAACATACAAATACAAATACTATGTAAACAAAAGACAAAAATAAAGGTTTTTTCAAACTAGAGACATTGGGGACATCAATAATGCTGATTTGCTACGGGGCCATTTAAAAAATGGTGATTTGAACCCTAAATTCAACACTGTAACACATACCATTTGAGTTGATCATAAGGGACTCTTTCGCTAGGTTTCAGGTGGTACGGAGTGTTACTGCTTTTCCCAAGCTCATCATATCTCAGATGAACGCCACGTAAATACATCTGTGTGTGGTTAGAGGCACCGTAACCCAAAGGAAATGGTATCGGTGTAAGTCCCAGGGAATGGATTGTTTTGTTGAGAAGTTGGTGGGCTGTGAAAAAAAAACGGTAGCACAAATAAAAACAGCAGTCTTCCTCTTTCTTTCATATGTATTTTTACTATTTGGTAAAAGAGAAGTACAAAACAGGCACCATTAAAAATCTACCATATGATTGGCCAACCAGAGTTAGCTGTAAATAGTTTCTAAAAACGTATTGCCATAGTAGCAGTTGACGTAGATATAAATATCTAAACCTACCAGAGTTGCTGCCATGGCATGGATGGAATACGTACACACACTTACAATTTTACATATTTGGACAGTAGGAAGCAGATAAATCACGTACAAGCAATATCAACAAACAATGACATAAAGAGTTGTTCCTTGGAAAGTTAAACTGTAACGGATCTTTATTAATTTTATTGGGACGCCACAGGACGCAAGACAACTGATGTTGTCAAAGTGAAGAGGGTCTTGCATTGGTACTTAAGGATGATTTGGCTTTAATCATATGTAGTTAATTCTCAATTGACCAATTGCAAAACAGCGAGCAGCAACTGCTGGTCGCATTGAAGGCTGCCGGCTGATTTCCGTTGTGGATTTTTTAAATTGTCGTTTATATTGTATAGGTTGTGTCGCGAACACTTATTTCACATCTCATTATCTCCCATCTGTACCTTTGAATTATAAAACTGTATACATAGATTAATCACAACAAAAATACAAACATGGGATATGGAACCTCATTGCTCCTAGTTCTGCATTGAAATGTGGGACATGGTTAATGTGGCTGGTATACAGTCGGCCGCCCACCCTGCTTGCATACTCATACACAGAGATTGATAGGTTTGAATGGCGAAGTCTCCAGGCAAGATAGGAACCAGCAATGCCAGCTCCAATAATGGCAATGTCATCGCATTCTGGTCGTGTACCGTTGGGCAAACCTTTAGTGTAAAAACAACTTTTAAATGTCAAGGATGCAATTATGAAATTTGTAAGAATATCCGTTGATAATAGTGCATCTTTTAATTTTGACTAAAGGAGACAATGAAACACCTTTTATAGGGCATTAGAGTGTCAGAGGTGTCGAAAGTCCAAGACAACGGGATATTACCGGCTATCGGCGACAACTTGAAATCTGATGAAAGTCCATAAATATTAGCGACGTATGATTCTTAAGAAAGAGCAGGACAAAAGAAAATATATGAGAAAATATAGACGACATTTAGGAAATTGCCTACCATTTTCATCTTTTCTTTGTAAAAAATAGTGCACAGGTAAATTGTTGTGGACTGACATCAGATTTCTAGCGTTAACTATAGCCGATGTTAACAGGAAATACAAAGTTAGTTGACACAAAAGACATCACGAAAAACAACATGTAATCTCAATAATAAAATGCATGCAAACTTTTGTCAATGCTTTCTGATTATGGGCTTCCATTGTTGATGTTTTAAATTTACGTTTATATTGTAGGTTGTGTCGGGTACACTTATTCCACATCTTATTTTCTTCTATTATTCAAGATAAAAATGCTACAGGCATCAATTTCAAAACTTCATCACTTTCAAAGTCACCCTCGAACATCCATATAGTCAAATTGAAAAATATGTATGAAAAGGAAACTAGATGATGCTAAAAGTAAAGTAACAAACATTTATCTTTTATGTGACAAATACAAAAAGGGAAAGGCACCAACATAGGACATCCAATTTACAGAGAGAAAACAAAACTTACTAGGAAACAGAGAGTGATGTGTTGCTCCTCCGGCACTTGATCCTACTCCTTCATCGTCCAGTAATACACGGTCGTCGACTTTATAAAGGAATAAAAAAGTTTGAAAAGCAAAAAGACAAAATATTGAAAAAAAAAATAAGGTGGAGAAGTTGCCTAGGTGGTTAAGGTTGATCACATTTTTTTCCCACAGATCCTTTAAAAAAACATTCACTATTGAATTTATTCTCAAGTTCAAACCATTTACATGCGGTTTATTTCCCGTATGTCTACTTGCATAACTAATGACTAATTTAGTAATTTAGAGAATGGGAGTAAGAGGAAACAGTAGGGATGATTCTTAAATAGTTATCACACACAAAATATATCGCTGAGAGAGCCCTTTTTAAGTAAAACAACAAACTTTTAGAAACAGTTATTTTTATATATTATACTGGTATGCTTAAATGATAATATGATTAAGGCCCTGCCTTTTTAGCGAGCATCGAAAATCTTTATACCTTTTAAAAATAAATCCATGTGCTCGACCGGCTAAGTGTAACGTAAAGAGGGAACTTTTAAAAAAGGAATTAGGTAGTAGCAAAGTCTGACCCCACCCAATCCAAATCATATGCATGCACTTGGGAAAGTTGTTGTTAAAATATCTGGGATCAATAACTACCTATTAAAAATTCAATTTAATATTTGTGCAAATAATAAATCCTGTAACATTCCGGGACGACATTTAGCGGGGACGAAATTATCCCTTTATGGATTACGTGACGCCATTTCCTTGTCAGAGTATTTCGCGCTTCTTCAGCAGACCAAAACAACATTGACCCAACATTCAGATTCTTTCAGGTTTTGTGATATTTTCTATAAGTATCAGTGTTTTATTTGAAGCATTGGTAACAGAAGGTACATTAAGACACCTGGCGGAAAAAAACGGTGAAGTAAAAATATCACGCATGATTGAGGAGAGTGAGTGAAACCCCACAGGATGGGACTCTTCTTTCATTTTCAGGTAAGAACCTTTTATTTATTATTATGAGTAGGTTTTATTTGGTAAATTTATGTATTTCTTTATCTTACTTAGAATTTAACAAAGCTTGGTCAGTAACATGCATTTGGTATGACTAGTCAATGGGACGATGTTGCCAAAAGCCAGCTCGGTAATTTCCGGAAATCGTTTTTCAGGGGAAAAGACCGAATGGTGTTTGAATAAAAATCTGTGTGTAAAAATAAACAAGTGGATGAATTAGGATTTAATCACTGTTTGAATTTCTATTTTTTTATTTTTGCATAACAGATTATGTTGTATTTTTTTATAAGCCCAGATGATTGATTGTTTTACTTGCTCCGTTCCTATTATTTTTTTCACTCCGTAAAAGTAAACCTGTTCCGGTTTTCTCGTCAGTATATTTCTGGCACATCTCAAAACATGCACAATGCCGTAGGGCTCGCATCTGCGATGCTCGCTATGAAAAAAGTTGTAAAGCCCCAGTCAGTCAAAAGCTTAAGTAATTATACATTGTACATGCGTTTTAAGGGGGCTCGAGGGTCTAAATTTGAAATTATATATTTTTCTGTAATTTGGAACACTTATAGTCCTTTGTGTGTGGATAACAAAAATGCAATAAAAAATGGGGGTCACCGTTCATTTAAGCCCGCTTTTATAAAGGTTCTCAAAATAGGCTACTTCCCATTTATTTTATAGAAGATAATATAGGAAAAATGTTAATTCAAAGATTAAAGATGACATAGAAAAAAATCTAAACGACAGAATTTCTTCATATTTGCAAAGAATGTGAGTTTTAATGCCTTCTTCAAATTGAATCTATAAAAAAGTGGTTCACCGTGGAAATAAAAAAATGAATTTTTTACACAAAATATAAAGAAATGAGGATTCCTATGTAAAACACGGCATACAGATGGAACTGAGCAATACAATTTTTTTTCAAATTTCCACAGAAGATGTATCAGTGACGATGCTACAGACATTGGAGGGATTTACCGATACAATGGAGCTTCGCAAAAAAGATGCGCAAATTTAGATCCGCGAGCCTCCTTAAGACGCAGAACTTTGTTAAAACATTGAAGCACCAAGTAGAAACGTTACGAATACCCTGTGAAACGTGGGAAATTTTACCCTACTGTTTCCTATGTATGAGGAATGTTTTATGAGGTTTTGTATGTTAATTGTTACGTTTTGCTGTGTATAATTACGTTTACCTTGGATATCAAGACGTGCCAATACGTTTAACGACATGAGCGTTTACATGTACCACGTACTACATGTACGTATCTTTAAATTTTTAAATATTTCACGGCTAGTCATTTCACACTGTGTCATAAAACTTAAACAAATGGTGTTGAAATAATGAGATATCCGCCGAGAAAGGTTTTATCTCCCATTCATAACAATGGTATTCAACTCGCATATTTTACCACCGTTAGTAGTTTCAAAATTGGACGAGATTTTTAGGCATGGGAGAAAATGGTCAAAGTTCTCTTCAGACATTGATTAATAAGTTATCATAACCGGGGTCATCGATGTAGCGATAAGTCCCGACTATCATGACTATAGGTACGATAGCCTTTCAGTAACTGACCACTCAAAAGCTAGCTGATGGTTGTGTTGCCACATCACATATCAATTCAAATGCCAAATACACGCACTCAATAAAGTATCTTTTCAGGGATTTTATATTATATCGTCGCTTTATCCGAAATCCAATATCGTCAAATTCATTCACATGTATTTTAAAGCATAAAAATAAAAGTTTTACGAAAGCCCATCAGGCTCATTCGAGATAAGAAATCCGAAATTCGAGTTTCGGAATTCAAAATTCGAGATTTGGAATTCTAAATTCGAGATTCGACATTCAATATACATGTACTTATAACCAATCAGATTGCTCTTTTTTAATTTTATTTTATTTTATTAAAGCACACAGTAAACCGCATTGGTTATAGCTTTACAAAACTTAAAAACATATACATGAATATAAAACAAGCAAAGAACAACATAAATCATAGTGGTATCTAAATTTTACACTGTACAGCTAAAGTATTTATGACCTTCTAACTTTGCAGCTCACCAGATCCATTCTATATTATATTATACCAATTATTTATGACAGGTCTCATTCTCTCAGTTCTAATGACTGTTTAATAAAAGAAGTAACGGTCTTAATTTCTTCAGTTGTAGTTGGATTCAGAATTTTTGTTAGTTTTTCAGTTTTACTTAGTTTACTAAAATCATAAATGTTATTATAATATTGCAAAAAGACAGTTCGAATATTAGAATTGATTTTACATTCAAGTAAGAAGTGTGACTTATCATCAAGTGTGTTGCATATGGCACACAGTCTTTGATCTCTTGGGATTTTTCTATATCTACCAAGTTCAATCATTAGTTTGTGGTCGCTTAGTCTAATTTTAGATAAAAGGGTTCTTAATGTTTTATTATGATATGAAAGATAGTATTCCATTTCATTTACATTTTGTTTTAGAGATTTATACAGACAGTTTTTATTGTTTTCATTTAAATTATTTAGTTTATTTAATTTAATTTCTTTATAAAAAATTTCTGAGTTTTTTTTCACTATTTTTTTTATGCTGTTTAACTTCTTTCATTGTTTGACAATTGTTTATAATGTCAATATCTAATTCGGTTTCTGACATAATATGTTTGGCATATGTATACCAAGAATAGACCCCCTTTTGGTCAAGACTTTTACTCAAATTGAATGCCTCTTTTAAGAGAGGGTTAATGTTTTCAGTATTAAGTCTAAGTAAATACATGATTGATTGAGTCTTAATAAAAGTTTCAATTGGCACTCTACCAAGCTCTTCTCTGACAACTAAATTTGTACATGTTCTTTTTACCCCTAGAGTACTTTTGCAAAATCTCAAATGTACCTTTTCGATAGAGGTTTTATCTACAAAGCTCAAAATATCTATAACAGATTCACTTTTTTCTGCCCTTTGTTTTGCTCTAAAAAGTTTTAAATAGTTGTCCATAAAAGTTATTTCAGAGTTGTACGTTAATATAGGTTTGACTAATGTGTCAAACAAATTACATGCCACCTTAACAGGTACATTACCAAGATCTGCAGTGTATGATTTAATGGAAAATAAAACTTTACTAGCCTTTTTGGACAAGTCAAAGCTACTATTATTAAGATTACCATTGCTACTTAGCATACATCCTAAATATTTAAATTCTTTAACATTTTCAAGGTAGCTCCCTTTGAATTTGACAAAGGGATCATGTAATTTATTACAATTATTTTGAAAAATCATAGTTTTAGACTTTTTTACATTTACAGTTAATTGCCATTTATCACAATATTCTGACAAATTGTCTAAGCTTTTTTTGTAGACCTTCCTTGCTTTTCGATAATATAATCAGATCATCAGCAAATAATAAACTGCCTATTTTTGATTCTAACAATTCTAAAGGGTCACTTCTATCTTGATCAAAGATTTTTCCTATATCATTAATGAAAATATTAAACAATGTAGGACGAATACTATCTCCTTGTCTTACACCTTTGTCGAAAGAGAAAAAATTTGAATGTACATCTTGGTGTTTAAAACTACCCAAAGTATTTTTGAATTTATCTTTTATAATATTATACATATTTTTTTCCTATACCAATATTTCCTAACTTGTATAATAATCCATTTCTCCATAATGAATCAAAGGCCTTCTGTAGATCTATGAAGCAAACAAAAATCTTTTGTTTATTTTTATGAAGGTATTTATTAATTAAAGTTTTTAAAATAAATAAACTATCAGAGGTCCTGTGGTTTTCTCTAAATCCAAACTGTGAGGGATTAAATTTATCTTTCATAAAATTTTGAAGCCTTGAATTAAGTATAGCACTGAATATCTTTGACATGCAATTCATAAGTGATATACCTCTGTAATTATTTAAGTTTGATTTATCACCTGATTTATGAATGGCTATAATAAATGATTCTTCCCATGATTTTGGATAACACCCAGACTTTAAAATTAAGTTAAACAGTTTTGTATATGCCTTTAATGTCACTATTTTACTGTATTTAATAATTTCATTTAATATTTTATCTGGTCCACTGGCCTTGCCTAGCTTAATTTTCTTTAGAATGTTATTTACTTCAGAACAAGTAATAGGACAATCTGTTTCCTCTTCATATGTTAAAAATTCTTCCATATTTATCAAATCTTTTTCAATTTTGTTTTGAAATTCTTTATTGATACTCTTACAGTTGCCTTGGTTTTTAAAGTGATTCTCTAATAAAGTAACATTTTTGAATATTTCTTCATCTACCATCTCATTTGGTTTATTTTTCATGCTTTTAAGTATTTTCCAGTATTCTTTGTTCTTTTCAGCATATGTTGCTTCTAATTGCTTAAAATGTTTTTGCTTAAATTGTATCTTTTTTTGCTTAATTAGTTTTTTAAGCTTTTTTACAAGATACAAGTATCTATTTTTATAAGAAGAGTCATATGGGTTTGTTCTTATATTCTTTCCTAAATGATTTATTTGTTGTTTCAGTTCTAAAATTTCCTGATCTGACCATGACTGTCTTTTAAGTTATTCTTTTTTTGCTTAAAAAATTTCTTAACCTTGCATGTATTGTCTGACAAGTTGGCAAGTATTTTTGTGAGATTATTTGTTGCGGCATCAATGCCATTTTGATTTTCTGAAAAACTTTCACTTTCAAAATTAACTATACTGTTTACAACTTCTTCATTTGCAAGATAACTAATCAATTTTATCTTTGATTTTTCAGTTTCCCACTTGTAGCTAGTACATTGTTTCCATTTTTGTTTTGAAAAAATATTTTCTTGGTCAATTTTAATGTTGCATCTAAGATAAAGTTCTAATTGAGCATGGTCTGATAAATAATTAAAGTTATGTGTTTGAAAATATTTAACTGAGGGAAGGAGACCCTCACTTACAATAGCATAATCAACTACACTAAAACCATTACTAGTAATACAGGTATAATTTCCTAATAAATCCCCAACATATCTGCCATTTAGTATTCTTAGCCTGGAAGACATGCACATATCAATGAGATCCTCACCTTGTTTATTAATGAGTAAATCAAAACTATTTCTATACTGACAATTATCTATCTCATAACTTTCTGGTAGTATATTGTTTTGATCAAAATCATTTAGATCTACAGAGTCATTTTCAATAAAATCTGCTTTGACGCCTGTTCTAGAATTAAAATCTCCCATTAGGAGGATTTTTCCTTTACAACAAAAATTTAATATTTCAGATTCAAGTGATAAACCTGTTCCAATCAGAATCGTTCTTTTAAAAACGTGATTATCGAAATTCGGTATTCGAAATTCGAGATTCGATATTCGAAATTCGAGATTTGAGATTTGAGATTTGAGATTCGAAATTCGAGATTTGAAACTCGAAATTCACCCAAAATTGCTATACCAAACCAAAACATCCCTATTACATGTAGCGACTGCTTACTTTAATACTCGCTGTGTGACATAAGTCGTCCAGTCCATGACACACCGCCGCCAGAGTTAGCTACTCAAGTTGAACAAGAGCAAGGAACCTTCTCCTAAAACGTGGAGGTTCTTCGGGAGACGCCCATTGGCAAATCATTTCCTTTCATTTTAGGAACCCCTAAATTACATAAGGCTTAATTACTTAATGTCTCATCCATTTTAGTAGCTGCGAAGTGTAACAAAACTCGCAAACCTAATGACCATGTTTTTTCTCGGGCATTTATGTTTAAATTCAAATCTAAATTTCGAATCTCGTATGAGCCTTCTGGGCTTTCGTAGAGTTTGGCATGGCAAATAGTGCACCACAGAATTCATTAGATAGTGTCCCCATTGTCTTTTTTGTTGTTGTTGTTTAAATTACTTACTTTATTATAATGCTAATTTGATGTGGGCAAACCAGGACTACCGGCAAACAAATACCTGGGCCGATAGTACAACAGCGCCATCTAGCTGATTTTCTCTCCTTTTTTGCTTAGGACAATAACATTAATCTCGGACTTACCTTTCTTTCAATAACAAATATGAACATGTTGAATTTGAATTAAAAAAATGGTGCGATCACTGAAGTATTCAGTTGGGGAAATAAATCTTCTTTATTATATAGAGTTATTTTATAAAGGTTAAAAAGTTAGGTGAGGTTTTGAAAATTAATTGAAAAGATAGAGTGAAATGAGCACACATCCATCTTATGTGGCATCCCTTGTAAAGAGTATATAGAGTATATATGCTGTGTACAAGTTTTAATTTTGAACAAGTTAAAACACGTACGGACAAAATAATACTAGTTATATACTTATCACGTGTACAATTTTAGACTGTACAAGTTTTTAACATGATGTACAAAACCATGACAAGAATGAGGTTCAACTTGTACAATATATTTCAATTGGAAATATCATAATAATACTAAAACAAGAAAATATGTCAAGCAGACACGGTGCCCCGCCTTTATATTTGGTTATATTTATCAAACAGCTAGGTTAATGATCAATTACGAAGCTCATCTCGTTACCCATTATTGTCGCTAAGCGGGAATTGATTTCAACTTTTCAAAATTTTAAGTGCTCATTCATGCAGAAAAAGGTCACAGCCAGCATCTGAATCGTATGTCTTGCTATATATAACGACCCCTTGATACACCTAAAATATCACTTTGGTTGAAGTGGTACTTGCCTGCTAGCAGGAATAAACTTAAATCATTCTTTTGTAAGTGGTCATCCATGTGAAAAATATAGGTCACAACCAGCATCCGAAGCATGCATTGTGCTTAACATCACTAGGTGCACATACCATACCAATCTGGTTAATGTGGCACTTGTCATTAAGCAGGTATAGACATTAGGCCTAACCATTTTTATGTAAAAGTCATTCATGCGGAAAATGTAGGTCACATCCAGCATCCGAAGCATGTATTGTGCTAAGCATGCATTTTGCTACGCATCACTAGGTGCACCTACCATACCAATATAGTTGATGTGGCACATGTCAGTAAGCAGGAATGGACTTAAACCATTCTTATGTAAGTGATCATCCATACGGAAAATAAAGGTCAAATCCAGCATCCGAAGCATGCATTGTGCTTAGCATCAATAGGTGCACCTACCTTACCAATATGGTTGGTGTGGCACTTGTCAGTAAGCAGGAATTGACTTTAACCATTTTTTGTAAGTAGTCATCCATGTGGAAAATATAAGTCACATCCAGCATCTGAAGCATGCATTGTGCTTAGCATCAATAGGTGCACCTACCTTACCAATATGATTGATGTGGCACTTGTCAGTAAGTAGATATTTGGAAATATGAGGATATGTGATGGACGGTCGAACGGACCCGACATGGGCCATGTTTGACAGTCAGTTTTAATGGTGGAGGAAACCGGAGTACCTGGAGGAAACCGCCGACTTTGGGCAGGTAATTTACAAATCTAATCACATACAGTTGGGGAAGTCCCATTTTTTTTAAATTCAAAACGGGACTCGAACGACTCGAACACCAGCTGAAAGGTGATCGGCTAGTGATCAATGGTGTACTACTATTATTTAAACCCACACCTTAAAACACTCGGCCACCCAGGCCTCTCAAGATAAATCTGTCTGATTTCTTGCACTATTATGTACAAGTTGTAACATGCAAAAGCGGAGATTGTTCATGTTAAAACCCGTTCAAATTAAAACCTGTACATTTTTTAACGAGCCCCTGTGGTACATAGGTTTCATTGATACATGACGTTCTAAAACCCAGACGTCGAAACCTGACAGTGTGTCTGGGGCTTAAAAGGTCAAATGCCTATATAGAGAACTAATATATTGACAAAACGAAAAATAAAATGCATACAGCGAAGTTAGTGCATAACTCGAGACAATTTATAAAAACAGGCATCATGATGTGGTGAATTTCTATGACAGTTTGAATTTTTATTGAACAAATGTTTTTGAAGATGAATATCTAATTTGCTTAAATATCAAATGCACATATATACATTTAAGTCTTTCTACAAGCTGTAACACTAAAATAGGATTTTTGTTTTTGTTTGTTTATACATGAGAGTGAATTGGTGTTTCACGCCCTATGAACACTTCCGGCTTTATTTTAATTCAAACTTCAGCCAGATATTTTATACTTTCAACAAAAATGCATGCAATCTTTTTCCGTCACGATCTTCAACATCATCTCGATTTCATGTTTGCACTAGAAATCATGTAGTGTCAATCTGAAATTCACAAAATCACTCTTCTCTTAAAAGAACAAACATTTTCAAAATTCAGTTTTTAAATCGCATAAAATGGAACTCATTTTTTTATCTTTCAAGGGATTTACATACTCGATTTAACAATCAGTGCATATTTCAAGTTAATAGCTGTACACTTTTTTTAAATAAGAAATTTCGGTACAATTGATTTTGCATAGGCAAACAATGTTTTACTTTCAGCTAACCGACTTGTGTGGCGTGTGTCTTTCTACTCTTGGTCAGAGTATAGGTCACGAACAAACTTTATTCATCCCACTCAGCTCATTTTGGTCCTCTAAAGGTCACAGCTAGGTGTTGGGTAAACGATATATTTTTTCTAACCCTTAGATTTCGTCCCAAGCGGTTTTTTGTTCGGTTTCTAGGATAATTCCTCAACTGATTTGATGTGCATCTATTGATCCTCCAAGTTCGGTAGTTATGTTATTACCTTTATTATAAAACTTGCAAGAATAATTTACTAAGTACAGGTGGTAATATTCTTTTCAAAGGTCTCTGCTAATCCCCACTACCTAATTTATTGTTTTCGTTGCTGGGGACGTTCGGGGAATACACATTAATTACAAGCAGTTGTTATAATCTGACATTTCTTTTACATGAACATTTTTAAAAACTTTATCATAATTCAATTTGTACAGCTCAATACCATATTGGTCAGGTTTGAAAAACGAAAAAGCTTTAAATTATACAATGAACCTTAAAAACGTTCTTTTATTTTGATTTTAAAGAATATGTGGCTCATTTTTTATATGAAATAAGCGCTTGATAAATGCATGATAAATAAATAAATGACTAACCTGCCTCAAGTACCTCAAGATCATCCTCATTTAGTATAATGCCTTGCAATATTTGACTGCTTGCTACTGAAATATTCAGAAAGAACCATACCAAAAACTGTAGTTGATTCATTCTGCTTTATCGGTGAAATAAGAACCCCGAAATATTTATATGCACTTATCTTATGAACTATATAGGGTTGTAAGTCAGTTCATAAAGAAGATCACCACATAACTAAATGGGACACAAATTGAGTCAGTAGAAATTAGTTCATGCATTTCGAATTTGTTAACCGATAGGAAAGCAACACAAAAACTTTTGGGACTATGCATATAGCTAAATGTGCATAAGGCACCGACCATTTGATATTCTGGGGGGGGGGGGGATTTTCACCCGAGCCGGGAATTTTTTTTCGACCGCTGCGCAGGCCAGCTTATTTTCTTCCCATACACTCAATGCTAGAAAATTTTGTTCAGAAAATCTCTTTTTTTCTTATGCGCAAAATGAGGGCCAGATTATTCTTTTTTCGCCCTATGAGCTGGCCAGACTATTTTCTTGGCCAAAAATCAGAGCCAGAATATTTTTTTCTTAAATCCCAGCCCACCCCCCCCCCCCGAAAATCAAATGGTCGGTGCCTAACCGATAGGTAAATTTGAAGTGCATAACTTTTACTAAACATTTGCTGGGTATAACTTTCTAAATAGTTAATGTACATGATTTTTTTGTTTTATGAATAAATAGGTTCCCCTTAATTTGGAAGTAGGTTATATTTAGCTCATTGTATTGAAACCTGTATAATATATATTTTATGCATGTCCTTCATAGAAACTCTAGACTTCTTCATGTACGATATATTCACAGCCTCATAGAAGAACTAGTTTCGGGGCTGTTCAATGGTATATACACACCTCATATCGTGAGAGAATCAAGACATTTAAAAAAAAATAGGCTTGATCCGATTCCAGGGCGCCGTTTCATAAAGCGATTGTCAGCTAAAGGTGCTCCTTTTCCCCCATTTAAATTGCCTGGGATAACGACTGCGTTAATAAGCAATCGTTTTATGAACCGGTACTCAAAATGAAACTTCAATTTCATATTGGTCAATTTTTGCTGGACGAAAATAGCGAAATTCCCCAAGCATCCATGCAGAAAGTGACCACTCATGACCAGCAACAGAATATGTTTTTGTTTCGTAGACACATGAGCTTGTTTTGTTGTGATCGTTTAGGAGAATAAAAACAGCAGGATATCGACCATTCAAGGAGTACGTGAACATCTAGTCATTTTTGATGAATTTGTTACCTTGCAGTTTAAAAAGAGTTCAATAAGTACTATTGTCTTCAGATAAGAAGTTCAAAATCTCAAACAATTTCTGATTAAATTCACGTAAGCAATTATACCGGTCACGTCGGCCGACATAAAACTAAGTCGCCTTGTGGGGGAAGACTTCGTACATAGGTTCTTAGAAAGTGCAGAATATAATTAAGGCTGAAAAATACACCACAGTAAAGGATAAATCATGTTCGTGAGTTTTCCAAGACCATATGAACAACCAAAGTATAAACATTTAATAATTGTACTTCATTGGCCGACTTCAGTAATCAGTATCGGCGCTTCTTGAACATTGCGAGAGCACTTCACTCTATAGATGTCTTAAATCGTTTGAATTGTCTGAATGTAAATACTGCTTGATGAAATTCCAAGAGCTTGTCAGTCTGTCCGTATATTTTCATCATTTTTCTATGAAGAAAGACTATACGTAAAAAAATAGCATCCTTTTTGGCATTTACTAGTACCCTCGATTTAATGTTTTAAAGATGTGAACGAAAGCAACTACGGATTTTTTTTATTGAAATATGTAAAAGGATTGAAACCATTGATAGCGAATACAAAATAATGAACAAACGACCGACGATAAGACTGTTAGTACTTCTCCTCGGGTTATTTGTTTATGTTGTTAACAACGTTTTTTTTTTAATTCACAGACTTTCCAGTGAACAATTGTGAATTGATAATCAAACTAAACATTTTGATATATTTTTACAGTATTTTGTATTGACCAAATAACATGTTTGTTGCTTTGGAATTTGCTACTTATCATCGCATTGTCATTTATCTAAGAATCATTATTTCTTTAATCCATTCGTTTTGTCCTCATACATATGGTAACCTGACCTAACGCAAAAACCCTAATTCAATTCACCAATATCCTAAATATCAGATGTCTAGCTATTATACTTTTCAAAAATTCATTTTCCACAAATTAATGTCTTACAAAGAAGTTTACAGCCCGAAAAAAAGACAAAAATTCACTAAACTTTAGATTAAAAGTAAATAGGACTAATCATGTGTGAATCAATATCAAAGTTCAATGACATTTTCAATTGTTCCAAAAAACAACCTTGTGGAAAACATCATCTTAATGAAATACTTGTTTTCATCAAATTTGACATAGAGCAGATGAAATTATCTTTAAGCAATCCCTTGATCTGTCATTTGTTTATTAGATATTACAAAGAAATGCTATCAATGCTATTGACGTTACTTGTTAAAAAATGGCTCAAGTTTCTTTACGCTAGATTATTCGATCGTTTCTGAGCACAACCATTAACGGGACAGTCATGTATTTTAAGATCCTATCTGAAAAGTAAGCTTTATAGTTTTTGCAACTTTCAACTCCTCCAAGGAATAGTTTATTTCATATTCGTTTCTGTTTGTCGCCGACTTGTTTTTATACTCTTACGAGACTGAATTTCTACAGGAACTCGTAAAGAACAGAAAGATGAAAGAGGCAAGGTCATTTAATCTCACTTTCAGATATATTGATGGCGTCCTCTCTGTCAACAACTCGTCGTTTGGCAGATGGATTCCTGCAATATATCTCCCAGAACTAGAAATTAAAGAAACCACCGAATCCACTTGCTTTACATCATTCTTGGATCTACATCTCGGATTTGACCCGGGTGGTCATCTCTCAGTACAAAAAATTACGATAAAAGAGACGATTTTACTTTTAAGATTCTTAATTTTTCTAACCTGGAAAGTAACATACCAACGTCACCTGCATACGGTGTCTATATTTCGCAACTAATTCGATATGTCAGGGCTTGTTCACATTTTTCAGAACTGCTTTCTCCGTAACCGACAATTAGACCAATGTTATAAGAAAATACTTCTCATACGATCTCTGAAAAAATCTTTCTTTGTTATAAGCCACTGTTAGAAAAATTCAATATCATGTTAGACGAAATGGTTTATAGTTCTTGCTTTGATTAGTGTTTGGCTGGTTGATGTACTGAGATGATCACCTTAGCATCCCCGATATGTCATCACAAACCTGTTGTGTTTTGTGTAACTATCTGACCTAAAGATCGAAATGGAAGAGGGGGGGGGTTTGGCGCGCCTTAAAACCTAGTTTAACCAACCATTTCTTTTGAAATTCCTGTACCAAGTCAGGACCATTGCGATCTTCATTTTTTCGGTATGTCATCCTTGTTTTGTCTCGTCTTATGGACATTGAGATTGATTCTCCAAGTTCGGTAAGTTTGTTATTACCTTTATTTTTCCACGTTTGTTGGTGTTGTTAAATATGATCCTCCCAAATACTTTTTTTCTGACTGAAACATACGTGTTGAATCAAAATCGTTTGGACAAACATAACTATCCGGGAAAGATAGCTGCAGTATTTTGTTAAAACAATATTTGTTAAAAATCAAAATCGGAAATATATTTTGGATGTTAAGAAAATTACAAAAACCCATCTGTTTAAAGTCTCTACGTTTTGCGTCTAACGTTGCATCTATTCATGCATATCGACAAACAATCTTGAAAAATGAAGAACCCGATAACTAAGACTAGAACAACAATGCCGGTCATCCCTATATACTGAGCCGATTTCCTGCCGTCGTAAGCGCTCGTCAGTGTCCTCTTGTACGCGTTTGTTTGTTTTTTAGACACACGAATTTCCTTAAGAATTATCTCCATTTCTGCAGGCGAGAGTGTATAGTTATGTAGAATCATACACCCCGTAGAAGCAGGCACCATTGTAGTATGCTCAACTTTAGGTAACTCTGAAAGATAATGAAATGCATCAATATGTAATAAAAACTTAAATCTGAACTGATATCGTACATTTAAAAACATATAATATTTGCCTTTGTGGTCCACCACAAAGGCAAAATTACGTAATTGGTCAAGCGTCGCTGATTCGGTCATTTCGTTTTTAAAGTGCATCGATGACCGATTACTTTACTTCATTCGGAGTCCGGTTGCTATACACTGCTTAATTTAATACTATATATAGAAAGTTGGAATCTAGACTGATGGTTAACATTTTAATGGTTTAAAACCAATATTTAGAAATCGAACGCATTTCGAAAACTAATATTCAATAAGTACCCGCAAAAAGTTCATGGGCCATTAAAATTTGTGAACAACATATAAAAGAGTGGATAGTTTGATCTTATAAACCCCAAGCTTACACTGTTTACTTACCGACACAATTTGGGGGATATCCACTCCATCGACGATTTTTTCCACATGTTCTTGTAAAGTCACCTCCCATGTGAGTAAATCCCACGTCACAAGCGAAAGTAACATTATCACCACGACGTTGACCGGAAAAGTGAAGTGTAGCATTGGCAGGGTTTTCAGGATAGGGGCAGTCTAAAAGAAAAGTCAAATGAAGAATTGACAGGGTTTTCAGGATAGGTGCAGTTTAAAGGAAAAGTAAAATGAAGCATTGGCAGGGTTTTCAGGATAGGGGCAATCTAAAAGAAAAGTAAAATGAAGCGTTGGCAGGGTTTTCAGGATGGAGGAAATCTAAAAGAAAAGTAAAATAAAGCGTTGGCAGAGTTTTCAGGATAGAGGAAATCTAAAAGAAAAGTAAAATAAAGCGTTGGCAGAGTTTTCAGGATAGGGGCATCTAAAAGAACAGTAAAATACAGCATTGGCAGGGTTTTCAGGATAGGGGCATCTAAAAGAAAAGTAAAATAGAGCATTGGCAGAGTTTTCAGGATAGGGGCAGCTAAAAGAACAGTAAATTACAGCATTGGCAGGTTTTTTAGGATAGAAGCAGTCTAAAAGAAAAGTAAAATACAGCATTGGCAGGTATTTCAGGATAGGGGCAGTCTAAGAGAAAAGATAGCTGTAGCGTTGGCAGGACTTTCATGATAAGGACAATCTAAAAGAAAATTTTATTGTGGAATTGGTAGAGTTTTTAGGATAGGGACAGTCTCAAAGAAAAAGTTAACTGTTGCATTGACAGGATTTTCAGGACAGGGATAGGCTAAATGAAAAGTAAACCGTAGAAACGGCAGGGATTTCAGGAAAGAGACAGTCTTAAAGAAAAGTTAACTGTAGCATTGGCAGGTTTTTTTGGGGATATGAACAATCTAATAGAAAAGGTAATTTAACATTGGAAGGGTTTTAAGATTAAAATAAGGGATAGTATAGTAAAGAGAAGTTTACTGTAGTATTGGCAGGGTTTTCAGGATAGGGGCAGTCTAAGAGAAAAGTTAGCTGTAGCGTTGGCGGGACTTTCAAGATGAGGAAAATATAAAAGAAAAAAATACTGTGGCATTGGCAGAGTTTTTAGGAAAGGACAGTCTAAAAGAAAAAGCTGACTGTTGCATTGGCAGGGTTTTTAGGATAGGGATAGTCTAAAAGAAAAAGTTAAATGTTTCATTGGCAGGTTTTCAGACCTTTTCAGGATAGAGGCAGTGTAAAAAAAAACTGTTGCATTGGCAGGGTTTTCAGGATAAGAACAGTCAAAAAGAAATGTGAATTGTAGCATTGGAAGGGTTTTAAGATTATAATAAGGGGCAGTATTTAAGAGAAGTTTACTGTAGTATTGGCAGGGTTCTCAGGAAAGGGGCAGTCTTAATAAAAGTTAAATGTAGGATTGGCATGGTTTTCAGGATAGGAGAAGTTTAAAAGAAAATCTAAGTTGATCTGTGAATACTTAATTCATTGTAGGATCAACCTTCGCCTATAAATCATTCTTTTTATTGAAAACTTAATTGTGTCTGGCCTACGTTTTATCTATAGAAGACGCTTTAGCCCCCACCCAAAAAAAAATGTGGCATTTATAATTTTAAGTTGAATAATTATTTCGTAAAATATAAGTTGAATAATTATCTTCTAATTATAAAATATAAGTAATACCATTGCTTCTTAGGTGAAACCCACGGACAATGACCTCTACCGCCATGGATGACTGATTCGCCTCTCCACATCCCCATCTTTCACCAATATAAAACACAGGTCTATTTTTAGGTTGCCAAATTTGAACTCGAGTTTCTGTATATACATATATAATGCCACCATAGTTAGATGATGGATGTGCTTGTGTTGTTCCTGCAGCATAGAACATCATTCCGCCATTAGGACCATCCAACTGCGGAATACGGTACTGAAGATTTAAAGAAGAGGAAAAAATATATATTATCCGAATCAAATAAAGATAGATTATATCCAAATTACCACATAATATAAACAAATGTATGCTTAGACTTTGTTACATTACTGCAACTTAAATTTTGTATGTCATCATACAAGTAATAACTTGTACAATTTTTTCATACAGGTTATAACTTGTACAAAAAAAAAATTACACGACATATACATTCCAACAAACAATGGGTGCTTTGAAAACCTGTATACTATGCATAACTTTCAACAAAGCACTATGACAAACGTGATGATTTCAACTTTCAAATCAACCTTTTTTTTGTGTAGCAACATCTGTTTGCTCCAGCTTATAAAGTTAGCGTATCACAATTGATTCGGTATTCAAGAGCTTCTGGGATTTACATCGATTCCTTGTCAGAGCGTCACATCTGACACATTATTGCTTACACAATGTTATGATGCTACTCGGTTGCTGTCTTAATAGGGTTTTGTTTTGTCTTCTTTTACCGGATTTGACACGCTGAATGGACTTTTTGCAACGCGATGGGTGTCCTATTGCAAGCAGGAACTGCTTACTTTTCCGGAGCACCCGAGTTCACTCTTGTTTCGACAGTATTTTGTGTTTCCATGTTTTACATGTCGTCGGTTTTTGTCCCGTTCGTGTTGGTGTTTACTGGTTATGTCTCTGCCCTTTCGGATTTTGGACATTCGGATACCCCATTGGTACTTCTGCTTCTTTAACTAAAGAAATTTTACGGAAAACATGCGCTTAAGGATATGGGATTTCAATCTCTCGGATGAGTGCAGATGTTGGTTTGTCATAGGGTTTTCATTTGTCTTCCTCTACCAGATTTGACATACTGAATTGACAATTGGCAGCGCGGCAGAAATGCTAAAGCAGGCAGGAACTGCTAACTGTTCCAGAGTAACTGATTTCACTCTCGGTACGACTTCGGTTCGCGTTGTTGACTGCTATTCAGTTTTTTTTTGTGTGTGTTTTTTATTTTGTCTGTTTTTTTTTGTTCTGATCTCGTCGGTGTTTACTGGTTTTGTTTATGTCCTTTCGGACTTTTCTTTTTGACTTTTTGACATTCGGATACCCCACAGCTGGTAGCTCTGCTTCTTCTATATTGGAAGAATTGACTTGTGTGTAAATCAATGCCATTTATTTTACAAAAGATGTTGAAAACAAGACAAAGTAAGTTGTATCTATTTGTTTTACCTGAACAGACACTAAGTAGTTGGTTAAATTAAGAATCTTGCCGAAATCCACAGTGGGGTTGTGTGTTCCAGAGTTATTAACCACTTGTTGTGAATAGAAGACTTCCTGTGATGTGTCAGTAAGCCAACCCAAAATGAACGCAGTACCATCGCGACTAGTTCCAAGGCTATAACCATCTCTTGCATAAAACACAAATCCACCTAAAAGTATGATACATTGTGATATCCATATTGTTTCAAAAAAAAATATAAAAACGATAAAATATTTATTAAGTTATTTTTGACAGTTTGGGGAATCTTATCAATAATAATGTTGAAGTGTTCAGTTTTACAATGGGCATTAATTGGTACTGATTTATGAAGGGGTTTTCAGAGAAACTCAAGGATGGGGGTGGTAGTTTTGTCATACAATGCACGATGTACAGATTAATCTTCAAGGACACTTTTTTGTAAATGTAGCATATTTACAGTAAGGGGGTATCCAACACAAAAATAAAATAAAATAAAAATATTCTTCAAAATTTACAAAAATATGTAATTCTATCAGAACTATTAAATCTATAGATATTGAATTATAGGTTTGTTTGATTTTTCTATTTAACATAATGTAGTTTCAACATTTCATATTTTGATCAGTGAGAAGCATGATTTCTCTAAATAAATGTGCCTAAAACGTTAAACTGATATTTAAGAGTTATCTCCATTACGTGTTCTAGATCTGTGCCCCCTTAAAGGAGTAAAAAAAATCAACACTTTTAGGTCATTGTCTTGCACCGTCAATAAAGTAATTAAACCGTATTTGCTACAATATATGTTACAGTAAATGTGTGTAATAAGGAATTACGTGAAATAACTAACTTGTCACTGTAAACTGTTTGTCACTGTTCTGCTTGCAGGTAACTTTTATCTCTGCTTCAAACTGCTTATTTTATGTTCCTTTTAGCTATGCCTACTCTTTATTGCTGCTTGTGCATGTTAGTGCTTTATATATTCTTGCTTTTTATATGTATGTTGCTAACTTGATCTGCTTGACCCTGTAGTGCTTTTATTAACATTATTTATTTTTACTGTATTTGTGATGTCATTGTATTGTCTGCATGCATGAAATTTTTATGTTTGTCTATATTCGGTAAAAAGCTCATCAGAGCTTGTGTTTATTGTTATATATATGTGCCGAATTGAAATAAAGTTTTCCTATTCGTATTCGTATTAATTACTAGACCATCTAGTAATTACGTGAAATTCCTAAGATTTCCAGAAATTACATGAAATTACACTGAAAAAAATCATGAAATTTACTCACATTTACTGACCTCATTATTCATATAAATTGGCTATTGAATTATGATGAAATATGCAAAAAATTATGAAAGAATAGTGAAGAATTATTAAGAGGAATTTAGATTGCAAAAAAAAAGATATATAAATAAAGTTTGCAATTCCTGTACTGAAACATTCTCTTTTCAATGTTAAATTTTACAAATTTGCATGGGTATGAGAAACATTTAGAAAATAAAGAAGGAATATGTTGCCCCTTCTAGAGCCCAAACAGGAATAAGAAGTCTGACAGGTCTGAAAGTCGCTTAAGACATCATACTGAACCATCCTAAATTTGTACCAAGTTTTATGTATGGTCTCTGAGAAAAGTTTGACGGAATTTGTTATGTAAATTTCATATCGACCCAAACAGGAAGTAAAAGTTCATTAGTTCTGAATGTACAGTTTAAGCTTGACGAAAATCGTACAGATGTACAGACATGAGTGAATCTTAATGCCCCCGACATGTTGTCGCGAGGGCATGAAATGAGAAAAGGTTGTTTTTTTTCATAAAAGACAAATGGAAGAATGGTTATTGTCGTATATTGGTAGTGCATCCTATTATCATAGACTTGACAAAATGGCAACCTTATATCTAAGTAGCATTAATTGGTTTAAATTTCTATTTCATATATGCTTATGATAAACTTTAATTCTTTAAATTCTCCACAGGCTGACAAATAGGAACTTTTTTATCTATCGCTTGGTTCAGTCCATTTTCTTTTTACCAAAAATTTCTCTATTAAATATTTACCTTTTGTACAACCTTATCAACCTTTGGAATTCTCTATTTCCAAGAATGACAATGACCGACAATGTTTGATTATGAGGACAAAAATACAGTTCATATAGATTATTGGAATAACATATGCTTCTTTCCTGAATGGTTTGAAACATTAATTTTTCTTTGTTTTTTGTTTTTTACCTTTAAAAACCCACTTTTAATATACTACAGTACAAATTTCTTTTTAATACTTCAATTAATCATCAAAGTTGCAGATTTTGTTTCCAGGAAATGTGTGTAAAATTCCCTAAAATTTTCAGTAATTTCATGTAACAACTGATGAAAATCAGTAATTTCACGTAATAACTAAGCCCTTTAGGAATTACATGAAATTCCTGAATTTTCAGTAATTTCATGAAATTCCTAATGACACACATTTACTGTAACTTATATGCGGAGAACAAAAGAAAACAATGTAATGGCCCTGTCACACTATAACGTTTTAGCCAACGTGTGCTGAACGTTCGGGTGATTTTCTAAAGTGTTGGAACACGATGGCAGTGGCTGTAAAAAGTTTCAAAAATATCTCGGTGAACGAACACAAAGCCTCAGACTAACTACCTGCAACACACGACAATCTATTTAAAACTTATCTATAGCGTTTGTCCAGCGTACTTGACGATTGCCTGGCGCATGTCTGACGATTGCAGAACGCATTCATAACGTTCGTAACTTAATATTTTTGCTCTCGGTGAGAAGCAAGGAATTCTGTTCTTTTTATTTTAGTATTACTTCACAATAGCCCAATTAAATCTATTATCTCTCTTGAATGTATTGTTGGATTAGTTAATAAATATAGATACATCATGTAAGTTTAGTTTCGTTATAAAAATATTGGTTTTAGTCGTTCTGGTAATATGAATGGATAATTATTCTAAAGTCTTTTTTTAACCAATAGTGATGATTTTTGCACTCAGTCTAAAACAATAATAAATATGATAAATTTAATATTTTGAAATGTCGATCCATAATAACAATCTCTCAAAATCTCAACTGAGTATATACATGTAAGAAATACCGGTCTGTAGAGTTTGCCTAGTATCATTTTTTTACAGTACTTGACTTGTCCTAAATGATCGCCGACAGCATGACGGATGTCCTTTAATAGAGAAAAAACGCGTGTACTTAATGAATATTAAAAATACACATAATTTCAAATGAGCATTGACTGTCGTTAATCGTTGTATTTGAGTGTTATTCTACCAAAAAATACCAACACAAAAGGTGTATTACAATTTGCAATAATTACTTTCCATTCCAGACCTATCCTTGTTATATCCAAGTCTTAGATTTGTTTTGGCTTTGTTCATTATTTTTAGTAAATAAACAATGACACTCTGTGCGCTCTGTACACGTTTCAAACACGTTAAATAGGTTTCTTTGTCATTAGACTGACGCTAGACGTGAAGTAGACTATCGTTAGACTGACGTTACACGTTCGTTTCCATTTAGCTTAGCGTTCGTCAAACGCATTTCAACGTGTGCACAACTACCACAAAGCGTACACCAGCGTGTGTATAAAGTCCTTTTAACTTATGCCAAACGTTCGAATAATTTATCATTAGAACACGTTTGCGAACGTCGGAAATTTTAAGCATGTTCAAATTTTGCGACCCACTCGACGTTCACCAACGCACGCTGGCGTTCGCTAACGTGTTTGTAACGTGTTTATAACTTATACAAAACTTACGCAACGCACCACCAGCGTGTAACAAATATATTCTAAAACGTCGGCACACGTTGGCTAAAACGTTATAGTGTGACAGGGCTATCAGATATGAGAATCAGTGGTTCTTTACTTTAAAAATATTGGCTATACTTACTAGTCGAATTGAAAAAGTAGCAAGGAGTCCATAGTCGAACCTTAACATTGTCATATCCGTACACTAAACCTCCAAGTGCGTGCCAAGACCGTGAATAATTACCAGCAAATACTACACCTGTATGAGATTTACATTTTAGATAAAGGTGACAATAAAACTATTAGTCTTATATAATCAGCATCATCATAAAGACATGTTAAAAATAATTCAAAAGATCGATTTAAAAAAAATAAAGGTATTAAATAACAAAATAACCGAAATTTGAGGATCAATCTCAATGTGAAAGATAAAAGACAAAACAATGGAGTCGGAAACGAGGATACCTAGGCTTCAAATATTTCAAAATTATCATAAGTGACTTTCCTAGTTTTTAAAGACATAGAACCTATCATTTTGGCAATTTTTAAAAAATAGTAAAATTCACACTATTTGAAGAATACATTGTAAAACCTTTGAAGAAACTGTTACATTTTTAAAAAACCTGCCAGAAAGTATTCTTTTCGACGGAAAACTGATAAAAAAAAAACGCAGTGTCAAAAAAGAGGACAACCTAATTATAGAATGTAAACACTTGCGGGTACTGGTAAACTGAGAAACAAAAAGTAACCAAACGAAACGGAGCTGCACAAAAACAATATCGGTAAAGAAGGAAACGTAAACAGTAAAATTAACAACCGAAATCTGTATCAAGAAAGGAAACGAAATCAAGCGAAACTGGTAAAAAGGAAAATTGAATCGATTTTAGCCGACACCAGTCGTTTTTCTTAATTTACAGATTTCGTTTTCTCTTCGCCTCGTTTGGTTACATTTCGTTAGTACCCAGTTTACCAAATGTAAATATTTATGATGGACAATACTTAATCAAAGCGAATAATTAAATTAAGATTATTTTATAGAAAACTGCAAAACATTGAGTTTTTATGTTGGTAAAGGAAAGTTTTAGATAGTATATTTTTAATATATGTACTTTTTATTCAATGTAAAAAATTGCGAAATTGATAGGTTCTATGTCTTTAATAAAGCCCTGATATAAGTAGTTGATAATAAGAGAGCTGCCTGCTAATGATAAAAATACTTTCTTTATTTGATAATACTTTATCATTTTACGATTTTTCTGTAACGTTAATTACATTATCCGTAATTGAAAAATTGGTCAAAGAAAGACATAATAAGATTTCTTTCAACAGGAAATGAAAATTTATCATTAAATAAAGATAGTTTATAACATAAGGCAGCACCCAATCAATTTGAGCTATTTTTATAGGTAGATGATGTTATTACATTTACACCTCAATATCCCAATTGGGTCTCACAACTATGTTGTGTTCTATGGTCATTACCGGATCCTAAGATCGCAATGGAAGAGGGAGGTTTGGCGCGATAAAAACCTGGTTTAACCCATCATTTCGTTTGAAATGCCTGTACCAAGTCAGGACCATTGCAATCCACCAATTCTCCGGTATGACTGATTCGTTTTTGTCATTTTTCTCTGGACTTTGAGACTGATCATTCAAGTTCGGTAGTTTTGTTAAATTACCTTTACATAATTAAAATGTTATAATCCCATTAATTGAATCGTCTTTCAATCCTCGTGAAATGACGCTGTGTCACGTGGCCATAACCGGGTTATTACCTTACTTATTTTATATAAGTCACAACTAAAATTTGTTGTTATCCAAGTAAATTCTCCCAACTTGAATTTGTTTTGGCATGATTTAAGGGGATACGTTACCAATTTGAAACGCAACGTCAATTTTACTTGAACAGCGTTGAACTTAAACGCTGTTGTTTATCTTTGATGTAAATTCTTGAAAAAAGATGGTCCATGACCTATGACAAAATATATATCGTTTTTTAGAGAAAGATTTGGACTTTCTTGTGTTAGTTTTTGGTTGAAATGTCATGAAAAAAAATTGTTGTAATCAATGGAGAATAACAAAAGTTTGAAAATATTGGATCTTTTCCCATTACTTCTATAGAAACTTCCCGCCAAAAACGATAATTAGAAAGTGAAATAACTTGAAAAATCGACCCATTACCCCCTTTTTCAAATGAATATTTCAATGTGTCATTAACTATGCAAATTTGTTTTGAAAAATAAGATTGTCGACCAAAGTAACGTATCCCCTTAAATACACAAATTTAAAAAATGCACAAACGTACACCATAAAACAGAACAATTAACTAGAAATAAATTTGAATCAAAGCGCTAAACGTTTAAGGGCAAACGAAATATAATATAAGTAATATAATAAATTTATTTTTGTTAAAGTATATTGTTCCATATGTTTGCGAAATAATTTTCGCCATAGTGCAGATGCTCTCAGAGTAAATGAACACAATTGCACACACAAGACATGTATCGTTGATCGAAACACCCCTTCGATTAAAATGCACTCGTCCCAATACTGAATTTATGAATGGAGAAAATAGAATCCTTGCATTGACCAATCAAATAAGAGAAATATTTATACGAACCTATCAAGTAATAGATGAATACATAATGTATATTCTATTGCCTTTAACTAAATAGTTGGTCTTGTAAAATGCAAAAGAATAAATAAAACTTGTGCCGGTGTTACATGCTGTACTAGTTTTCCCCCCCTACTCATCTCCCCCTCCCCGGAAGAATCAGTAAAAATCGGGTAGGAAAAATGAGTATATACTAGATTTTCCCCTTTTCGCAAACCCATAGTGAGGTTTCCCCCTTTATATATGGACTCTGTGTAGCCTTATTTGTAATATGTTATCTTTTTTATCACTACTTATGACGGTTAGATGTAATGCGTACAGTTTTACTTGATCTATTTGTAAAATACTTTTGTCCTGATTGTTTTATAATTATCCGAGACAAGGCTAGTCTCAACTTGTTTGTTTTTGTTTTTTGCTTCATATTCATAGATTATTTTTGGCATTAAAGCCAACTAGTATATAAGGTATTACATGTAAAGATTTTGAAATAGATAAGATTTCAGAAAATAAACAGAACTTGCAATTATAAAGAATACCCGCAGCATTTTTTTGTCAAGGTTTTGTTTTGTGGTATTACAATAGATCAACTTCCCTACGTTTCGAATTGCAACAACATATAATTCTAATTTTTATCAAATAAAATTTCATGCAATACATTGCTATGGGATCAACAGTTAAACTAGTCTTGTTGCATTGAACTAAGCCCTTGAAGGTCAACATGTTAGAAAAGCACAATTATTTATTAGAGTTAAGGTTTTTAAAAATATATTCAATTCATATATTGTAAGCGCAGTTTTCGATAAATAAAAATACATGTATAAGAACATAATTCTTTGGTCTAACCCGAGCGTAAATAATTCTAAGTCGGGTCGTTAAACGGAGCATAGATAAGCAACAGACCTGAAAGCGCATTCTACCATAAGAGACTCCTACCTAAAGCTGCATACCAAATATCGAAAGCCTACAAATAGCAGTTACTGATATAAATAACTGAACTGTAACAGATGCACAGACTAGCGGGCGCCAAGTAATTTCACCGGTCTAGATACTAGAATATTCGATTTGCACTAAGCGTGCACACAGACAACAAAAATCTTTACAAATATCTATCTCATATATATACTATAGATATTTATGATAATTAAGCATGAATGTGTCCATGGGACATGGATGACCCCACTAGGAACAAGAAGTTTAACTCTCACAGGCCTGAAAGTTCTTAGGACATACAGATTGTCGTACTGAACCTTCCTACCAAGTGTCAAATCATTCCCATGTACGGTTTCTGAGAAAAGCTTGACGGAAAATTACAAGTCGATTTTCATAGATTTCATATCGTCCCCACCCCAAACAGGAAGTAAAGGTCTGACAGGTCTGAAAGTCGCTTAGGACGTACAGTTTGTCATACTGAACCATCCTATCAAGTTTTAAATCATTCTCATGTACGGTTTCTGAAGAAATCTTGAAGGAAATTTTCATAGTCATGTTTACATATTTTCACATGGACCTAAGTCCAAAACTGGTAATGGATGTCCGACAGGTCTCCAAATCGCTTAGGACGTATTGTTTGTCATACTGAAGCATCCTACCAAGTTTTAAATCATTCTCATGTACAGTTCCTGAGAAAAGCTTGACTGTAATTCGTACGGACGGACATGAGTAAAACTTAGTGTCCCCCGACATGTCGACGCGGGGGCATAAAAAGAATACACTCATAAATTAAAATTCATTAATAATTATTGTTAAGATATTGAAAACCTCGCATTTTCTTTCACAGTCATTAATATTGTAACGGTTTTGAATAGGGGAAATATCAGTATGGCGAAAAAGGAGTATGTGTTTACACATACCAGATTTTCCCCTGGGGGAAAACGTAGTATATACTACTTCCGGGGGGAAGCTCAGTATATACTCATTTTTCCGGGGGGAAATTCCAGTATGGGGGAAAAACTAGTATTTTACACCGGTCATATAAAATGCCAAAAAAAATGGAAATTTAAAAAATTGTGTATCATGTTAACAAATATTGAAAAGTAATATAGAAAATAAAGCATTTATTTTTCCTGACTGGATGCAGGATGATCACTCCGTCTACACCGAAAAAAAACCCACGAAAATCATCACTTCTCTATAGACTCCATAAGGCTTCGCTGCGCTTGCCCAAAAAACCTTAAAATGTAATTATTAGAACTGTATTCTGGAACCAGTTTTAATTTTCCATTGTGTTTAGCATTGCAGATGTCAATTTTACATTCTTTTATTATATTTTTATTTACAACGTTTGGATTCTTCGTTGAAATCAACACTATAATTCGAATTTGGATTAAATCGTCACTTTAGTGCCGCCATGTTTTACTTAGCAAGGACTTCAAGCAAACAGCCGTCTTTTCAATTCTATATTTGGATCAAACCACATCTCCTATACCACCTTTTATTGGGACACTTCAGTTGGATTTCTTTGGCCGTTTGCCCAATTTGGTTCGCTAGCTGTCTCCAGGACAGCATAAATTTAATGTTTGTATATTGATATTTTATGAACGTGTAAAACCGTTGACCAGTCGCACATTTTTAAGATGAAGCGATTCATTGAAAATTTGCTACGGTCAACGGTTTTACACGCCAATGAAAAATCAAAATACACGCTAGCGTGTTTCAATGAAAATGTGCTACGGTCAACGGTTTAACACGTCAGTGGAACATAACAATACACGCTAAAAAGTGCTACGGTCAACTGTTTACACGCCAAAGAAACATATCAAAATACAAACAATAAATTCATAAATGATAATATCGGCCTCTCATTATGGACCGCAATAACTAAATGATTTTTATATATTTTTTTATGAGTTGGGAAAAGATTGACCAAAACAATGACGAAGAATAGAAAATTCCTGGCTTGATTATTACATATAATTAATATAATGAGGGCATCTGATCTTATCAGGAAGGCTACAAAACCTTTCCGCAGACTTAATGCTGATATTGTTTCACTTAAATGTAGTTCTTGTTTATCATCTTTTAGTGTAGAATTTATATATGTATATAGATATTCTGGGTTGCTTATGAAATATTTTTTAGCGAAAACTAAAATCTCCATATAGATATTCAAATTACTTTATAAATTTTAAAAATCGAAAAATTTTCAATAAATTACTACAGAAAATAGTGGGGAGTTATCTGTTGATAACTGTTCGATTTATAAACTTTATACGGCGCCTTTACAGACGAGAAACTAAAATACAGGCTATACTAGATTAATTAAAAAGGCAATCTCAGAATCTAGTGAGATCTAATCTCAGAAGCTACAATTTTACATATTTTTCTAACAAATCAAGATTTATCGTAGAATGGACCAAGTCTGCAGTATGCTTAATTTCATTGTTGACGGCATATTTGTCACATTTGAATCAGAGATTTTAATTGAATCATCACGTCTTTCTTGGATATTTAGAATTTGAATTTGACTCGAATGGTCATGTCAGTACAAAAATTTACAAGAAAAGAGACTGTTCTCATTTTCAAATTTATACCTTTCCTAACCTGGAAAAAATATACCAACCTCGTTGGCGTATAGGGTGTATGTTTCACAAAATATTCGGTACAAATATTTTCCGATTTTTGACAAGACACGGTTGTCTTCATGATCAGCTTTAGGACCAAAGTTATAATGGGTATAAGAAAATCCGTTTCGTACAGTCTCTAAAATGTTTCCTTTTAATGTAAGCCTCTAGTGGATATACAAATTAAGGTCATATGAAATGATTCGTGATTGTTTTAATTATTTTGTGGTCGTTTGTTGTCCTGATTTGGTCACATCGCTATCCGTAATTATGTCTCACAACCCGGCGTTTTGTGTTAAATGTATAATCGGACCATAAGATTGCAATGGAAAATAGGGATTTGGCGCCATAAAACTTGGTTTTATCCATCACTTTTTTTCGAAATACATGTACTGGTAACTGTGCCATTAGAAAATAATGAGATGTGGAATAAGTGTACGCGACACAGCTCATATAACAAGCGGTGGGTTGATTTTTTGTAGCTTGATCTACACTTAACTGCAGTGATATTTATAAGATAGAGAAATGATATTTTAGACCTACCTATTCCGTCAGACATGTATCCATCGGCCATCAATGTACGGACTGTCACTATGTCGGGATAGCGTCCTAAATTGTGCAAAACCTCTCGGTAATTGAACCCGTCCTCATCTACAAAAAATCGAGATAAATCCTAATTGAATGTATAATTTTTAATTACAAGCTTCAAAGTTTGGATACGTTATAGAAGCAAATCGAAATAATAGTGTTTTAAACTGAAAAGGGGTGTGTAGTTGGGTTTTGACAATTCCTTCATATTGAATTTAAAAGGCCTGTCTGTGGTTGGTCGTTTTACAATATAATATTTCGAGAGAAAAAAACTGTATTAAAGTACATGTACAGCCACATATAGGTTAAAACCTAACCTGTACAGATATGATTTACTTTTTATTTTGTTAGGTTTGCTCCAACAAACTTTAGATTAGATTTGGTCGGAGCAATCCATACCAGAGATATGCATGCTGGGGCGGTTTGGTCAAAAGTACATGTTTGATCAAGATGTAGATGTATTGGTTGGCTTTCGAAACAGAGCCAGGTTTTAAATCTGTTTTCATCATTATAAACCTTATTCGTACATTATAAATCAGTAAAAAATCAAGTTTCAAAAATAAGAATAGAGAAATGGGCTATGAAATAAAATGGAAAGTGCGTGCATGATTTAATGCGTACAAAAAGTATAAAGTGAATTTATACTTGTGACTATTTGACAGAGTTAGAAAATTGTTTTTCTTTATGTTTTGTTCTTTTATTCGATACATGAAAATATTAATTGATACTTTTAATTAGGGTCGTCATGTTAATAACAGGATTCGGCATATCTTCTTTCATCCAAGCCCTTGCTCTCACTTGGCCATAGACAAATGGTCCTACAGGGTTTGCTGGGCCATCATAGAGGGTACCTGATCCTTAAAACAAAATTGAAAATAAACATTATATAAAGTTGCAAAAATATACTGCTCTGTAAAGAATGAATAACAATATTCTTTCTGAACGGATCCTTTTATGATACACAAAAATAGTCGTGAAATAATTATAAGTCTAAAACTAGAATACTGACAAAGTCAGAAAGGGCCCTGCGGCAAAAAATCTTAGTGTTTTCAAATTCATACGAACTTTGATTATAACAACTAAGGCATGCTCCATGGAATACATGTATGTATGAAACTTCAGAGCTTTATTGTTAATAGCATTTGAGTTTTATCGTTCAAAAATTCCAATTTTCAAAATCTGTGATTTTCGATAAAAATAAAGTTTATTTCCAAAAATGTTTCATATTTTTTGCATGAAATCTTAATATGCAAATAATGACATGCTACTTAGCAACTGTACAAAGTTTCAGAACTGTATTGTTAATAGTTTGTGAGTTTTAGTGTTCACAAAGTCCAATATTCAAAATCTGTGATTTTCGATAAAAAATAAAGTTTTTTTTTCAAAAATATTTCACATTTTTGCATGAAATTTTAAAACAAATAATGACATGCTACTTAGTAGCTGTACAAAATTGTTAATAATTTTTGAGTGTTAGTATTCACAATAATTGTTGACGGACAGACAGACGGACGGACGGACGGACAGACGGACGGACAGACGGAAAAAAAATTAAAACTATAGGGCGTCCGCATCTTCGATGCGGGGCCCTAATAAATGTTATATAAAGCTTCGTCGCATCATTTCATTTATCAAATATATTATACCTGTATATGCCAATCCTCTTACACAAGGAATTGAATTGCCATTAAATGGAAAACCTAGCTGTATGATTTCCTTATTATATCTATAAACCACTGCTCCGAAATCTGTAGGTTTATCATCGTCTCTCTGTGAGGAACCAATTCCAGAAAAAATGTAATCTTCCCCTCCATCCTGTATTTTGACTTGGATATCAACTTTAATTGGGTAATCCCCCAGATTGTGTGGGATAATCAGCTGAGAGAGAGTAACATTGTCTGCTATGGCATCATACCACTCACTGACAAACGTTGGCTCGTACAGCAAAAAGGCATCTCCTTCAAAAATGAATAAATTAATAAACTACTTTATAGTACTGTGATAACGTCTGTGAAATCAGCGTATTGGTCGTAATAAATTCAATTAGACCCACTTAATCTTATACATGTTTGGAAATAATAAGTTTTTTTGACATGTTGAACTCTATATTAGACTACATATTACGTTTTTGACCGAGCAGATCAGGATTTGACTAGACATTCCTAATATGGCTGGGGATAGTATTTGACGAGATATTTCATATCGGTATTCGACTAGAAACTAGTAATCTATATTCAGTCAATTTTGAACTATATATTCAGTACTGGGCTACGTTAAATCAATTTTGGTCCAGGTATTCTGCATTAGGCTGGGTTCAATCAGTTTTGTACTAGATATTCTGTTTTAGACTGGGTATTCTGAATTGGGCTTGGTATTTCAGTTTTGTACTAGATATTCTGTTTTAGGCTGGATATTCTGAATTGGGCTTGGTTAAATCAGTTTTGTACTAGTTATTCCGTAGTGGGTTTGGTAAAATCAGTATTGGACTTGATATTCCGTTTTGAGCTGGGTAAGATCAGTGTCTCACTACATTTCCCCTATTGGGCTGGGTTGATCAGTATTGGATTAGAAATTCCTTATATAGATTGACTTGGTAAGATAAATGTTTCCCTAAATATTCCTTATTGGGCTGTGTAGATCAGTATTGGATTAGAAATTCCTTATATAGATTGACTTGGTAAGATAAATGTTTCCCTAAATATTCCTTATTTGGCTAGGTAGATCAATACCTATTAAGATTTCAATAGAGATTTTTTATTGGGCTGGATAGATCAGTATAGGACTAGATATTCCGTATAGGGCTGTGTAATATTAGTACGTCACTAGATATTCCTTATTGTGCTTGGTTGAATCAGTAGCTCACAAGTTATTCCTTATTGGGCTTGGTATGGCAGTATTTCACAAGATATTCCTTATTGCGACATTGTAGATCAGTATAAGACTAGATATTTCGTAAAGGGGTGGGTAAAATCCGTATTTCACAAGATATCTGTTATTTGGCTTGGTAGATCAGTATCGGACTAGATTTGAAAAAAAAGATATTTCTTTTGGGTGGGGTAAGATAAGTATTTGACTAGATATTTCTGCTTGGGTGGGTGTGATCAGTATGTGACTAGATATTTCGTATTGGGCTGTGTAGATCAGTATCGAACTATATATCCATTATTGGTCCGGGTAGATCAGAATTGCACTAAATATTCCGTTTTGGGCTGGGTTATATCAATATTCCGTAACATGTTTGGTAGACTTATATTGGACTATACATTCATATAGGGTTGGGTAAAAGCGATAGAAGACAAGTTAGTGATTTCATATTAATGGGTTGAATAAGTATTGGATAAGATTTTCCCTATTTGACTAGGTTTAATCAATATTTGACTAGATATTCCGTATTTGGTTAGGTTAAATCAGCATTGGACTAAAAACTCCATATTGGTATGGTTAAAATCAGTATTTGACTAGATATTCCGTATTTGGCTGAGTTAAATTAGTATTGTATTATTGGACTATATTGGGCTGGCCAGGGACTTGCTCCCCTCTATCAATATTTTATAAGAGTCAATGTGCGGTACGAAAAAAACATTCGTACCGCACATTGACTCTAACAAAATATTGATAGAGGGGAGCAAGTCCCTGTGGGCTGGCTAAAGGCAGTTTTAAACGAGATATTCCATATTTGCTTGGCAGTTTCTTTGTTAAGTAGGAAAGTAACTTATTAGGAAAATGAATAATTTGAACATTAAAGTCGTCTCTTTAATAGTAAATTTGGTATTGAGATGGTGGCCAAGGTAACATCTGCGATGCATATCAAAGAATGACGTGAAGCAAATAGATTAAGTTGTTTCTTTAATCTCTTCTATTACTCTGGAATATATATCAAAGGAATCCACCTACCAAACAAAGTGATGTTGAATCGGATAAAACAAATCGGTGAGGAGAGGAGCACAGTTTGTGCCAGTTGAAATAGCACTATGTAGATGAAAAATTTCTCCTGCAAATGTGACAAATATATAATATAGGAAATCAAGCAAAATGGTCCAATGTGAAGTTAATCTTATCATTATTATATATTTTTGAAACAAATGTAGAATTATAGCCTAAAATAATAAAGTTCCTTGAATTTTTTAGGCTTTTTCAAGAGGTTCCCAAAGAAGACGCTTTAGATTTTTGTGTGGCAAGGTGGCTAAAAATGTTCAAAAATCGAAAGTTTTCGAAGAATGAACCTTAGAAAATAGCAGGAATTTAAGATTGTCCAACAAATCTTCTGAGGTCTTTGTTGAAATCTACGTTTAATTGATTCCACTGCAATTATCAGGTCGGGTTTTCTAGATTTCGTTTGACCTATTAATCAATCAAAATTGTAAAAGATTGACCTTTCAAATGGGGAAAAATAGTAAAACTTTTTCGTCGGTTTGATAGAAAAGTTTCTAAAATAAACATGTATTCTTTAACTTCCTCGCTCATATTTCACAAATACCAAATATCATTGGTTTTAAACGTTATTTTGTTTAACATGGGTAAATTCTCCTTATAAAGTAATGTTATGTTCCACTTATTGACTTCTATTTTATTAAGTGTATTGGTCAATGGACAATCAAAAAGGTAAACATGGTCATAAAATCTCCCTACTAGTCAAAGCTGTTTGGGTAAAAAAGTGTTTCTTTAATATGTTTATTTTTAATATGACATTAATACAAATACAACAACCATTTTTTCAACGCTGATTTTAAAGATTAGTTTTGCGAGTCATGTTATATTTAATTATTTCATAAAAAGCACGTGCTGGCAATCGTATTTATTTATACTCTCTCAAAAACTATTGGTTAAAAGTTTGACGAAAACATTATCCTTAAGTAAAATCTTCGACCTGATTATAGTAGTGTCAAAGTATGCTTGTGTTTCCTTCTTTGACAACAGACAAGATCTAAATGGGTTTAATGGACAGCTCTGTAGTGAACATTATGAAAATTTGGCTATATACCTTTCTTTGTACGGATTTTTGTGAAGTTTAGGTATCAAATTGAAATGTGGTAACTCTCCATGTACCCTTTTCAATTGAATAATAAAGGAGGACACAAAAGATTTATGATTGTCTATGTCTTTGTCAAATGAAGAACTAGTGTATATAGCACTAACAGAAGTCTTATCATCAATCCAAGGTTTTTAATCAAATATTTGTAATACATGTTGTAATGTGCTTTGCATAAAAACAATTATGTTGGAAGCCTTGTGTGATAACATACTTGTCATGTAATGAAGAGAAAATTCAAATCAGTAAATGACTGATTTTTTCTTATTGGCCTAGGTAAAATAAGTTTTTTCACTAGATATTTTTATTGGGTGGGGTAAATTCAGCAGTAGATCTTCCGACGATATTCCGTATCACAATCATTCTACATCTTCAGCATTTGATTGGTAAAATTAGTATTGAAGTAGATATTCAGTTGAAGACTATGCCAGAAAATTGAACAAGAAAGAACAGGAGAATGGATTAAAGCTGTGAGATCGTTAGATTTGAAAATAATAAATTCTTTGAAAGGCTCAATGAGCACTAATTAATGCAACATCCATTTTCAGCAACGCTGATGTTGCCAAAACAGTGTCCACCTTACATGACAAATATGTTGTTGTACATGCAGAAATAACACCAAATAAACATCATTTTTGTATGCAAGAAATACTATATTGCTATATTGACTGTTTGGCAGCTGAATTAGGGGGTGGTTGTACTAGCAATAGCACCACCTACATAGTTACAGCACTGTCTTAGGAGGAAATTATTGACACTCAAAAATATGTAATTTCTTCCTTCTGCCTTGCCAAAAATAGTGACATTCCATCCCTGTATTCGATCCCTAAATTACATAAATATCCATACAAACAGCGTTTCATTGCAAGATCATCCAAATGTTCCACTAAACCTCTTTCAGTTCTATTGACTTCAATACTTACAGCAATAAAATCCGGCCTCCAGAAATATTACGATTGTTGTTATTCAAGAAATGGTATCAATTAAATGTGGATCCCGAAGAATTCAAAAGAACTGATAGAGATTCTGATATCTTAATCAGTTTCATCTTGTAACAGCATCAAAACTTTCAATTTCTCTACACTTTACACTTCTATTCCACTCGAAAGAAACAAAGAAGCGCCAATGGGGCATTCGAGTGTCCAAAGTCCGAAAGGCAACGACAAAACCGATAAACACGAAAAAGAACAGCACAAAGAAACACAAAACACAAAACCAACCGAACGGTAATCAACAACGCGAACCCAAGTCGTAACAAGAGTGAACTCATGTGCTTAGGAAGAGTAAGCGGTTCCTGCCTGCTATAGTACACCCATCGTGTTGGTAATTTCCCATTCAGTGTGTAAAAGAAAACAAAACAAATTCCTACGACAAACCAACCTCGCACTCATCTGAGAGATAGACATAACATATTTATCTACGAGTGCACGGTGTTTACAGTAAAATTTCTAAAACAACTGAAATCACGATTAAACACAGTTTTTAGCTCACCTGGTCGAAGGCCAGTTTAGTTAGCTATTGCTATCGTTTGGAGTCCGTCGTCCATCCGTCGTTCGTCTGTCTGTTCAACTTTTCAAAGATCTTCTTGTCTGAAACCGCTTAGCCAAATGTAATGAAACTTGGTAGGGTTTTTCTGTGGTATGTTATCTACAAAATTTTCGTTTTAAATTTTGATTCGCTAAAAAACATGGCCACCATGGCTAAAAATAGAACGTAGGGGTGAATTGCAGTCTTTTTGCAAAATACTCATAAACCGTCACAGATATAAAAATTATGGCATTTAGTAAAACAATTATCAGCACATATAGATTTACCTTCTGTGAAATTTTGAAGAAGATCCGACAATTGTTGTAGGTGTTATTGCCCTTTTTCTTGATTTTTCCAAATTTTGCATTTTTAGACCAATAGCTTGAAACTATACAAAATAATTAAAAAACTTTAAATTGTAAATGGTAAAGCACACTATGATCTACAAAAGTGGTAACAGACTAACAGAGTCAAAGTTGTAGGACCATTCCTTTAGGAGTTATACCCCTTAGATAGAAAAATATACCATTTTCACAGCTTTTGTTCAGCTTTTCTGAAATCTTCTTCTCTGACAACGCTTGACCAAATGTAATGAAACTTGGTAGGGTTGTTTTGTAGTATGTCCTCTACAAAAGTAGTATTGTTTGACATTTTGATTCAACAAACTTAATGGCTGCAATGTCTAAAAATAGGAACATAAGGGTAAACAGATATTAAAATTCTGGCTAGGATAATAGTGATCAGCACATCAAAATCTAGCTGCCCTGAACGTTTAAGATATGAAAATTGTTGCAGAAGTTATTGCCCTTTTTCTTTCTTGACAAATATTGCTCTTTTTAGACCAATACTTTGAAAAGTATACAAAATATTTGAAAATTTTAAATTGCGTATGCATGGTTTAACACATAAAGATCTAAAAAATATGTAATGGGGTCACAGTTGTACGACCTATCTTGATAGGAGTAGTTTCCCTTATAATGTTAAAATTGATCATTTCACATAGTAGCAGTCCTTTGTAAAAAATATACAGCGAATAAGTGTCATTGAATACAAGGTGAGCAATTCAGGCTCCTAGGAGTCTGTAGTTTAAAAAAATGGAAAACGCAGGTACAAATATCTGGTAGTCAATTACACTAAGACTTACTTAGTCATCAATGAGTATAAGAAAAAAAAATATACAGAAGACCAAATGATCGACGTTCTCAATTTTCTTGTCGACAACATATTTGTTCAGTTTGGTGGAATTGTTTTCAGCAAACAACAGGGATTCCTATGGACAACAATTGTGCACCTTTGCTTGCTGATTTGTTTCTTCATTCTTATGAAGCGGATTTCTTACAATCTGTTCTAAACAAAAAAGATCGTACACTGGCTCGCTCGTTTAACCTCACTTTCTGTTATATTGATGAAGTCCTTCCACTGAACAATCCTGGATTTGGTGACTTTCTTCATCTCATATATCTGCAGGATCTTGAGATAAAGGACACAACGGATTCTAGGAAGCCTGCTTCATATCTAGATCTTCATCTCGAAATATACTCTCAAGGAAAACTTTCAACAAAACTCTATGAAAAACATGATAACTTGAACTTTCCAGTTGTTAACTTTCACTTGTGTAGCACCACTCCGTCCGCTCAAGAATATGGAGTTTACGAACTCTATGAAAAAAAGTGGTTTCTTCAACTTTCCAATTGTTAACCAACATTCCGTCCGCTCACAATCTAATTAAAACTAGATCTTGAATTTTTCTCCACTACGTTCCCGCAATCAAGATCTAGTTTTTAATTAGATTGGTCCGCTCAAGCAAATGAAGTTTACGTACCACAATTGATTCGTTACTCCAGAGCTTGCGGGAATTACATATACATCGATCAATTTGGCAGGGCGTCATGTTTGACACAAAAATTGTTAACACAGGGTTATGGTTCTCCTTGGTTGCTGTCGTCACTCAAGAAATTTTACGGTAGACATCATGCACCCATAGACAAATATTTGATTTCTATATCTCAGATGAGTGCAGGTGTGGGATTGGTTTGTCATAGGCCTTGTTTTGTTTTCCTTTACCGGAAATGACACGCTGAATTGAAAATGGCGACGGGTGTGCTATAGCAGGCAAGAACTGCTTACTCTACCGGAGCACCTGAGTCCACTGTCATTACGACTATAGTTCCTGTTGTGATTGATATTCAGTGGTTTTTGTGTTTCCGTGTTTTATATGTTGTCTGATTTTCGTCCTGTTCTTGCTTGTGTTTGCTGGTGTTGTCTGTGCCTTTTCGGATTTTGATATTCGGGTTAAATGTGTTAAACAAGGTGTCCCTTTTTTTGACTTACTAAATTAGTAATTCTGCATCGGACTGGTTTAATCTGTATTGGATTAGAAACTATTATTGGACATTTTTGGGCTGATTAAATCAGTAGATCTAACTTAATATTCCATACTGGACTCGACTACTTTCAGTTTTGTTCTAAATATAACATGTATAACTTCGTTACAGTTTTTATTCAAATAATTATTTTGGAAAGCGTCACTTAATAATCTTAAAAGTGAATACATGGAATAGGTGAGTTGATGAGTTGGAAGACGCATGCACAACTGGAAGATTCTAATTGATATTGAGGTGAATATGCGCGCAATAACGTTTATCAAAAGTTGTTCTACAAATAAAACTGTCTATGATACTAATTTATTTCTATATTATAATCCTTTCAAAAATCCATAGATATGATTATATGCTCAATATCTCTTAATAATTTTCATTTCTACGTAAAACCTTAGTCAAACAGGGAATGGAAAAAAATAAATTATTGCTTTGACATATTATTTGATTGAAGAAGTAATAGATCTGGACTAAAAAATAATTAACAACTTGAAAAAATCGAAATATTTTATAATTATGTTATACTGCCTTGCCCATAGAATCGTTATTCTCATAAACCTAACCAAAAGGCGTGAAAGGTTAACAGAGTCTGAGCAGGTACAATGCATATACATTGTACAAAAATTGATTAAACAACGTAGCGTCGCACCTTTCCTTTTCAACAGTTACAATTGTTTGATTAAATATTGATAGTAGTGATATTGTGCATTAGTATTTCATTGTGTATTCTAATGAACTATGATAATAATTATCTATTTTATTAGTTTAGAATAAGGTATTTTGTATATTTGTTCGCAATAAAATTTCCGATATAGCTGCACACAATGTTGCTGTGGTCATGGTGGTATAACGTTAACATTGTTAACATTATCTTGAGGTACTTGAGGTTTTATTATAGTGCAAATAGCGGTCACAGAACTACGACATGTACGAGCAGAACAAATATATAATCAACCAATACTTTTTACTTCATACCTACATAAAAACAAATCTGGCATTGTTTCGACCTCTGGTAAGATTTCTTACCTACATTTTCAAAGATATCTTCCTTGTTTAAACTACTATGAACTAATTTAGTTTTGGATACCGTGACATGGATTTTGATATGTACAAAATTAATGTAATGAAAAAAATTACTTGGGAGTTAAAAATTCTCTTTATGCCTTGTACAAATTTCGTTCATATAAACATACTTTTATAACCGATGATAGTTAAAAATATATTCTCTCTGTACCATTGAATTCAATGAATCATTTTTCATATTTATCTAAAGTTTTATAATAATCACAATCCGAACAGAGAATCTTTAAAAAGCAACAGAAAATTTTATCTGCATTTTCAAAATAACTTAGCATCCTTAGTGGGAACATGGAAAATTGATTATTTTCTGAATTCTAGAAGAAAAACAGTTAAAAACGGTTTTAGAAAAATGGCCCTCTAATAGGTTCAGATATAAACTAACTATACTCTGCAAAAAAAGTTACGCATAGATAGAAAATTCCCCGTAGGTTTAATGTAAATCGAAACAATTTCAAGACATTATTGCCGAACTGTTCTGCAACCGATTTTCACGAAATAAAATCCAGTAAAAAGAAAACAAAATGAAGATTGTTTGATTTATTTACACCAAAATCCTAACTTCAATGGTTTTTAAGATATTTTGAGTATAAGACGACTAATGTTTTTCATGGAACATTTTGCATTGATTTAAACGGAAAATTGAATCGTAAAATGTACACTTGAGTTCCACTTGCAATATCTTAAAAAGCAGCGATGTAACGATTTTACTCAAAATAAAACAAACAATTTCTAATTTGTTTTCTTTTTACTGAATTTTATTTCGTGAAAATCGGTTGAAGAACAGCTCGGAAATAATGCTTTAAAACTGTTTCGATTTGCATTAAACCTACGGAGAATTTTTTATCTATGCGTAACTTTTTTTTAAGAGCATATAATTAAAAAACACATTAATCCAACATATCAAAACACCAAATACTTTTCAGAAGATGTATGGCATTGCTACAACTCTGACATACTTGGTAGAATCCCACGGTTAAGACAACATATGGAAATCATTAAAGTCACCAGTTTCGAACAAATTGCATTTTTGGAAGTAAAATGATAGAAAGGTAAACGTACATAATCCACAATTTATTTTGAAATGCCTGTACCAAGTCAGGACCATCGCAATCTTTTTTTCGGTAGGTTTTCCTTGCTTTGTCTTTGCTCCTGGGCATATAAGATTGATCCTCCAGGTTATAACAAAACTACCGAACTTGAAGTTATCACTAAGAAGAACATGGACTTATCACAAAGACGATTCACTAACATTCATGACACATTTACTGTAAATGTATCTCTTTCTGAGAATGTTTCTAATAATAGAAGCATTCAACGTGTATCTTAGTCGAAGTCACGTTTCTATCTTTTCATACAATTTTTGTTCTAATGTTGAGAAAATCTTTATAATTGAACTTTGTCATAGAATTATTTCTTTATTGTTCTGGATTCCATGACACTTTGTAATTAATATATAAAAAAAACCTAAACATTTAAAAAAAAAATACTTTTAGCTATATTCAAAATTAATTACGCAATCATGATTGAATACAAATGTGAATAAAATATAATACAAATTTACATGATTCTATAAAAGACCATTTTCTCATCTAAAGATGTACAAATTATTCTAAAACGTTTACTTAATTTGATTTTGCAATTTTTCAAAACGTAAATAAACAACAATAAAACAGCAGCAACAATTGTAACAACAAAATGATAATAATAATAAATAACCAAAGTAATGATAAAGTTCAACAAACCACGTTTACATATTATAAACTATTATCATAATTACAGAAATTAATCTTACCCTGAACTACAAATGCAAGGTAGTAAAAAAATCTAAAAGTCATCACATTATTCAGACCGATGTTCTACATGTAAAGAAAAACCTCTAAGAAATTGTTTATATGCTGTTCATCCTTATCAAACATTTGTTAAATTAGAAATCCATTGATTATCAATTGAGATTATTTGTCATCGACAGTGTTTGTTAAAAAAGACTTAAAAATATTTTTAAATTAAAGATAATTAACTATGAATCAATCTTTAGGACATTGTCATTTGTGCTGGACGAATACATCAAAGCTATAAATTATCTGTTTAAATTTCTAAATTGTCAAAACCCCAAGGTTCTTCCTACTCCAGACATAGGTTGGTCTTAGTCATAATTTGGTTTCTCGTTCGACATTTTTGGTATTATTCTATGCTCTTCATTTATATATTTATATAGTGTTTGGTATTCTTAAATTTTGGTAGAGCGCCTCTGATGAGTCTTAAATAGACGAAACGCGCGTCAGGCGTAGCTAAATTTATTGTCTGGAACTTTGTTGTAATTTATATTTCTAACATCCGTGACGGTTAGCGCTGCTGGTGGAGTTTTAATTCCCCGAGGTTAGCCCGCTCCGGCATCAACACTTTTGTGTTGACGAATACATCAAAGCTATAAATTATCCGTTTAAATTTATAAATTGTCAAATCCTAAGGTTCTTCCTACCCCAGACATAGGTTGGTCTTAGTCATAATTTGGTTTCTCGTTCGACATTTTTGGTATTATTCTATGCTCTTCATATATATATATTTATATAATGTTAGGTATTCTTAAATTTTGATAGAGTCTTAGATAGACGAAACGCGCGTCAGGCGTAGCTAAATTTATTGTCTGGAACTTTGTTGTTATTTATATTATCATATATGTCATGTATGTAGTTATTTATGATTATTATTTACTCAATGCTGTGAATATTTCGTTTTTGTTTGTATTAGTTTTGTGTACGATTTTTCCATAAAATTAAATGTTCTATAATTATTGTGCTCTTTGGTGCTGATACTGGAAGTTACTCTTTCAATATACAAAGTTGAAAGTTTTATTGACACCGCTTAGGATATTGTAATTTGAAGAATCTTGGTCGAAATCTGCTACTAGTAGACCAAACGTCCCAGAGGCGGTCGTCCTACACGAATTAACCCATTGTATAGTTTTCCTTATTGATTTTTCCGGATGCCTAAATTCAATATCTGTTATCACACCAGGTTTTTGAGTACAAATACTTTTTCATCCAATTCTTTGTGTTGGGTTAGAAGTTACTCGTTAAAATATGCATATCATAACTAAATGAACAGTTTTGTACACTTTTGTTATTCAATTTTCTTTCTTACTGAGTACAGGCGATATTATTGGTGTTAGATTGTGTACTGTGTTGTTACATCTGAAAATGCATCAAATATCAGCTTTGAATAAAAGTGTAAAGAAATACCCAATAATTTCTCGAGGTAATTTAACTTGCCATCTTTTTTGCACACTTTGATTGTTAATATAAATTTGAATTGCAAGTAGCAAAAACCCGATACGCCGTTTAAAAAACGTTTGTCACATTGTCACATTTATGACAAATCATGAAACAAGTTGGGTGGATTGTGAAGGTAAATGTTCCACGGTTAAAATAAGTATATACTCAAAACGAAAAAAAGCTGACTAAGTTATTCAAAATTGTCAAGAAACAGTCACCTTAGTAAAGTATTTGAAAATGTCTAAGGTTTGCGTCTTACGTTGCATCCGTTCATGCATATCGACACACAATCTTGGACAATGAAGAACCCAAAGATCGAGACTAGAACGACAATGCCGGTCATTCCTATAACCTGGGCTGATTTTCTGCCGTCGTAAGCACTGTTCAGTGTTCTCATGTAAGAATTGGTGTTTTTCTTGGACACTTTAATTTCACTGAGAATTTCTTCCATTTCTGCAGGTGATAGTGTATGATTGTGTAGAACCACACAACCTGTAGAAGCAGGAACCATTGTAGAACATTCAATTACAGGTAACTCTAAAAGATAATGAAATGCATTAAAAATGTAACAAAAATGATAAAAAAAATATCTTAAATAAGAATTCAAAAAAGTAAAGAGGCACCAACGGGGCATGTGAGTGTCAAGAGTCCGAACGGGAAACGACAAAACCAGTAAACAGGGATGAGAATTGAACAAAAATCAACAAGGCGTAACGAAAGTGAATTTATGAAGAGTAAGCAGTTGCTAGTTGTCAATTTAGTGTGTCAAATCTGGTAAAGGAAGACAGAACAAAACTTTATGACAAACTAACACCTGCACTAACCTTAGAGATAGAAATCCCCATATTAAATTTTGTCTAAAGCACGAGAAGTCTTTCGTGAAGACAGCGACCGAGGAGCAACATAACAAGTTGGAGAGTATGCCCAGATAATACCCAGAAACGGGTATTATCCTTGATTTCAAGGATTCAAAACTTAAACTTGATTTGACTTTCTTACTAGAGATAGACGGCTTCTGTTGCAGTGGTATACACTTGAAGTGATAACAGAACTTCCTAATTATGCATCCAAGAATAAAATTCAATGGGTGATTTAAGCCTACTATTGCAGAAAGTGTTTTCTTTTGTGTTTTAAATTGACCAATATAATTGATCAATCAATTGAGTTTTTCAAAACATTTAAATAACCAGTGATTGGTTTGTCACATGGCATGTCATCATCCAATAGAAAGTTAAAAGTGCTCAGGTCATACCTGGATGCTCACAGACATCTCAGTCAATATAAGTGCATTTTAATGATTGTTTTTAATTTTTAAATACAACCGAAATTTAAACAGTAATTTCAGAAATAGGTAGTATTTGTAAATCTATGTGTTTCCCTTGCATGAGAAAAGCAATTTACAGAAGTGCATAAAAGGGGCTTAAAGTTTAAAATTCCCCAAAACAAGGATAATACCCGTTTTCGGGCATACTCCCCAACCTGCATACTCCCCAACCTGCATAACCTTGTGTTAGTTCTGTCGAGGAAATCAATGTAAGTCCCGCAAGCTCAAGAATAACCAAAAAAAAAATGTGATTTGTAACCTCCATAAACTGTAGCGAACGGAATGTTTCTACACAAGAAGAGAAAGTTGACGATTGGAATTTTGAAGGCATCATATTTTTCTAGAGCTTTTGAAAGTCTTCTTTGAGAGTCAGTTTCGAGATGTTGTACAAAATATGAAGTAGACTTCCTTTAATCTGTTGTGTTCTTTGTTTCAATAGCCTGAGGATATATGAGGTAGAGAAAGTCACCAAATAGAGATTGTTCAGTGAAATGACCTCATAAATATAACGAAACGTGAGGTTAATGGTAAGCTAGCCTACAATCTTTTTGGAGTAGAGGTGATTGAAGAAAAAAATGAGCAAACAAAGGGGCACAATTTGTACCCATGGGAATCCCTGTGGTTCACTGAAAAACATGTCCACCGATTGTAACAAATATGATGTCTATAAGAAAGTTGACAATGTCGATTTTTTGGTCTTCTGTAAATTTGTTTTTCTTTCTTTCTGAGACTTATTGATGACAAAGTAAATCTTAGTGTTATCGACTACCATATATTTGCATCTCCGTTTTCCATGCTTATAAAAACTGTTTTTAATTAGTTATGCCAGTCATTATTCAAGTTTGTGGAGTAAAAGTATTAGGTGTACAAATATCAAAAGTTTTGATGCTGTTAAAACAGAGGACACTGAATTAGAGTTAAGAATCTTCATCAATTCTTTCGAATTCTTTAGGACCCACATTTAATTGACTCCGTTTCTATAATAGCAACAATCGAACTATTTCTGAAGACCATATCTTATTGCTGTCAGTATTTAAATCAACAAAGCTTAAAGAGGTTTTATGGTACATTTGGATGACCTTGCAATAAAGCGCTGTTTGTGTGGATTGTTTATGTTATTTAGGAATCCAATACAGCGATGGAATGTAATCATTTAATCACCGACAGAAAAGACGAAGGAGGAAATGATCGTTTTATTATTGTCAATTATTCCCTTCTTGGACAGTATTGTTGCTGTCTTAATATTGCTTTCACTGATCATAGTTCAGCATTTTAACAGTAAATGTAATGTTTTTGTACACAAAAAATATGTTATTCGGTTATGTTTCTGTGGGTACACCCAACATATTTGTCGTTTAAGGTGGACAATGTTTTTGCAACATCAGCATTGTTAAAAATGATGTTGCCTAAGTGCTCATTGAGCCTCTCAAAGTATTGAATCTATTCAAAATCAATGACCTCACAGCTTTAACCTATTCTGACAAACGTCACTTTCTTTCACTTGTTATTTCTATGTCAATTTACTGGTAAAGTCTTCAACTGAATCCATAATTAAAATAATGTTTCCAGTTGATGCGCCTTTGCCTACGATATGTAGTCTTTTATCCAAAACATCGCGAAGTAAGTCATTCTCCACGATGTTGAGGTCACCAGTGATAACGTGACCAGAGTGACTATTACTGAATTGGTAATCTTCATAAGAACAGTTTGGTGGTTTTGCTTATGGGTTATTGGAAGTATTGGTATAAGAGATTCAGATGACGGGAATACTTTGAAATTTTTCTTCATTATACAATATTCTAATGGTCATTCACAACATGTATAAAATGCAACTGGAGCAATTTGGTCTAGAATCAATTGCTGATTCGGACATTCCCATTAAGTGAAAAGGGGCCCGTTGACTCCACACAGGGTTCGGGTACTATGCAATGGTAAATTGTAAGATACAGAGTTATGAGATTAAGTTGAAAGACGGATGGACAGTCAAACAGACAAACAGAGACGAGGCGATTCCTACCGATATATAAAAATGAAAGTACATGTATTAAAATATTTGGTATTTGTGTACAACATATATTGTATAATGAATGTATAGCTTTTATATCTTTAACTGTTTGTACACTGTTTACTCACCAACACAATTTGGAGGATATCCACTCCATCGACGATTTATATCACATATTCTTGTCAAGTCTCCTCCCATATGGGTGAATCCCACGTTGCAAGTGTAAGCTATGGTATCACCACGACGTTGACCGGAAAAGTACACAGTAGCATTGGCAGGGTTTTCGGGATAGGGACAGTCTGAAGGAAAATTAAGTTATAGCCTTGGCAGGGTTTTTCTGGATAGGGCAGTCTGCCCTATCCAGAAAAAGTGGCAGTCATATTATGCAAATATTAAGTAGTGAAATTCTCGACTTTATATATTGGATTTTTGGAACATTGTTGAACATTTCCTCTGTACATGTTCCACACAATTTCATTTTCTGATAAAAAAAATCTAATTATTTAGAGAATAGTACGTATTTAAAGAAGTTTGGGGGACCCTGTTCCTTAGATAGGCAGCTAGACTGGGTTCCGAAGCATGAAGCCATCAATATGAAAGCACACATTACTGCACATACCATTTTTACTAAGGGAAAATATTCGAACAATTACTTCTACCGCCAAGGATGACTGCTCCTGTGCTCCACATCCCCATCGTTCACCAATGTAAAACACAGGTTTATTTTTAGGTCGCCAGAATAGTGCTTTAGTTTCTGTATAAACATATATAATGCCGCCATAGTTAAAGCCGGGATCTGCTTGTGTTGTTCCGGAGGCATAGAACGTCATTCCAGCGTTTGGGCCATCTGATGCCGGAATACGGTACTTAAAATTTAATAATAAGGAACACAATGTTATATAAATTTTATGGATTCGATGAAACATTAATAAAATCCTGTCAAAGAAAAAAATGGCCGGATTTCTTTTAACAGCAGGTAGTTTAGCGTGACCTGAAATCGAATCATATCGTATGTGACCCAAATGGAAATGCTGCATGCAAAATATCAAGAATATCAAAAAGCTGTCAGTGATTACTAGTATAGTTGTGTATAAACACAACAGTTACGATCATTATTTCTCAACCCATTCAACATTTAATTATCCGGATTTGTCACCCTGTGAAATCCAGGAAAAAACTAGTTTGCATAAATATGCAGTTAACATTCATTCAGATAAAAAATACACATGTGAATAAAAAACGAAATCACTAAATAGTGCAATTAGATCAGTACATATACGCGAGTCCGCGAGACTAGTGTCAACATTTTTTTCTATCACTCCATTTCTGTTTAGCATCATTAGTGATATTTTGTGTGTGTTACATTACATCCAAAAATGTGTACTAACGATACAAATTGTCTATCCCCTAAAAAATCTTTGAATGCAAAAAGGCGAACTTTTAAGGTAAACTGTTACCTGTACAGACACTACGTAGTTTTTTAAGTTCAGTATGTTGTTAAAGTTGACAATAGGCTGATGTGTTCCATTATTGGTAACTACTTGTTTGGAATAGAAGACTTCTTGTGAGGTGTCTGTCAGCCATCCAAGTATTAGTGCAGTGCCAACCCTTCTTGCTCCTAAGCTATACCCGTCGTGTGCCAGAAAAATATACCCGTCTTTCAAAAAAAATGTATAGGATATTATATTTAAAATGTGCACCTTTCATGGTGGCGGAGGCAGAGGGAGTGGAGGGAGCGTACGTCCCCCTAAAATTGAGGAAAAAAAATTTTTGGATAAAATTGACCAAGTTGCTTGAAATTTTCATCGCAAATTTGACATTTTAGCAATTTCGCCCGCTCTTTCATGGACCCCTGGATAATAAATCTCTGTTCGAGTTAAAATAGTTTTCTTATTCTTTAGTGCTATATATCTGAATGGTGCATTTTTGGATATATTTTGTCTGTCTTTTTCTTCAAACGAGATCAACAGGTGTTCAAACAAAAGTAAGCACGCTTTCCACGAGATGCGAATCTAACTGGTACGAGTACACAATTATCGCCCTTTGCTTTTCGTTGACCACGAATATAGGTTCCTATTAAAAATAGTACCTTAGAAAAGAATTTGCTTCAATGTGTTCTCTTTAATTTTCATAGTTGTTTTTGGTCTCATTTCAAAGGAAAGGGGTCACAGAACACTAGCAAGATGTTTTAGAAATGAAGTGAAGGCGCTTTATGTGACTTAAGAAATGACAAAAAGGGGGGATTTTTTTTTTTCGGAAGCTCTCTGAACTGACCCCCTCTAGGGCCTTATAGTTTTCACTTGTCAAAAAAGTTGAATATATGCAATTTTTTTTATTTTCCAGTATAAGGGGCATATTGGCCATAGGTACAATATAGCTAAATATAAATTATTTATAACCATATTTTTTTTCGCTATATTGAACAAAGAGGGGAAATTAATTGTGTACTCGGGCCAACTGCGGTACGTGTCTCGCGCGGATAGCCAATCATATTTCTTAAAATTAGATATCACATCGTGCGGAGTGTGCTACCCTAAATAGTCTCATCTCGCGAGAACTAGATAATATTGCACAACAGTTAGAGAAATAATATTACATAACACTTCGAAAAGGATTTTTTAAACATGTTTTTTTTTATTTGTTTTGCATGAATGCATCAATTTTTCAATAACTGACCTTAATTGAGGCTTAATGAAAGCACAATAAGCCCTCATTAGTGACGAGGTCAAAATCAAAAGATTTCAGAAGGTAGAATGTGTGTTATTGGCGTGATTGTTGACATGTAAGGCGTATATTATATACTTATCGTTAATCAAAGATCTTCAAACATAGCATTGGTGTTAACGTGTTAAAGGGGTTTGTAACCGAGTTACCCGGGAACTGAGGCTGATCTTGAATACTTGTAATGTATCTAACTGTAATTTTATTTGGAGTAAATATGGACTGTTTGCTCTTTAGCTCTTCTAGTTCTGATAGCCTTTTATTTTTTTTTCAACTCTTCTATCTCTGATAACCTTTTATCTTTCTAGCTCTTCTAGCTCTATATCTTTTGTAGCTCTACTCGTTCTTACTTCAATGTATTAGTGTGTCGAATTTTGCCCCTTTGAGTGAGTGGGTTGGTGTTTTACGACCTTGTAACGCTTAATAGGTTATTAAAATGCGATGAACATGAAAGGGATGATAAAATGACCATGAAATGATGTAAAATGAAATATGGGGATGGAGTGGGAAAATATTGAATACCAAAGGAAAAGGGGAGATGTGGGTAGGAGCGGAAAATTTAGCCTATGTGTTGCACTACTTGGCGGTCCACAAAGGTGTCTTTTACGTGCATGAAGCGAGGCATTATTCACACACGTTGACCCACTATGGTCAACGGCCAGGGTTTCCGTATTATTGACCTGACAACCCCAGCGGACGAGGGCTACCCTATTCAGTCACCTAGGATACACATTTGGTCACTTTTTGTCTGTGCACTGACCCGACGTCAGAATTCCAAGACCTTTAGTTGCCTCTAAAGACATGGTATGCTCTGTCGCGGGCCTAATCGGAACTAGGGTCCCGCACAATACCGTCCCCTGGATACCTGGCGTCAAAGCTCATTGTTTCTTATCGAAAGACCAAGTGATATTGATTGATACGGATATCAAAAGACCCCTACTGACTAAAAATGACTGCTTATATTCTACCAGTGGATTAGCCTAGTCCATTTCTGAACGATACAACTTTTAATATTGCTAAGAAAAGCGTTTTTAGCATAATTTGGAAGAGTTTATTGTTTGTGGATGAGTCCTTTCCCGGGTCCTTTCAATGTTTCCTTGGCTATAAGGGATGTTTACCAATACAAATTTATCTGTTTGAAAACCTTTTTCATACATATTTGTAAACTTTTCATAAGGTTTTTAATTTTCAACAGAATCTCGTCACATTGGTCACATTTCATAGTATTGGTTTCTTCATAAGAAATGTTTGTTTGCGAATCACTCTCTAAGTCGACTTTTAAGATTTTATTTATTTTTGCGATTCTCTGTTGTATATTCAATTTAAAAAAAAAGGATCGGTATAAAAATGCAAAGTTAAAAGATTCTTTTCAAACATTACTACAAATACATTTGAACATATTTCCACGTCCATGTACAAGAATACTTACTGGTCGTATTGAAATAGTAGCATGGAGTCCATAGACGAACTTTAACATCATCGTACCCGTAAACCAGTCCACCATGTGAGGCCCATCCAACTGAGTAATTACCAGCAAATACCACACCTACAAATATATTTTAGGTCCATTGTTTTTTTTTATTGTTAGTCTTATGTTCATTTTATTTTCGTTTTAACCACATATTTCTAAGAAAAATTCATATATGGCGCATTTTAGATACTTAAAAGAACATACTTAAGGTTGATAGCGCAGGAAAATAGTAAGATACGAAAGTGGCCCCAGTAGCCTGGTTCGCGTCCTTCACCTGTCTTTTGTTGCCAACTTCCATTTTCTTTCAGCTAATATTTTACACGTAGGCAGCCTCAATTTTCTAAAACAGCTTTTCTTTAGCTCTTATAAAAGGCCGTTTTTCTCTACTTTTTACAGTTTTTAATTGATAAAGATAAACAATATTTTTACATTTAGATGCCATAATTTCTTTAAAAAGGGTTTTCAATCTATGTAACTTTGCACACTAGCTGTAGGGTGTTCTCTGCAAAAATTGTATGAATGCAGGTGTTCCTAAAGCAGAAAAGGAAGATCAAAGCCCACCTACAAATATTTTGATTATAATTCAAAAATAAAAGACAAAAAACTCTACGGAAAATGGTTCATTTGTGAGATATGTTGATACCTTATCTTAATAAGAGAAAAGTAAAGTTGTTGTTAGTATGATTGACAGAGTCATAGGATGTATCTACATAACTGTGTCTGGAGAATGGTTTAAATTATTTCTTCTATCATTTTCTGTACTTCTTACCAACGCCATCCGATATAAACCCATCAGAAAACAAAGTTCGTACTGTCATTACATCGGGATAACGTCCTAAATTGTGCAGTACTTCTTTGTAGTTAAAGCCATCGGCGTCTGAAGAAATAAAAGTTCTAAATAACTTTTTAGACCGGCAGCCATGATTAAACGCGTTTAAGATTTTGATGATGTCACTAAATGAAATCATGAAGTGTCATAGAATACACGAATCAACATAACATTTTTGAATATTCAACCAGTTAAATTGATAAAATTTTGGTCAAAGACAGGAATGGCCGGATTTCGTTTAACAGGAAGTTAATGACCGACAGACCTAATGGCCCTGTCACACTATAACGTTTTAGCCAACGTGTGCCGAACGTTCGAATAATTTTCTAAAACGTTGGAACACGTTGGCAGTCGCTGTAAAAAGTTTAAAAAATATCTCGGTGAACGACCACAAAGCGTCAGACTAACTACCTGCAACGCACGACAAACTTATTCAAAACTTATCTATAGCGTTCGTCCGGCGTACTTGACGTTTGCCTAGCGCATGTGTGACGACTGCAGAACGCATTCATAGCGTTAGTCTAACTTATGATTTTTTTCTCTCGGTGGGGAGACCTAGGATTTCTGTTAATTTCTTTAGTATTATTTCGTAAAAGCCCAAATAGATCTATTATCTGGCTTAAATGTATTGCTGGATTAATTTATAATTATAGAAATTTAGTTTCGTTATAAAAATATTGGTTTTCAGCGTTCTGGTAATATGAATGTATAATTATTTTAAAGACGTTTTTTTAACCAAAAAGTGATGATTTTTGGACTCAGTCTAAAAGAATAAAATATAGTGTAGATTTTATATTTTAATATGTCAAAAATATACAGAGAGGAATGCATGCGCTTGTTTACAAACTCTCAAAATCTCAAATGAGTATATACACGTAAGAAATACCGGTCTGTAGATGACTAATCCTAAATGGTCGCAGACAGCATGACGGATGTTAATAGAGAAAAACGCGTGTGCTTATTGAATATTTAAAAAAACCCACATTATTTCAAATGGGTATTGAAGTTAGACTGTCGTTACTCGTTGTATTTGAGTATTTTTCTACCCATAACAAAATCATCGAAAACACGACAGGTGTATTACAATTTGCAAGAATTACTTTCAATTCCAGACCATCTAAGTTATCTTTGTTATATTCAGGATTTTTTTGGCTTTGTTCATTGTTTTTTATTTTTTTTTATTTTTCAGGTTTGAATAAGTATTTGAAGCTTTTGAAATCGACTTTCCCCCTTGTAATTCAATCTAACTTATAAAATTCTGGGGTTGATACGTTACTCGTTCGTTACAATGACGCTCTGTGCGCTCTGTACACGTTTTAAACACGTTGAATATGTTTCTTGGTCGTTAGACTGACGCTAGAAGTGCGCTGTATTATCGCTAGACGCGTTAGTTTCCATTTAGCTTAGCGTTCGTCAAACGCATTTCAACGTGTGCACAACGACCACATAGCGTACATCAGCGTGTGTATAACGTCCTTCTAACTTATGCCTAGCGTTCGAATAATTTATTTCTTACACGTTGGCGAACGTCGGAAATTTTATGGCCCTGTCACACTATAACGTTTTAGCCAACGTGTGCCGACGTTTTAGAATATATTTTCAACACGTTGGTCTGCGTTGCGTAAGTTTTGTACACGTTATGCACACGCTACAAGCACGTTAGCGAACGTCAGCGTGCGTTGGTGATCGCCGAGTGCGTCGCAAATTTTTCAACATGCTTAAAATTTCCGACGTTCGCCAACGTGTTAGAAATAAATTATTCGAACGCTAGGCATAAGTTAGAAGGACGTTATACACACGCTGATGTACGCTATGTGGTCGTTGCGCGCACGTTGAAATGCGTTTGACGAACGCTAAGCTAAATGGAAACGAACGTGTCTAGCGATAATGCAGCGCACGTCTAGCGTCAGTCTAACGACCAAGAAACCTATTCAACGTGTTTTAAACGTGTACAGAGCGCACAGAGCGTCATTGTAACGAACGAGTAGCGTATCAACCCCAGAATTTTATAAGTTTAATGTTAGATTGAATTACAAGGGGAAAGTCAATTTCAAAAGCTTCAAATACTAATTCAAACCTGAAAAAATATATATTTACAAAAAATAATGAACAAAGCCTATAAAATCTTGAATATAACAAAGATAACTTAGATGGTCTGGAATTAAAAGTAATTCTTGAAAATTGTAATACACCTGTCGTGTTTTCGGTGGAAATTTTTTTGGTAGAAAAATACTCAAATACAACGAGTAACGACAGTCTAACTTCAATACTCATTTGAAATAATGTGTATTTTAAATATACATTAAGCACACGCGTTTTTCTCTATTAAGGAAATCTCCGTCATGCTGTCTGCGATCATTTAGGATAAGTCAAGTGCTATAAAAAGGATGCTAGGCAAAATCTACAGACCGGTATTTCTTACATGTATATACTCATTTGAAATTTTGAGAGTTTGTTAACAAGCGCATGCATTCCTCTCTGTATATTTTTGATATATCAATATATAAAATCTACACTATATTTTATTCTTTTAGACTGAGTGCAAAAATCATCACTATTGGTTAAAAACGGCTTTAGAATAATTAATCGTTCATATATATTACCAGAACGCTGAAAACCAATATTTTTATAATTATTAATTAATTCAGCGATACATTTAAGCCAGATAATAGATCTATTTGGCTTATTATGAAATAATACTAAAGAAATCAACAGAAATCTTAGGTCTCCCCACCGATAGAAAAAATTATAAGTTAGACTAACGCTATGAATGCGTTCTGCAGTCGTCACACATGCGCTAGGCAAACGTCAAGTACGCCGGACAAACGCTATAGATAAGTTTTGAATAAGTTTGTCGTGCGTTGCAGGTAGTTAGTCTGACGCTCTGTGGTCGTTCACCGAGATATTTTTTGAAACTTTTTACAGCGACTGCCAACGTGTTCTAACGTTTTAGAAAATTATTCGAACGTTCGGCACACGTTGGCTAAAACGTTATAGTGTGACAGGGCCATTAAGCATGTTGAAAAATTAGCGACGCACTCGGCGATCACCAACGCACGAAGACGTTTGCTAACGTGTTTTTAGCGTGTTCATAACGTGTACAAAACTTACGCAACGCACACCAGCGTGTTGAAAATATATTCTAAAACGTCGGCACACGTTGGCTAAAACGTTATAGTGTGACAGGGCCATAAAGTGAAATCCCACGTTGTGGGACCCCCACCCTACAGCTGTGTACTAAATATCAAATGGCTGTGATTAGAAGTTGCCGAGAAAACTGTTCCGAAAATTTTCTACTTTTGACCATTAATGTAAAAAAATAACGAAGTCGGTAAACAGACAGTAGATTAGCCACAGACCTGAAATCGAATCCCACGTTATGGGACATCACCCTGATGCTATAATTATACCAAATATCAATTGGCAAGTAGTTGCTGAGAAAACTGTTACGAAAAATTTCTTCCCCGTCCGCACGCCGCCCGCCCGTCCGACATTCACCATTTTATAACCCGGATTTTCACTTTGTGAAATCCGGCCAATGAAAAAGGGTTAAGATTAACTCATACAAGTTCTCTAGACAAGATGGAACTGTGCATAGCTATTGCGCATCTAACATTCATTTATAACTTGTTATTTTGCCGAATTTTTATAAGTGACGCAATTGCCACGGTCTTGTCTTTTTTGAATCTCACATTCAAGCTCTTCCCCTAATGAAGAAAGATGGTTGTTATTCGATCGTGTAAAAGTGGTGTGTTTGATTAACCTTTCTCGTAATAATAAGGATCGAGTCCCCAGTGATATAATTGTTTTAATAATGTTATTGAATTTATTGTATGAAACCGTATACATTTTATCAGACTAGCGGTTTTATTTCGTACTTGTGTTCTAGGTTCTAAGTAAAATAAGCTCAATACTTTTTATTACAGTTGACATGTTTATCACAGCTTAAGGCATGTCAACCTCGAGCCACACCCGCGCTCTTACTTGACCATATATGTACGGTCCTACTGGATTTGATGGTCCATCGTACAGGGTACCTGATCCTTAAAAGAAAATAAGTCTTGTGTAAAAGATTTATTAATCAGTGTCTATAACTACAGTGCAACAGGAAACTATACATCATACATGTACATGAAAAGTATAAGGTAGAAAATAATATAAAGTTACCGGGGACCTCAACATAGTGGAAAATGACCAACTCCGCGATGTTTTGGCCAAAGGACCAAAATATCGTGAGCCTAGAGCAATCAACTGGAACCATAATTTCAAAACAATTATGGATTCAGTTGAAGACTATGCCAGAAAATGGGCCAAAAAAGAACATGAAAAAGAAAGCAACGTTCTTTCTGAGTGGGTAAAGTCTGTGAGGTCGTTGGTTTTGAAAAGGATTAACTCTTTGAAAGGCTCGATGAGCACCAAGGCAACATCTATTTTCAACAACCCTGATGTTGCGAAGACATTGTCCACCTTACATGACAAATATGTTGTCGTACCTGCTGATAAGGCGCCTAACAACATCATTTTCGTATGCAAAAGACACTATATTGATTGTTTAACAGCTGAATTAGGGGTTGGTTGTACTTGCAAAAGCACCACATATACAGCAACAACACTGTCAAAGGAGGAAATAATCAACAATCATAATTCTGTAATTTCTTCCTTTGGCATTTCTGTTGACAAAAAGAACGATGACGTTCCATCCTTGTATTGGATTCCAAAGTTGCATAAAACTCCATACAAGCAACGATTTATTGCTGGGTCATCCAAATGTACAACTAAGCCTCTTTCAGTTTTGTTAACATCAATATTGACGGCAATAAAATCAAGCCTTCAAAAGTATTTCGATTGTTGTTACTCTAGAAATGGCGTCAATCAAATGTGGATTCTCAAAAATTCTAAAGAACTGATGGAAAATCTCCATTCTAAGTCATTTTCATCATGTAATAGCATTAAAACGTTTGATTTCTCTACATTATATACTTCAATTCCACATTCACAATTAAAATCTCGTTTGGCACAGCTGATTAAACGTAGCTTTATCAAAAAGAATGGAAAACGCAGGTACAAGTATTTGGTAGTCGGTTATAAAAAGACTTCCTTTGTCATCCAAGAGTCCAGCAAGAAAAACAAATTTATAGAAGATCAAATAATAGAAATGCTCAACTTTCTAATCGACAACATATTTGTACAGTTTGGTGGACGTGTTTTTCAGCAAACAATAGGTATCCCAATGGGCACAAATTGTGCACCATTGCTTGCCGATTTGTTTCTTCATTCATATGAAGCAGACTTCTTACAATCACTTCTAGACAAAAAGGACCGCAAACTTGCTTTATCCTTCAATCTCACATTTCGTTATATTGATGATGTCCTTTCACTAAACAATCCTCGATTTGGTGACTATTTACATCTCATATATCCGAAGGAACTTGAGGTAAAGGACACTACAGATTCTAGGAGGTCTGCTTCATATTTGGATCTATTTCTCGAAATTGACACACAAGGAAGGCTTTGTACAAAGCTCTATGACAAACGTGATGACTTCAACTTTCCAATAGTTAACTTTCCCTTTCTGTGTAGCAACATTCCGTCCGCTCCAGCATATGGAGTTTACGTATCACAATTGATTCGTTATTCCAGAGCATGTGGGGAGTACAACTACTTCCTTGATAGAGCTACACGGCTGACAAGCAAATTGTTAACACAGGGGTACGTTGCTCCCAGGTTGTTGTCATCACTCAAGAAATTTTACGGGCGACATCATGTGCTTGTATGCAAATACGGGATTTCTATCTCTCAGATGAGCACAGATGTTGGTTTGACATAGAGTTTTGTAATGCCATCCTTTCCGGATTTGACCAACACTTAATCGATCTTTGGCAACGTGACGGGTGTGCTATAGCAAGCAGGAACTGCTTACTCTTCCGGAGCACCTGAGTTCACTCTCGTTTCGACTTGAGTTCGCGTTGCTGAATGCGGTTTTGTTGTTATGTGTGTGTGTTTTATGTTGTTATGTGGTTTGTTTTGTTGTGATGCTTTTTTGTCTGCCGGTTTTGTCTTTGTCTTCACGGTTTTATGATTCTGATTACCCCTTTGGTACACCTTTGCTTCTTGCACAACGAAAAGTAATTGTAAAAATTTGTGAGCATGTTTTTATAGTGTTCAATTTAGAATTTGGCCACAGGGGGTCAACTTACAACAGGGGGCCATAATTTGCAGCTAGTAGGCCGATAATATAAAACCGATAGAATGGAGTGTTCAATGGACAAAAAGTGAGATCTTACATGTTTGTTTCAGTTTTCAGAACAAAATAAAGGCATATAGGGTTAATGTTGTACCTGTGTATGCTAACCCTCTCACACAGGGATTAGAGTTCCAGTTGAATGGGAAACCTAGCTGTAACAGATTAATGTAGTACCTGTATACGCTAACCCTCTTACACAGGGATTAGAGTTCGAGTTGAATGGGAAACCTAGTTGTATGATTTCTTTGTTGTATCTGTAAACTACTGCTCCAAAGTCTGTAGCGTAATCATCATCTCTCTGTGATGAACCAATCCCAGAAAATATATAGTCCTCCCCTCCGTCGTTGATTTTCACCTGGATGTCAACTTTCACGGGGTACTCCCCCAGATTGTGTGGGATAATGAGTTGGGAGAGCGTTATGTTGTCTGCTATGACGTCATACCAATCGCTGACAAACGTTGGTTCATACAAAAGAAAGGCTTTTCCTAAAATATATGTATATATCTTTTAACCAAGCAGCATGGTCATTATGAAAAAGATTTTACACTCTGAGGTGTGACTGAAATCATAAGTTTCAAAGACAATAAGGATAATCAATAAGTTATTTACGTGCATTTTCAAAAGTTGTGTTTTATTTCTGTTATATTTCTAAAAACAATTATAATGGTAGTCCTAAAATCACTTCATTTTATAACAAATACAAAATATGCTCATATATAAAAGGTGAGTTACCGAGCAATTACTAATAAGTTCAACATGGAATATTCAATAAAGGTCATTCTTGACATCATACTCTATAGAAAATTGAAATGTAAATTTACTTTTGACCTTTTAAATAAATTAACAAATTAAAAATCGAAATGCTTATTTGGTTCTCAGTTATTAAGTATCAACTAACTCAATTATATGCCGTAATTGTTATTTCTACAAACTATTAAACAAAAACAATTCAAGGTTAGCATAATATGTAAAGTTTAATTTGGTAGTGTGGATCCAGAAATTTATAAAAAAAAAAAAAAAAAAGGGACAGGTTACTGACTAGCTACGGAGAAGGGGACATCCTGGTCACGCTGCAATTATTCTAGTTAAAGATGAAGGAAACTACGTACCGTATCAACTTGCTTTACGTCATTCTTGAATAAAAATTACGATAAAAGGGACGACTTTAATTTTGAAATTATCAATATTTCTAACCTGGAACGTAACATACCTACTTCACCTGTGGGGGTATCACAGCCCCCGCCCCCGGAATACCGAATACCGTTTAAAAAGGACAGAATACCGTTAGAAAGACTGGAATACCGAATATTCTAAAGATCACGGCATACGCGTACCAAAAGCCTAAAAATTCGGAACATCGCATACCGCGTATCACACCTTGGCGTACCGAATGCCCTTTAAAAAGCACGGAATACCGCGTACCAAAAGGGCCGTGACACCCTCACCTGTGCTTACGGTGTTTGTATTTCACAACGTATTCTATACGCCAGGTCTTGTGCAAATTTTTCAGATTTTTTGTATCTAACATCGCTGTCTCCGTGACCGACTATAAGACCAGGCAATGTTATAAGAATCTTTGACACACCACCAACACTACCTTGGAGTGAATGAACATGTCTATAAAACCCTCAATACATCAGCAGGGACTAGATACAATGCGGTTCGCCAAACTTTGTCTCATCTGATCTCTCTTCAACATTAAATGAGAGACCCCATCAAGCTAAATCATTGGCACGTGCACCACCAACTGACAACAATGACCATGAGTAAGCTTTGTTCATCTGAAGCAACTTAGTCGCCTTATGGAAAAAACACAATAAAAAGCAAGATACAAGCCCAACTGTCGTCGTAAAGCTCTACAAAAGTCATAACTCAAATCTTGATTTAAGAATTGAATGTTTGAATTTTTCAGTTTCATTGGGGTGTGAAAACGTTTCATCGGTCGCACATTTTAACATGACGCAAGCTGTTTCATTTGCGTAAAAAACGTTGCATGACTGGTCGCACATTTAACATGAAGCGATCACGTCTACAGCTAGAAAACTAGAAAACAGAACAGAACAATCAAAAGCAGAGAATGAGACCTGGCTAAAAGACCACCCGGCCAGGTGGGATGTTTTTATACCTGTGTCAGAGAAAGAGAGCATTGGACCAGAATAACTTAAATCTGACGATTGTGAACTAATATGGGAAAGATAATCGGCACAAACCACCTGTATGTTGGTTGGTTCTAACGGCCGTCAGACGTTGACAACACTGAGTATCTGAGACAGTTAGATACCAGCCTGACACGTATACCACAGGAAGTGTAATCGTGTTTTCTTTCTAGGCAAACACAGACGAAACAAATAAGGGTTCTTTACGATTGTTTATTAATCATCAAAACCATATAAAGGAAAAATACCCTGTAATAACAAAAGTTTAAATCAATACAAGGCATAACATTTAAGTTAAAAATAGACAAATATAGCAAATAAGAAAATATAAACGTATTTTCTCTTGCAACTTTTAAAATAATACAGTCGTGTTTCATGTGCAATTATTCCATTTTGAATGTAATTCAAAATGATAGCTATATCATATAAACTATAGATCATATGCACTTGTTTATTATGCATATCTTACAGTATCACATATGACAGAATGTGATATATAAAAAATATAGAAATATATCAAAGTAGTTAAAACCTTAAAATAAACTTATCAATACCACTATACCTCACAGGTTCTTGCAAAGGCTAGTCCTTCATATTTATTCAGCAAACATGTAGTCAAAACCTGAAGTAGAATATTTATTCTTATAAATATTCTGAAAGGACAATTAAAAATGAATTGTCTCCCCTTAAATGGAATACTTTAACAATTAAACATTTATTTACTATAGAAATGTGTTTAAGTTTAAGATCACACTCATACAGTAGTTAAAATATTTATTAATTACTATGAACCATAAGTTTAGACTATTTAGAAAGTTTAAACTGATTTTATTGAAAAACTTAGAAAAGTTATGCAGCTTAATAATAGAATCTTATTTATGCAAAGGTTATATAATATTTATAAAATTTATATAACTCACAAATCAATCATTCTCAACTCTCACAAACAATCACCTTTTCATTCAAATTAACCATTTTCATAAATATCACTCATTCTGCTAAATTAATGAGTTTGAATATTAAATATAAGGATATGTTAATATATGACAAACCTCAAATGGAAATAAAGTAAGATCCAAAAGAATAAATTGAAATCCAAAGAGATCACCAAAATGGCTTCTGAAGGTATCAAAACCACAGGAAATAATGAAATAGGAAATGACTAGAAACTTCCCGCCAAAACTAAACTGACCAATGAAATAAGAAAGAGTAGCTTATGGGAAATAGCAGACTACAAAGTCTCAAAACATAGAAATATACTGAAGATAAATATAACAACACACTCACTGCAAAAATACTAAAATATAAAAATCTGACAATACCATAGAAGCGCATGTATGGCTTGTAGGCAACTTTAACCAAGGAAACAATAACTGGGAAGAAGAAAACGTGAAACAGAATGCAACTACATCATGGCAATCACAACAACTGCTAAAAGGACCTAAAAATCGGTAAAGATCATTTCTTAGAACAAGTAGTTACGGAGTCAACGAGAAGCAGAGAAACTTGCCAGAATAAACTTGATTCATAGTTTACCAACAACGGCACATTAATCAATAGATCCTAAGTTAACCCAGGAATAACTGACCACGAAACATTTTAGTTGAATTAAGCCTGAGGCCCATGAAAACAAAGAGTTTCACCGAGAGAAGTATTTTACTACATGTACAAGAAAATTTGGAATTTTGAAAATTTAACATAAACGCTGAGATGAAAAGTATATAGACGGTTACTTTCTCAAGCTCAAAGACCAAAACCAAGATGTCGACACAATCTGGACATACTTCAAAAACCAACGTATTCAGCTCATTGATAAAAATATTTCGAAATGCAATGTCAAAGGAAACACGACACGAAACCTTTAGTAGACAGGAAAGTTAGAGCAAGACTCAAGCAAAAAGTATGCTGAACACAAGAGTAAAGAAAACTAAACACACATCAGACATAAGAGAAAACAAGAAGAGTAGATATTTGTACAGAAATTAAGCCTACTGGACTTACATCAACAATATAATAGAAATAGAAGTAATAGATGACTAACATGATGCCGGTGGTGTAGTGGTTAACGCGTCGGGCTACTAACACCAAGGTTTGTGGTTCGATTCTCGTCCGGGGTGAAAATTTCATGAACCATCTTGACATCATTTGCGAGGAACGATGCTATTCCTTCGGAAGGGACGAAAAAAGGTTGTCCCGTGTATGTGGAGAGCAATACCCCATGCACGTTAAAGACCCCTTTGTAAAGTTCGATAAAAGTAGGCTCAATGGGAGCCGCTGCAAAGGCCACACTCGCAAACTGCTACCTCGAGAGGGATTTTTAAGCATTTTAAAGCTTGTTTCCCAATCAAGGATAAATAAATATGTTTAAAAAAAACATGATGCCCCAAGCAAACAGAAACGATTCTGGAATAACATCAAGTCCTTGAGAAACGAGCGGACAAGGAAAAAAAGAATGGCGCGCGAGATTGAAGGTCTGTATTTCAATCAGACTGTGAACGACAGTGGCAGTCGATTTGACACTGCAAAGTAAAAGTCAAACATCTTGAATAGAATCACCATTCTGTATTCATCAAGAAGTACCTATACCATCAGGACAACCCCGTCCAACCATGCCTGAGATCACCATTACCCGGGAGGGTATTCACAAACTATTGCAGAATAGTAACCCAATCAAGCTCCTGGAACAAATGCAATACCTACCAGAATACTCAAGGAATGTGCAGATGAACTTGACTCCCGACTCTGTGTCATCATTAATGAGAGCCTCAAGTCCAAAAAGGTACCAATCAACTGAAAACGTGCAAACGTGACTACAATCTTTTAAGAAATTAAGTAGATATGATGCTAGGAATTATTGACAAATTTTCCTTACCTGCCTGTTTTTGTGAATTTATGAATTACGCACCTTAAAATATCTAGACCACCATCGCATTTTAACCAATTGTCAGTATGACTTTGAGGAAGACGCAGTTGTAACACAACTGATAATACTTACGCATGAACTATCAAAGGCTCTAGATAAAGGGACAACAAATCGACCTGATAATCTTCGACTTCTCCAAAGGATTTGACCGTCCTCCACATAAGTGCTTTCTCAACAAGGTCCATCACTACGGGGTAAGAGGGAAACACACAAATGGATAAAATCCCTCCTACCAGAGAGATCACAGCAAGTAATACTAGAAGTAGTTTAGTAGAAGGTGAAACATCAGACGAAGTATCTTTTGTAAGTGGTGTGTCGCAAGGCACTATTTTAGGCCGTCTAAGTTAAGTACTATTTATTAATGACTTTCTAGACAACCTATCATCAGGTGTAAGTCTCTCTTTGCAGATGCCTGCATGGTGTATTGGACCATAACACCAGTAGCCGATACTAAGATACTCAAAGAACACCTGCACACGCTTGCTACTTGGGAAAAAACCTTTAGTATGGACCTACAGAAATGTAGCGTAATCACAGTCACCAGAGCGTGACCACTAACTTTACACTGAAGGGGCAGATACTCGAAACATTTATTTTTTTTAATACAAGCACGAAGTACCTTGGGTAAATATCCAGATTGGCCTATTGTAAAAACATCACAAAGTAAGACAGCAAACAACACGTTAAGATAACCCTTAAGTGATTCCGACACTGAAACTAAGACAAACGCCTACATAGTCACGATCAGATCCAATCTTGATTACGGTGCGACGGCCTTAAATCCGCAATAGAAAGATCAAATCAGAAAGATTAAGATGGTCCTGCGATGTGAAGCCAAAGAACTCCAGTAGCATAGGGAGCATGTTAGAAGAGCAGGGCTATGATACCCTATATCATCGCAGGTGAAATGTTCAATAAAATAGTTAACGATCGTTTATAGTCTAAGCAGATAGCTCCATAGTCATTATATAAAAAAAGTTCAGAATATAAGACTGAAATGATTGGTGTGAAATAAATGTGTACACATGATAACGCATTAATCGAATACTTTGCATTTTAAAAATAAAAAATCTGCGAAAAATATAAAATTACGCAAACTACAAAATATTTTAAAATACATATTCATACCCTGAACAATAAATGCCAAATAGCATAAAAGTCTTAAAGCCATCACACTTCTATATGGAATTGATATCTTAAAAAATGTTTATGTACTCGCGGTACATTCTTACCGAAAGAAAACTTCATTGATTTCCAGTGGCTAATATTTGCCAGTTGTGTTAAGATCTAGAGAAGGTCTTTTGTTAAATGGAATAAAAATATTTGAAATAATAAGATGTTAATTAACTTTAAACATTTTTTTCAAAGCATTAATATCGTTTGTAATACTTACTCTAATTTATTTGTGTTGTGACGTCCGACCAAAAAATAGCACAATGTAAAAACAAAACGCTACAATATATATCTCCACTAACAATATGAAACCAAAAAAAATTCCTGAAAGCTGCTCCCATAATAAGTATAGCCTACATGTTAATTAGTATGCAGGAAAAATTGCAACATTTGATAAACATCATAATGTTTTCATTACGTTAAACATATGTTTATCATGTGTTTGGTGCCCATATGATAAACATATGATTATCATATGTTTTATGTTTTGATTATGACCAACATAAGTGTTTTGAAAAATATAGAGAAAAATGATTTTTATTCTATTGCCAAAACATAACTCACATTTTATTTTTTATGTGTTTCTTACCATATGTTAATCATATGATGAACATATGTTTAACATATGATGAACACATGTTTAACATATGATAAACATATGTTTATACAAACGTATGCTTATCATATGGGCACCAAACGTAACGTAAACATATGATAAAAACATATGATAGACATATGACGAACATATGTTTAACATATGTTGCAATTTCTCCTGTATAGAAAGAAAGTATTATATCATCTACATATCATAGCGATTTGCGAAAAAAAAATACTTGATGCGAGGCGGAGCTTCGTGGATTGTTTTATTTTTTTTTATTCAGAAAAAATCTTTGATTTAAGAAAAAATATTAAATCGGGAGATTTCTGGCATGAATAAGAATGCGTTTAAAAATTACTTTTATTTTGAATCTCCAATGATGAAAATAGAAATGTTCACATCTCTGACAGCAAAAATGCGAAGTTATTAAAACATTTCTAAAAGACGCTCTACACATACATGACATATTTGTTTGAATGCAATACTTTTGCTGCATTGAATATATGTTGTCCATTTTTAAAGTAATTAAAAAAATATGAAGATTGGTAAAAATCTGAAGTGTAATATTGGACTTTGACAACGTAGACATCTTCGCTAGAGTTAAAGCAAGCTTGTAACATAAATTTGATTAATATTGTAAGCTCAAGTAACCTGTTGACTTCCTGAGCACCCGAACTCAAGCTTTCTGGCAACAGAGAGTTCGCATTGAGCTCACTGAATGAAGTCATGTGTTTTCCTATGCTATGTTTAAGTGTTAGTATTTTTGTGTTCCCTTTTATTACCATGCGTTCTATTATTATATTCGGTAGATGTAACTTCATATCAAATCCTGATATAATTAGTCTTGTAGAAACCCTACCCATTCATAAACCCTCACATATAACTGAAATTTAATACCCATTCATACTAGCAGTATGAAAATTATATACCATTGATGTACTATTACAAAATCCAGATATTTTATTAGCTCATACCAAAGAACTGTGTATTCCAATCCCGGATTCTAGATCTGATATACAGTGAGACCTATCATGCCTGCTATGCTCATACTTAACTAGTCTTTGTCAGTATGCTGAGAAAATAAAGAGTGTCATTTCTGTCAAAAATTACCTATTCGTAGATATGATTTCATTTTGAATTTACTACCAATATCTTGAACTACATTTGAGACCCATTCCAGAAGTACGTCCGTATATATCATGTGTAACGATAAATATTTGCTTGAATTATGATGCAGTTTGTTTTTTTAATTTTTGAATAAAGTTAGAACTTTTTGTATTAAACACTAACAAACAAGAAATATTTCCTTTTTTTTTCTTTGTTTTTTTTTCATGAAAATCGGTTAAGAAACCATCTTGTTATGTATTGGGGATTTATATGAAATATATAGGGAAAAATATTTCTGGACTCATTTTTAGCACGGTGGTGTATCAATATATAGAAAGTTAACCATCCCCGGGAAGATATGCATGCGTTGGTGCCGTGACAGGGATTGCTTCCCTCTTGTTAGACGAAAAGACGTAGTTGAATGTATTCCGGATAGAATCCGTTATTGTAGCTGATTTAGTTTGTCAAATCGAAAGTAGATTTTTTTGTATTGATTTACTTTTGTCACAAGATAACCAACGCTGTTGGTAGGTTACTAGGTATTTTATAATTTACTTTTAATTATTGATAGACATTAAAAATTATAAATGAAAAATTATATTTTTGTGTTTAGTATCAAATAGTGTTTATCATTTTATAATATGTATATTATTACAGCACTATGCAGAAATTGACTTATATAATACTGGAACATTAGCATTTAGGATTGTTATGAAAACATTTTTCTATGTTTCAGTTTTTAAAATCAACAGTTAAACTAAAAGACCAATACGACAAAATATACAACAATTTATGTCCATCTATTTCAGTATTTTCTGCAATCATATATACATGTATAACACATGCATGTGTATCCTTTTTAGGAAAAAATTAAAATGAGATAACATAGAACTTCCTCTTAGTTCCACAATGGGACATGGCACAAAAGGAGATGTCAAGACAGCCATGACATTTGTTCCCATAGCTAACCACCAACGGCCCCAGGTGAGGTCCTTATCATGCTTATCATGCGGATGCCAGAGAATCTACGTCCAGCTGATCTGCTTTCTTATTTTTGTATTCTTGATCCTGGCTATCCGTATGGTAATGAATATGAAGGTTGTCTTTGTCCAGTACCACATGAACAGTGACACTGATGGGGAACTTGTCCTGTTACCGGCCCAGTTTGCAGCAGCTAGAGAAGCGTATTGTATAGATGGGACACCTCCTGGGTACTATATTAGAAATGGTAGGATCATAGATATAATAACATAGATACAATCTAGGATATACATGTACATGTACTGAAAATGCAGTTAAATACATGGATAGTATAATTTTATGTCCTGTTATCTAAAAGGGCTTAAACAACAAATAATTAAAATGCATCCTTGATAAAAAATCCTCAGCCAATATGAAAATATACAGTTAGGATAAAAAGTTTTAAATTTGCCATAGGCATACACTTTTTCAGGAAGGTCCATGAAATGTTGATCATACCAACATTGATACTATCATGACTATCTACTTTAATTTACAATGTATAATCCCCTGCTTTATTCAGTGTTTTGATAAGAAATATATAAATTTACTAGGTGAAAATATTTCTATTATACCAATATTTAAAGAGCCTTTACAATAACATTAAGAAAAGCTTAATAAATCTGTGATTTTACAGGCAAGAGTCCAAACATCAAGAAATGGATAATTTACCTTCCTGGTGGTGCCTGGTGTACTTCACCTGAGGAATGTTACAGCAGGTATTGAAATTATATATCGAAGCAATAACATGAAAATTACTACTGGTACATTTTAAACAACCTTGTCCAATTTTACAAACAAGGAAAAAAAATTATGTATCAGAGATATCAGCGGTATAATACTCTAAACATATTATGTGAATATACATTTACAATTCATGTACATTGTACATGTATATTAGTTACAGTCCAGATAAAAAGCTAGAAGTTATGGTCCTGTATCTCTAACATTTGTATCCAAAACATTTTACTTCTTTAAATGATAGCTACATGTGTCTACACAAAGGCAAGCTATATCAGAACTGTCATACATGAATATCAAAATGAAAAGTTCTCATGGATAGTTGTATAAAATTTCATGATCAAAATTTTGCAGCTTCATTTTCCTTCATGTTCTACACACCTATTTGCCCTATTCTTCTGCAGACGGGTGCTTTATCTCTAACAGCAATTAATGCACCTGTGGGGCCTGGGTGGCCGAGTTGTCTAAAGCACTGGTTATAATACCACACTATTGATCACAAGCCAATCACCTCTCAGGTGGTGTTCAAGTCCTGTTTGTTCTTTACAAAAAAAGGGACTTGCCCACTTGTATGTGATGGTTTGTCAGTTACCTGCCCAACACACATATACACATTTGCATAACAAGCATTGTATAAAATCTAATTTATTATGTCTCTGTTGTTTCAGAAGTTTTACTGAGCTGGGATCCAGTTCAGATGCCCCTGCATTATCAGCGTTTGGTGGTATTTTATCGGCCAGTGAGAAAGACAATCCTGATTTTCATAAATGGAACATGGTGAAGTTCATGTACTGTGATGGTGCATCATTTTTAGGTTAGTTAGATATGTATGATATGGATTGTCTTTATTATCTGACAAAAAAATTAAATTAATTGATTCAAAAACAAGTCTTTAGCGTATTACTCTTGTTTAAGAATAAAAAGGTTGGAGAATTTAAGTGTGCTTATTTTTTCTTATAAATGTTAAAACAAAATCAATAATTGATAGGTTATTTTACAAATCTGATGCATCAGATTTACTTAAACTACATGTATATCTAAAGGTTTTCCACATATTAATTCTGCATTTTCTTCCACGTTTTTAGTTTAGTTTTTAGTTTCAATCCAGTAAGACTAGATTATTTGTGATGTTTTACCTAAATTTGCAGTTTGTTCTGTAAGCATCTTGATGGCTAGTGCTTCATTGCTTGAGTTTTGATGAACCAAGTATCATCTGTAAATCTGTGCTGAATTTACAATTACCTGACAATCATATGTGTCTGCACAAAATCCGTTTAGATGGGAAGTAATTAGTAAAGAATGTTTTTTTACTATGCCCCGTTAATCAAAACTTTTATTCCAAAAATTTCAGCTAAAATGACTTCAAAAGCCAGCTAGATTGGAACTTTGTCTATAAATTCATTTATTTTTTATTTTCATGCAATTGCATTTCAGGTAACAGAAGTAAACCAGTCAAACACAAATCAAAGCAGCTCTATCTGAAAGGATTCTCTGTGTTTGTAGCCTTAATTGACCACCTTATACAGCACACAGATCTGTCATCAGCAGATAATGTTATTCTGGCAGGAAGTTCAGGTAAATGTAGGGCCTTAAACTTAACTAAAGGTATTCAACTGGATATAGAAAATGTCATTCTAGCAGGCTATTCTGGAAAGTGATCAAAACCTCACAATTTTAAGATTGAATTTGGTATGAAAGTATAAAAATAGATTAAAGCAAGTTCCAACAGAAATTTATTTTATCTTTGAAATGACCTATAAAAAGATGTATAATAATTTGAAAATACTTACTGTAATGACATTTTATGTGCCTTTTTGTTCTTTATTTATATATATTTTGCTGCAACCTAATTTTTGTCTGACATATTTTTGGTGCACATCCAAATAGGTGTAGATACTGTTGAAGCAGAAATAAAATTTTATCCCCACAAATATGAATGCTTATAAATATAGGTTCTCCTTTAGTCAGAGTGGATTAAATGATGTCTCCATTCTAAGATAGTTATTTCATTTAATTTTCAAGATTTTCAAGATTTATTGATACACTCAGGCAGCTTATGTTGCAACAAGAAGACAATACAAATATAACATATATACAATATGGCAATCAAAGACAGGATGGTACATGTAAACATTATAACAACAGTATTAAAACAGTAAGCTGTATTAATAAACAAATATAAACAACAGATACAAAGACTTCCTTTGGGTATTTTTAAAAGTAATGTTATTATTTCTGTTGTAAGAGTACATTCTATATCTTTGGATTAATATAAATATATCAAATTTTGGTAAGTAACTTTAAAAGCTTAGAAAGTTTTTGAATGAATATGGCCAAATTGTTCAAAACCAGTCTGTTTTTCAACATGTGATCTTGCTAGATTAAAAAAAAATACTTGTTGTGGGCGGATAATTCATTCAATCCTTGACTTTTTCTAAAAGAGCACCTGTTTTTCCCCAAGAAATTTATAGTAAAGGTCTAAATTTAAATGGGGGTGAAAACTTATGCAGAAACTTATTTACAGCACAGAAATTGAAATTGGGTGTTCAATACACGTGTTGTGCATTTTTGGGATTGGTCACTAATTTAGCCAAAAGAGGAGGAACTGGTAAAAAAAACTGGTTCCAACATGCTAATGGACGAAGAAAGTAATTTCTTTATTTCCGTTCAAGATTGATTTTTTATTGGTTGAAAATGTTGATGGTTGGTTTATTTGTCAGTGGCAAATGATTTTTACCCTATATGTTGAATAATTACAGAAGAATCGTTGATAGAAAATGCCGTTCCCTTTGTCCCATGTTGAATGACGTGGTTTTTCCTCCCCTTGACCCCTGATGACCTCGTCTAAATGACAAGTCAAATCCGGAACAGATATATTGTGCAACCCTAGTATTACAGCAAGCAAGTCTGAAGATTACAAGAAGCATAACCATAGTGATAAACACAGTGATTCCTACAGATATACAATGACTGCAGAGCAAAATCTAAAATGACAAACAATGTAATTATTTGTTACATTTTTGCAATTTATACTTTGATTCTTTTTTCCACTCACCCTCATTTTTTACCACTTGGATACTTTGTGATGAATGGGAGAAAATAAGTTACTTTTTCATTTGATATTGTCTATAGCTGGTGGTATAGGTGCTTTGATCAATGGTGACTTCCTGAGAGATAGACTATCTGCAGTAGAGTCTCTTCATGTAGTATTAGACGGTTCCATGCTGACTGACCAACCAAGTCTGACAGGGGAACATGTAATGGCAAATCTGTACAAGAAAGTGTACTACTTCCACAATATCAAAGGTTTGTTATACTGTAAAACATACTTATTTTGGCGCGGTATTTAAATCTGTGGTCAAGTATTTTACGTGAAATTAAATACCCGCGAAATGATATAAACAGTATGAAATCAATAGAATAATGAGCCAGTTCATGAAATTAAGTACCTGCGAACTTGGGTAAAATCGTTAAACTGAGAAAATAAGTACGTTTACAGTATTTCATAATGCTTTTTCATTCCATGATTGTCTGTGTTCCATTTCAAAATTTAAAATCTCCAAATTTCTTTTAAACAGTATCTTTAAGTCCTTTCTTATTTATTTAATCACAAATTTTTAGTTTCTGGTCTTCAATTATACTCTGAACATAAAACTAACTTATTAGCTTTTTTTTACTTTCAGACACTGATAGTATTAAAGACTGCACATCAGAGTTAAAACTAGCAGATCAGTGGAAATGTTTAGAACCAGAACAGTATTACAGACATGTGTATACCCCTGCCTTCTTTATACAGTCCCTCCATGATACCTGGTATGCCTCCCATGCTCTTGGTATTCAATGCCTGTCTCATCAATGCTCCAAATCACACTTAGATGCCATAGGTAGAAGTAGAGAGAGATTGATGAAAGATTTTTATGAAGTTATGAAATCTCCAGGAGATGGACTCTTTGTTTCATCCTGTCCATTTCACTGGACTTTACTGAAATCCATGTTTTATGAAGATTTGTATGTCAATAAGACCTCTGTAGCCTCTGCTGTTGGCCAGTGGTATTTTCACAGAAAATCCAATGTTTTTTATGTCCAAAATCAAAATCTGTCCAGTTTGAAAGGAAAATGTGATAAGGTTCATTGAAATATTTTAAGTTAGTACTGATCAATGGAAATGAAATATAGCAACTTCTCATTATAAAAACAAGGTCTGATGAGGGCAATTTTTGGCCTTTTTTTCAAGAGTGACAAATCTAAATAAAATGATGATTTTGTTACTCTATTATGATAAAAGTTAAACATCTTGTACAATTAAAGCATAGGTTCTTTCATTTTATCAGCCTAAAGTCAGATATATTTTACTTCTTTTATCTTTTGGGCCACAGGTTCCCTACTACTTAATTTTGGTTTCACAAAATATGTTCACATTTTAAGCAATTTTGACCACATTGACTAGATGAATCATTGATCATTTATATTAAGAAAAAATGAGCCTTTTTTCAAAATCAAAGACTTTTTCCATTATAACATCTTTCCTTCTCACTGTGAAATATTCCACATTTCAAAAATGCATGTATGCTTAAATTGGGGGCTAATTTGTGATTCTTATCCTATCTTTACATGTCTTATATAATATCAGTTCTGAAATGAATATATTCAGATATATTTTACGAATATTTACATTAAAGATTTTGAAGAATTAAAATAACTCAATTATTTAGCATTAAAATATTCTTTATCTAAATCAAGTAATTATATCAATCAACCTTTTTTGTGCTTTTGTCCTATTTGTAGTTGGCATATGTATGCCAATTTTATAAGTTTTGTAAAGTTTGATACTGGTATGATCTTTATATATGTTTGTAATAATTGTTATTGTTTATATCTTGATTGAAATCCCTTGATACCGGTAATTAGTATTTTATACATAGTTTACAGCCAAATATACAATGCATTAAAATCTTTCAAGAATATTTAGCATAATCAACTGCATATGAGATCTCATATTGAATATGTAGAGTTTAATATATTAATTTATGCTTTTGACAATTTTATCTTATTCAAGAAATCCTTTATAGATCCTTTTTTGTATGAATATACAAGTCTACTTTAACTCATGTTATTTTTTTTACAACTTTTTAAATTTATACATAGTCCCATTTGATAAAAGTCTTAATTGAAGTTAATAAATTCCCTATAGATTGTTTACCTTAATTATGTTTAGAATTGTTTAGTGTTTAGTGAGTAAAATATCCCAGTAATCAGTTTGGAAAACAAACATATGCTAGAATTTAAAAATCATTAATTCATGATTTTGGAAAAAAAATAATTAGCTTTTCAGGCCCTGCCCCATCTGTTTTCAGGCAGTCTCATTGTTGTTTTTTATTGCTTTTTCATAAAATAACAAGACCAATCAATGTCTGGCCCTGCATTGCACAGCAAAATGTTGAACCCTGTATGTTTTAGGCCCAATACAGACAGTCAATAGATTTTGACACTTGCATTCTATGGTGGACTATAAATGCATATTTGTCACATGCATAATGCAACCCAATTTAAAGACTGACAATGAATATTTAGAAATAAAAATATTTAAGATCCTTATAACAAGGATATAAAAAACAACAAAAAATCAGACAAAAAAATACATGTTTAAATCCCCCCTTTCAACCCCCGAATTGCTAAACAGAGTGGGGTCAAGAATTTAACCTCCATTTTGTATCCAATAAACAGCAAAAAAGAATTTGCAAATTGTTTTTTCAAAATCAGACCATTAATAAAAAAGTTAGATTTTTGCCCCTTTTAGGCCCCTAATTTCTGTCATGAAAAAAAGGGAGGCTAAAAAATCATGCCAATGAATCATTTAATGGTAAGGACCATTATTGTAAAATTAAATAACAATCAGTCAAGCAGAACTTAAGTTATTGTGGAAAACAAATAAAAGTTTCATTTTTTAGCCCCTTGTGGGCCCCTAATTTCTAAAAAAAAAAAGAAGTGATATTCAAAATCAACCCCACCCTTCCTTTTATTGTAAGTGACATTGCTGTTAAGTTTCATAGCATTTGGTCAACCAGAACAAAAGTTATTGTGGAAAGAAATAGAAAAAATGTTTTTTTGGACTCTTTATTTCTAAATGTAATTATAAAATGATCCCAAAAGGGTAAGTGCACATCTTCAATAAATCTGTAATCACTGTGTAAAATTTCAGAAAGATCTAGTGTTTGGTTTTTGAGATTCAGATTACACAAGACAGACACTCTATAGTGATATGGACTGAAGGAGGAAGGACGGACGGATGGAGTGACCTGACTCCTGGAGTTATTATGCATACAAATATTCTTTATCTAAATCAACTTATGATATTGATCAACCTTTTTTTTTGGTCCCATTTGTAGTTGGCATATGTATTGAAAGTTATGTAAAATTTTATTCTGGTATGATCAATTTGTTGACATATTTATATATGTTTGTAATAATTGTTATTGTTTATATCTTGATTGAAATCCATTGATTCCAGTAATTAGTATTTTATTTATAGTTTACAGCCAAATATACAATGCATTAAAAGCTTTCAAGAATATTTAACTTTAATCAACTGCGCATAAGATCAAATATTGAATATTCAAAGTTTTATTTATTTATGTTTTGACAATTTTATCTTATTCAAAAAATCCTTTATTTGTATGAATATACAAGTCTAATTTGAATCAGGTTATTTTCTTCACAACTTTTTTTTTATAACAAAACATTTTATTTATACATAGTCCCATTTGATGGAAGGCTTTAAATGAAGTTAATAAATTCCCTATTTATTATTTACCCTAATTTTAGGTAAAATTAGCCTTCAATGAGACCACTGGTTGCTGCTTGATGTTTTGCTATTGGCCCTGTTTGATACATGCATTATAAAGTGTAGTGATTTATAGTGCAAAACAAACTTTTAATTTAAAGTTTTAGCTGGCAATGAAATAAGATGAAGAAGCTGTGAATCTTTTAACATGAATTGATCATGTTGTATGTGTATCCAAATGTGCATCCAGTGAACTATCACCAATTAATGTGTTGTAGCCTTAAATTCAATGTGTTTTGTTTTGTATTGTATTAATATGTGCCATTCATCTATTTTTGCTGTTTATAGATATGCATTACTTTTTTTACCACTTGTGTTGTATGTTTTTGCCATAGACAAATCAGAAACAAGTATGACAATTAAATGTTTTAAATCTTTCAATGTTATTTTCAAAAAATAAATGTCCATAAACTTTGTCTATGATTTTTCAAAACATGAAACATTCGGACACAGAGTCAGATTGATTTGAATTCTCTTAATGAGCACTGGTTCACTTTCCGGTTCAAGGTTGGGATTTTAGTTTGAGTTTAGATGACTCTTAGACCAAGGTTACAAGAAAATGCGTCTCGTACGATCCATAAAAAAATTCTTCCTTTGTTATCAGCCACTGTTGGAAAAAATAAAAATTCAGCTGAACGTTTTGGTTAGTGATTGTTTTGATTAGTGTTCTGCTGATTGTTGTACTGAGATGATCATCTTATTATCCCTATTATGTCTTCACTCTACCGTGTTGCTGACGGTCCATGGGGTCGCGGTGGGGGAGGGAGGTTTGGCGCTTCATAAAACTTGGTTTAACCCACCATTTCATTTGAAATGCATGTACCAAGTCAGGACAATTGCGATCTATAACTATTCAGGTGTGTCTTCCACGTTTTGTCTTTCCTCTTGGACATTGAGATTGATCCTCCAAGTTCGGTAATTTTGTTATTACCTTTATTTATGACTAAAATATGTTATGTTAGATATGTCTGCTTTCTTTTAGCACACATAATATGACTTTAAGAATGTTTTTATGTTGTGTTTTTCTTTCTGTTGTTCTTATTCTCATTCATGTTTACTGGTTGTGTCTGCCTTTTTACGAACTTATGGCACTCAAATGCCCCATTGGTTCCACATCTCTGCTTCTATCAAATATGTTATTAAAACAAATGCAATTCTTTATTACAAATAAAACAATAACACAAAACGATATGTTGATAAACAATGGTAGTTATTTCAATAACTTTTCATTTTCGATAGTCCAGCAGGTTCGTCTTCTAAAAGCTAAATCCGCTCCTTTCTTAGGCTCAGGACGTCGTATGAAGTTGGCAGTCACGCTCTTAATCATATCCACCAACTGTTGTCTTAATGAAAATGATTCAGATTTTTTCTCATAAGAAACACTTGCACTAGTTATTCCTACATTCAATGCAGCATTTAACATGGTCATCATGACCCACAGCAAAAAGAAGACAAAGGAAAAATAGTACATGCGACCTAACACAGGACTGATACTGAACAAATCGTTGATGCTGTTCTTGCCAACAACAGCATTAGTCAAAGTCGTAGAAGAAACAAATAAGTTTTTGTATGTTTCTAACTGCCTGCCGAAAATGAGGTGGCCAAAGATAACAAAAGCCATATAAACGATGAGGAACATAAACAGACAGCCACCTATATCACGACTGATATACATGAAAATATAACCCATGTGACTTATCCTTTGACTGAAGTTAAAAATTCTCATGAATCGGAAAGTGATACAAAAAATTACAATCGCTAAACAAATGTTAAAGAGATCATCCCAAATAACAATATGATGGAAATTGACAAACTGAATTTGATCAGAGTTGAATTTGTCCATAGCATAGTTAATCATTACCCATCTACCTATGTATGTGACAATCGAAGCAAAATATAAAATAACAATAGCAACGTCAAATACATACCAAATATTTCGAAAAGCTTTTTTACCATGGCGTCTGAAGTACATAATTTTCTTAACAGTCAGTATTGCAATGCCTATGAAAGATAACGCCTCGCACATAAACACAAATACTCCCAAATCACCGATATGCTGATAAGGTCGAAACGGTTTAAAACTAAATGATGTAACTGTTCCGCCAGTCTCTGGAAATTCTGTGAGAAAGTTTGCATATAAAAAGACATTGTCATCAAAGTTATACATGGAAAACTCAATGAAGACTGCCCTAGTTTTCCTATCAATCCATAGGTAATCTTTTAACTCATTCACAACTTGATTTGATATCTGATAGTTAATGGACATATCCGTCAAGTAACCACCCCCAGCATACGTCGACACCATACCCCAAATGGGTAGGCCCCACACATCAGAAGCTGTGAGGAATTTCCAGGCAGCACTAGACTTTTTATATATGGACTCTCCCGTCGGACACGGCGGATTTGCCCACCCAACGCAGTAGCTTTGGTCATCGTCATCTGCCATGGAGTACTTGTCAAAACAGTCAAGTGTCATGTTGTACTTGCTAGTTTTACAGCTCTCTACAATATATTAAAGATTTGTCAAAGTAACATGTTTAATCATGTATTACATAAAGTATATATACACCTCGCCATAAGTTAAGCAACACCAGTACTCACGTTAGTACAGCGTCCATATTTCTATAAACAATATCCTGAAACTTGGCCTTTATTTTGCTCCACACATTTACAACATTTTCGGATTCTACTCAATCATCGTACAATTTTCGGTTTTTGTAGAATATTAAATATTGGCAAACAAATAAAGCAACCCAAAAAGTGTAGTTTCAGTTACAACTTTTGGGTTGCGTAAATTGAGATTTTCATGATTAAAACCATATGTTTTTTTGCTCTGTTGTAACAATTAGGATGTTAACATATCACCTCCAGCATTTTAGGGTTGTTTTTTCCGGTTTGAGACCTAACCATTGTAAAGAAATGAAAGCTTACTTTTGCATGGCTTCTGCAAGGTGCAGAATGCTGACTTCAGATTTTTTACATTAATTGATTTTACAGGTGACATTTTGGTACTCATAACAAATGATACTCATAAAACCGTTCCGGAAATCTCTTAGTTGGAAATTTTTAATGGATATTTTTTCAGTTTTTCGATTTTTTTGTTTAACGCATTATTGTGACCTTTTGAAGGTTTGCTTCTATTGCCGGAAGTAGAAGTTATGTTTGACATTTTATCAATATGGATGTGGTTACTTACACCAATGGTAAAGCTTTGCCTCGCACAAAAACTTGAGAATTGCATAAAATTTTCATGCCAATAACAGATTTTAAGTATTCAACCCCCCTTTATACGAATATGTCCTGGTATGACTTCAAACAATTGAAATGCTTTAGTGACATCTTTTAGGTTCAAACATGTGTTAAAGGGTTAGGAATAACATTGAATTTGTTTTAGACAAAAAATCTTGCACGTTTGCAAAAATTTTGCCTTTTTAGTGTTTTTCATACTTTTTATGGTGAAAACTGATTAAGTCCCTTTTTTTACCTCAGTGGATGCAACTTGAGCTTGAAACCAGTATGTTTTGTTTGTATAGTGATAATTTGTCATGTTTGCAAACATTATATGCATTGATTAGTTGTTATTAGTCTACAATTGATATTGAAAGTTAAACGTTTTAAACGCTATTTTATCTTAGTTTTTATACCATTTTCGAAAAGTTGGATTTTCATGACTTGCAAACATTTCTGATAAAACATCTTTAGTCCATTACACAATAAGAGTCAATATATTGAAATGATTGCATTTTGATTTTCCATCATTTTGTATTATGCGAATATTTCAAGCCATAAAATGATTATTGTTTTAAAAAATGGGTGTTGCTTAACTTTTGGCGAGGTGTATATTATAGGTTTGTTACATCTGATATTACCAAAAGTAAAACCAGTAAAGTTTTAAAATCTGGTATAGATTCGTACACAAACCTGGAGTTTAGAAACAATCTTTACTTAAAATTTTCATGCAAAAACGGTAAAAAAGCAAGGAATTCGAATTAAGAGCAATAGCTTAAGAAATTGAGTATATTTATTCAAGAAAGATAAGGTTTTTATCAGTACCTTTTCTCATTCTCAGTTGTCGTAGTCTGACGGGACCTATTCTGTAATTGACAAGATCAGAAACGTACAGACGCTGTATAGGGTCTATTGCTCCTCCTGCAAATGAGCTTCTCGCAAACAAAAATGGCAGAAGTGTTTCTGTCATGAAAGCATATAATTGGCTCCCAGAAGTGATCTGTAAATAGAAACTTAGATACAGATCTATGAACATGTACCTAAATCAAAACTACAATAGATATGCTGAAAATGTTTTATTGCTGCTGCTACTAAAAGTTAAGCAGAACTCCATTGCAGTTATCAATGCTTTGTCTTTTCCATATGAACATCTCAAAGTAATTTTAGAGAATTGTGCTTTTGTCTACTTTTGATGGCAAGTTTTAGTGCAAGATACAGGAAGATTTGGTATTGATAATTAAGGTTATATTTTAAAACATACAATTCAGTCCATATAGACAAGGTTAAAATGCACATTTTGTCAAACCCTTTATTTAGAATAAAACATACCTGATTGAATCTTAATGTCACATCATCACTTTTAGATATGTTAGGGATTACAACTAGACTGTTGTCTAAATGCTGTTTTAGATAGAACCACCTTGGATCTCTGTTACTAAAGCTGATTAAGTAGACGATGGCCATGAATATCAAGTACAGAATGATTTCCAAAATGACCCGCTTTGTTTTAAGTGCCAACTTCCTTTTCTCTCTCATTTCTAAAACACTTTTTTGATCTACAGGTGAGTTGTTTTCTTTGTATTCATCTGGAAGTATAATTTGTGTTGTTACAATTTTAGTACATTTTAGTTCTTTTTATAATAGGACTGGTGCAAGCTTTGCTTTAAGAAGTTCGTGTAATTTTCAAGTGCTTTCGTCTTTTATTGTTTCTATTTTTTTTTTTCTATTTGGCACTAACCAATACATGTTTCTTATTTTCAAAGAATCCCAAATAATTTTGATTTGACTACAACAATTGCCCATTTAAATAAGGCATATTTTAACTTATTGATAATGAAATCAAACTGAAAGAGACGAAAATGAGATGTGGGATACGTCTATGAAAGTCTATCAATACTGTCATTTATCATATAATTATACTATTGCACATCATTTTCCAAACAGTTAAAAGTACCTTTAAAATTAGTAGCTGTTATTTCAGAAGTTAATGCCCGTCGTCTAGCCTCATTTATTATTGCTTTATAATCATATTCCGACTCTGAGGCGTTTCTACGTTTACATATTAGAGACAGGACAACAGCAATGATTATGACCTGTTCAAATGGAACAAATACATTAAAGCTTGGGCTCCACAGAAATCATTTTGATAACTAGATAAAATATACACGGTGTTAATTATAATATATATCTAAAAATCATATGCTACGGTACTTTACAAACTTTGCTTATTCTGTTCTTTTCAAAAGCTCAAAGTACAAGCTTAAAAACATACTTAATAATCCATATGGAAAAATAAAAATATACGTCCTTTTAAATGATTTCTAAGAGAAAACGTATCTGATAAATGATTTCTAAGAGAAAACGTATCTGATATGTGATTACCTTCAAAGGATCAACAATCATAGTAGATTCCAAAAATGACAGAAAAAATGATAAAAGCCATTGCTCCGATCTACTCTTTCCCCATTCCATACTGTAGAGTATTAAGAAGAATCCAGATAGCAACACTGCAACTACGATTAAAAGCCATGCAAGGTATTTCGTCCAATATGGCAACTTAAGTTTATCTGCCTTAATGTTGGAACTCTGGTCATCCTTTTTAGGTTTTGAGTGTCGAAATATATATACAAGAAGTAAAATTGGCGGAGCACTTATCAGAGCACTGACAAATGATATGTATATGCCTGTTAGTGAAAAAGATAGAGGTCCAACTGCAAACTGCTTTCCTGTATCTTGCTGGTAAAACATTGCACTGGAAATCATGGTTAAAAATAATAATGTAAGACAACATGCCAATCTTTGTACCCTGCTAAAATAATCCTCTTTGGGTCTAACAACTATCGAAACCCACAAATAACTATCAGTTATTTTTTCTCTTGACTTGTCATTGAACGAATTTACAAAGCTGTCAATGTCATATGGGTTGGTAACTGGTATGGTACACTCGATACTATCATTATCACGATCAAGAGAAAGCCAGCTATCGCATATAAAGATAAATCTGTAAAAAGGAGAAAAAAATATAAGAAGCTACACTGTTTTTAATGATGAATATTCGTTACCATAGCAACAGCCTAAGCAATATTAATCCCATTAACCTTTTTTCATAAAAGAACTTAAATTATCTGGAAGTTTGTTATAAGGTTATGGATATAGCCAACATGACCCCAGACAAATGATTTTGATGAGCTTAATATGACAAAAATGACAAAACATGGGATGAAATTGACGAAAAATGTGAATTTTTGTTACCATAGCAACCACATTTATCAAATGAATTGCATTAAATGTTCAAAACTTTATGATTGCATCTTACTTAAATATATTTCAATGCTTTTTATTGTCAAACAAAACATTTTGGTGAGCTAAACATGACAAAAATGGCAGAAAAATGTGATTTAATTGACGAAAACTGTGTTTTCGTTACCTTAGCAATCACATTTTTCAATAAAGCTGCATCATATGTCCATAACTTTATAATTGCATTTTACTTGAATATATTTTTATGCTTTTTATTTTTTATAAACTTAACATGACAAAAATGAAAGAATATTGCGATAAAATTGAACAATACGATGAATATTCGTTACCATAGCAACAGCCTAAGCAATATTAATCCCATTAACCTTTTTTCATAAAAGAACTTAAATTATCTGGAAGTTTGTTATAAGGTTATGGATATAGCCAACATGACCCCAGACAAATGATTTTGATGAGCTTAATATGACAAAAATGACAAAAAAATGTGATGAAATTGACGAAAAATGTGAATTTTTGTTACCATAGCAACCACATTTATCAAATGAATTGCATTAAATGTTCAAAACTTTATGATTGCATCTTACTTAAATATATTTCAATGCTTTTTATTGTCAAACAAAACATTTTGATGAGCTAAACATGACAAAAATGGCAGAAAAATGTGATAGAATTGACAAAAGCGAGGAATTTTTGTTACCATAGCAACGGCCTTAGCAACAAAAATCCCCATAACTTTATTCATGAATGAACTAACATGATACATGTATGGCAGTTAGTTGTAATGTTCTTGGATATAGCTAACATGACCTCAGACAAATGATTTGGATGAGCTTAATATGACAAAAATGACAAAAAAATGTGATGAAATTGACGAAAACTGTGAATTTTTGTTACCATAGCAACCACATTTATCAAATAAATTGCATTAAATGTTCAAAACTTTGCATTGCATCTTACTTAAATGCATTTAAATGATTTTTTATTGTCTATCAAACATTTTGATGAAGTAAATATGACAAAAATGACCCAAAAATGGGATAAATTGACGAAAACGAGGAATTTTGTTACCATAGCAACCACATTTATCCATGAAACTGCATTAGATGTCCAAAACTTTATGATTGTATATTACTTAAATATTTTTCAATGCTTCTTATTGTCAAACAAAACATTTTGATGTGGTAAAAATGACAAAATGGCAGAAAAAGGTGATAGAATTGACGAAAACGAGGAATTTTCATTACCATAGCAACGGCCTTAGCAACAATAATCCCAATAACTTTTTTTCATGAATGAACTAACATGATATTGAAGTTAGTTATAATGTTCTTGGATATAGCCAACATGACTGCACTGAGGTTCTACAAGGCCTTAAAAATGGTTAAAAATCCCCATTTCAAAAATGGGAGTTACCTCCCTTTTTTAATGTAACTATTGACCAATCAGAATTTAGTTTTCAAAAGTTATTTTCATTTTCTTAAATACATATTATGATCAATTTTATCAAACAAACCTAACTTTGTGTTACCAATATATATTGATGGCACCATGTCTAATTGAATAATGAGCATTTTTACTCCTGAAAAGTCTGATTTTAGAGGTAAAAATAGGGTGACCCGTTACCATAGCAACCAAATCATGTAAACAATTTTTTGACTCATTTTTCTTCATAAGTCCTTGTTCCAAGCAAATGTGCAAAGTTTCATCAAAATCCGTGACCATGCGTGCCAAAAAAAGTGTAAATGGTTACAGAGAATGCCTATTAATATCTTAATAGAATTAATTCAGTTCATCTTATATATTATTTTATACTACTGTTCCGCAAAGTTGCAGTAAAATTTATGTAATGAATTTATTGTGTACTTGTATTTAATTCTTTTTTGATTGTCTCGGCCTTATAGATATTAACAAAACATGATTACTTTCTACTAGTCTTTATTTCCTCAACTGTGATCTTGTGAAGGTACCACGATGCACTATTCCCTGGTCCTGTATTATCATGCCAGACCTTGAGAGCAGCAGGATCCGTGATTCGATGAGGCGTTGTCATGACAAAACGTCTTATGCTTCCGGTATCAAAACCCTGAATTTAAACGTTGAAAGTCATCAACTGTTGTCTTTATGTGAACATTGCAGGCCGTACACATATTCTTTTTGAAAAGGGTCGTGTTTAGTAGAACTTTAAGAAAAAAAATAGGGGGTTCCACTATCCTAAATTGTTGTTTGAAAACTAGCAACCTAATTAACGAAGTTTAAAAAAAAATATTTTCATGCTATGCTTACTTCATGTATATCTAAATATACCTTATTGTCTATATCGTCCAGTTTTCTAGAACGAGTCGTCATCTTTTTCTTCATTATACCCTCGATGATTTTGATATAGACATTTGATTTAGTCCCTGAGTTGCGATACAATCCTGTGTATACTGTTACCAGATAGGTATGCTGGTCATAAGGAGAATTGTCTCTCAAATAGGAGATTGCCCACTAGAAAAAAAAACATAAGTAGCTTAATTATATCTAACAAACAAAAAGAAGGTTGAGGCTTAAATCTACCCTCTACCTAAAATAACAAATACATCCAAGACGACAAACGATTACTAAAGGTTACTCCTTGAAATATCGATATACAGCATAACCAAATTAACCGTTTTATACTCGTTTTTGGTAGTGTATATTACAAAAACAGTTAAATCTTTTTATTGTCATAAAGTCAAGAAAAGGATTTAACAATCGTTATAGCAAATGTTTTAGCTATAAGGTCTATGCAAAATATTCCTATTTTTTTTTTACCTTTAACTGTAGATAATAATATATGTTCTAGTTCAGCCTTTTAACTTACTCTGTCTGGATCTCTTTTGTCTTGTCGATATGCCCAAACATTGATGATCACGTAGAGAATAAGAATAGAAACTACGGTTGCAAACACAGCAGCATTATCCTTTAGGTTGAATTTGTTGAATACAGTGCTAAAATCTATAGTGTTCGGAGGAACATAGAACGTCGTGGCGAAATTTTCTCCGGGAGGATTTGAACACACGCATATTGTTTCATTGATGGTTGATAAAGAAGACACCTGTAAAAGAGGGACTGTCTGAAAGAATTTCGACAATATTCTAACTTTGGAACATTCAATTCAAAATGTTCTTCATATATATAGATATTTTACTTTAAAGATGAAAACCAAAGTAGTAAGTGTTTAGAAAGATTTCTTGACTAATATATTCATGGAGAAAAGAAACTGTCCATGGGAAATCAATTATACCAAAATTTCTTTTAATCAGAATATTGTGAAAATTCAGCTATTGAGTTGAAATTTTCACTGAATTTCAAGTGGATTATGTAGATCATTTTCGGGTAAAAATCTTATTTTTTTTTAATTCCAGTTTTCATCTCATAAATACTTAATTACTACTGTCAAATGCTAGATCATGTAACTACAGGATCAGTTAATATGAAAAATTAACTTTATCCCCATTGACCCATCTTTAACACGACACACTCACCTTACAGGAGATTCTATCCCAACTGTCTGTTGTATTATCCCATACTCTACACCCAGTTGTCACAGCTCTCATTTGGTATTCTATGACAGTTGTATTGGTGGATGGCACAGATCGCCTTCCACGAAAATTAGTTGGCTTACTGGATTCTTAAAAAAAAATCAGGCATGTTACCAATTAAATTTGAAATTAGTAGAGATCACAAAACAATAAGCTGTTTGAAGTTACTTAACTACAAAAAATAATAACTACACTTATAAATGATTAAACCCAACTTACTTTAACTGGTCAATTTTGTGAATGGAACAATAGTTCTTGTAGTATAACTATTACTATGAAAAATTTGCATTATTTCCCGCTTCAGTACTTTGTAGATTAGATCCTACAGGGAAATGTTTTATGCATTTGTTTACCTTCTTTGCGGAAATAAACACCAACATTAACAGTTAGAGGTGTGGAAAAGATTCCTCCTTGAATAAGAATAGAAGGCGTTGACGTCTGACCAGTGTTCACCTCCCCGCTCCAAACATTATTACTCCTTGAGGGATAACTTGTCTGGCTGACATATACAGTAATATTCATGTTACTTGTGTCGCCCTCAATAAAGAACAAAATATCGTCGATCGGATTATTCCAGTACATTTTGTACACCACTGACTGTGTTGACGACTGGTCATCATTAGACACGGCAATCGATACTGATTGGGCAGGTGTCTGTATTGCGTCGTTTCGGATTTTTATATCTGAAAGACTCAAAGGTGAACTCGATGGGTCGCTGTCTTCAACCTTTACATTAATAGTATGCGATGTTATATATTGAGACTGGTCACTCCAAGAGAATGGGTTGTTGGTATAGTCAGTTACCTAAAGAAATTCATATGCTGATATAGTTAAGTTTTCAATAGCATTAATGAGTTTTTTCTGGGTTTTTTCTGTCTGCACATTTGTGTTAAAACACCATCCAGACAATAACAAAATAATAAGATATTCCATTTTCTGTGGTATAACCCTCTTATTTATTTGTTAATATTAAGTGAATTTGTGTTACTTTTTAATGATACGTTTTGTTGTCCTTGCATGTCTACATGTTTCCAATGTACTATATTGAGTGACCCTTTTTTGCCTTGTTCATGAACTTCACACTTTTTTTCACAAAATAGTTTCAAAATTTATCTAATCCTAACTATTAAAAGAATGCATATTAATACATCAGTCATGCCAGTATTACCTTAAAGTTTTGTTCCTCGGTTGTACCAGCTGATGTGTATTCAAATTGTATGTTTATTCCATCCTGTTCCAATCCTTTTCTGACCATATCACCTATATCAGCTGTTTCATGTGATGTTGTTATATTACCCTGTTGAACTGATATTGGTAACTGTTTTCTAAAACTCAACATTTCCATTATAGTACTCAGGTCTGAAATTTGGGATATTAGTTCAGGCACTTTTCGTTGAACCTGTCAAAAAGGTTTTATTATATTTTTGTCTCATTTTCTATAACGTTTTAAGATATACGTTACACATTTGCTTTTCAATGTCATTTCAATATTTCTCAAAACTGTTATACTGAAAATTGTGTATGTGAAGGTTTGTAACATATGTGCACTAAATGTGGCTTTATATACTACAAAAACAAGGAATAAACTTTATTCAATAAAACTAGTGCAGCAAATGCACTATAACAAACAAGGAAATTTCAGTAGAAAAAAAAACCTCTATTCAATACAACTATACAACAAATGTAAATATTCTTCAAAGCTTCAAAGCTTTAAATTATCCGTTTAAATTTCAAAATTGTCTAAACCCTAAGGTTCTACATACCCCAGACATAGGTTGATCATCTTAGTAATAATTTGGTTCCCCAGTTTGGTATTTTTGGTTTTATTGTTCTTTGCTTCTCATAATCATATAGTGTTTGGCATTTTCAATATTTTGGTATAGCGCCTCTGATGAGTCTTGGAAAGACGAAAAGCGCGTCAGGCGTTGCAAAATTTATTGTCTGGAATTTTGTTGTCATTTTTATTATCCCTAAATCATATTAAACTTCTTAACACACTATTTGTTTTGTATCCCAATCTGATAATGTATCAATAAATAAGTTAAACTGAATATATTTGACTTGGATGCTAACATAAAAGTCGCAAAAAATCGTCATGGAAAGCATTCCAGATATCAAATCTCATTGAAATCGGAGAATGCTCATTTTTGGGAAAGGAGGGGGGAATGTAGCTAAAAAATGGAAACTATCTTGAAAATTCAAAAATTGGATAGCATATCTCTCACTGACTACCAAACACATAAGCAAGTTGTATCTTGACAGGTCAAAATGCAACGGACAAATTTAGGATTAAGTAAGGAAAAGAAACAATAAAATACAATGTCTCATACAACAAGGGTTTGGACGACTTAATTACACTCATTTATTCATCTTACTATTTCATTTCTTAACTGAATGTCCATTTCTCTTCTTGCTGCTATCTGCTGTACTATATGTGTCCTCTCAATAGACGTCAAATTGTCAGAAACATTAGATGAGACTAGCAGTCTCTCGTCCAGGAAGTGTTTGATACTAGTGAAGTCTGTCGATGGAGGGACATCGGGTGATGCAGGAGGCAATAATCCCTCAAGAATGTTGTTCAATACTCTCAAAAATCCTAAAGCATGATCAAAATTACAAGTTATATACACCCTGTCTTTATAAGCTTATTCAAACATTTCGAAAAATTCATTTTTAAGATAGATGTTAATATTTTCTGTTAACTATTTGTACATATAAAGTTTCGTTTCAATTGCGTAAAGTATAAAATAATACGTCCTTTATCGGATAAAATAAAGCCATCAATAACCCATGAAATGTGCTACCTTACTTTTAAAGCTTTTAAAAGACGACCAACTTTCCTATCTGTTCTGTTGACCTAGCTCACTCCAAAAATTTCATCCTATATACTTGAATTGGTTATAACTTGGTAAATTACCTTCAGATACTGCGTAGTAGTCTTCATATTTGGGATACGTTTGATTTCTGGCTAAATCTGTCAATATTGTTAACAGCTTTCCACCTGCTTCTAATGCTACCGACTTAAAAATACACCACATTAAGTAGATATTTGTAATTACAAATAAATCAAGTTAAGGTAAGTGTTTACCAGTATCATTTGCACCAACTAAACACACTGTTTTCAATTTTTATTTTCTTAACTTGATTTAATTTAATACTGAACAAATTAGAATATTATGTCAACCCAAATTTCGAAAAGTTTGGAATTAAAAAAAATCATGTTTTTTCACAATTTTTTTCTGAAATGGCAAATAGAGTTGATATTTGATCATTATTAAATTCTGGGAAAAAGATTTTGCATGTGATTGGATTTGTTTTATTTCTTTTGGTGGATATTTGGAATAATTCTATGAGAAACTTACAACAGAATTTTTTGACACAAATTGCTTGTTAGCAATGTTGGTTCCGATACTATGAACTAACAGATCGATGTTTACTGTCGAAGTTTGATCAGCATCTTCAGTAGAATTGTTCAGCATTTGAACAAAGTCATACAAAGTCTACAAGAAACGATAGGCCTAGGATATCAACAAATTCACAACATGTACGCTGTCCACCTTAAGAAAAGCATCATTTATTTTTCAGGCCTGATATGCTTTTAATATAACTACATCAAAATAATTAGATTTCTATATTTCCATGGCTATTTGTACGAGAATGTATATCTACCATTTGAAAATGTGAACCTTTTACGAAGATATTGTTTGAATAATTGCTTTAAACGAACGGTTTTTTTTTCAAAGGGATGATCCTTTACTTTTAGTCGACCGTATATATTAGAACTTAAATTGTCCATGTATAGAGTAATAAGGTGAATGGAAACTGGTATTCCAGTATCAGTTGATAGATTGATATGTTATATATATTCGAAAACAATTGCTCCTTAATACTATAGGCGATGTGCAAATTTGTCCTATTCATATGATATGTTCTGTTTCACCCCTTGTCCTGTAGTTTGCTTGAAAAATACATGAAAAGCACAATTAATTGGTTTCTTAAGTATTTTATTCAAAAAGTGCATAAATAAATAAAAGAAAGTTTTATAGTCTATTATGATTTCTATTACCGAAACTATTTCGTTGTTAGCCGATACGTCACCATAATATGGATTTTCAATTTGTTGAATCAGTTCATCAAATGTGAGATTCCTAGTTACTCCACCACTGTCTATGCCAACACCAATACCAGTGTAGTCAGACGGATCGGTATCAAATATTGTTTTAGGAATGGTCTAAACAATAATAAACAATGATTTTTAGCAATGAAAGAGTTGGTATCAAATACATCTAGTTTTAAATGCATTCAAAAGTATAGAAAACAACTTTTTTCATTACTGGCACTTCAAACCATATATGATTGCATGCCTATTTAGCAATGTTGCGTTCACACTTACAACATTTTTGTACAAATAATGCGATTTCAATTCGATTTCAATTCGCATTCAAAAATTTTGACGCGTTCACACATAAAAACTATTTTAATGCAAATCAATTCGAATTGAAATAATGCGGATTATCCAATTCGCTATGATGATACGTTTTCGATAATTCGAATTGGATAATTCGCATTCAATGCGCATTGCATTGCCGTGTGAACGGAAACTTTTATTCAATTCGAATTATATGACAAGTGCCCTAAATATATCTAATTACATCAATTAAAAATAAATATCTAATTGCATCAATTGAAAATATATCTAACATCAAATGTAACGGAATAAAATCCAAAGAAGGGGTCATGCGTGAACTTTAACTTAATGACGTCATTAATCCTTGACGTCATAGCACACTTCCAGGAACTAAAAACGTCCAATGCGAATTGAGTGGTAAAGGATGTGTGAACGGATATCAGTTTCAATTCGAATTGAATGCGAATTGAAGAAACGTGTGAACGCAAACGACGTTATCGAATTAGCATTCAGTTCAATGCGCTTTGGTAATGAGGATTGAATGCGCATTAAGTAGTTGTATGTGTGAACGCAGCAAATTGCACACTTTTCAGTAATATCGAGGTTTCATTGACGTTAAAAATGTCAATAGCTTAAACGCAGTTTTTTTCAAAAAGAATGGAAAACGCAGGTACAAATATCTTGTAGTCGATTACACCAATACTTACTTTGTCATCAATGAGTCTAAGAAAAAGAACAAATTTACAGAAGACCAAATAATCGACATGCTCAACTTTCTTATTGACAACACATTTGTTCAGTTTGGTGGACGTGTTTTTCAGCAAACAATAGGGATTCCAATGGGCACTAATTGTGCACCTTTGCTTGCTGATTTGTTTCTTCATTCATATGAAGCAGACTTCTGACAATCTCTTCTAGACAAAAAAGACCGTAGACTAGCTCTCTCTTTCAACCTCACGTTCCATTATATTGACGATGTCCTTTCACAAAACAATTCTCGATTTGGTGACTTTCTATATCTCATATATCCCCAGGAGCTTGAGATAAAGGACACAACGGATTCTAGGAAGTCTGCTTCATATTTAGATGTACATCTCGAAATTGACTCTCAATGAAGCCTTTCAACAAGGCTCTATGACAAACGTGATGACTTCAACTTTCCAATCGTCAACTTTCCCTTCTTGTGTAGCAACATTCCGTCCTCTCCAGCTTATGGAGTTTACGTATCTCAATTGATTCGTTACTCCAGAGCGTGCGGGACTTACATCGATTTCCTTAGCAGAGCGACACATCTGACGCAAAAATTGCTCACAAAGGGTAATGTTGCTCCTCGATTGATGTCTTCACTCAAGAAATTTTACGGAAGACATCATTCACTTATAGACAAAAATGGGATTTCGATCTCTCAGATGAGTGCAGATGTTGGTTTGTCATAGAGTTTTGTTTTGTCTTCCTTTACCGGATTTGACACGCTGAATGGACTATAGGTAACGCGACAGGTGTGCTATAGCAAGCAGGAACTGCTTACTCTTCCGGAGCACCTGAGTTCACTCTTGTTTCGACTGGAGTTCGCTTTGTTGATTGATATTCAGTTATTTTGTGTTTCCATGTTTTACATGTTGTCTGTTTTTGTCCCGTTCTTGTTGGTGTTTACTGGTTTTGTCTCTGCCCTTTCGGAATTTTGACATTCGGATATCCCATTGGTACATCTGCTTCTTAATATCAGGACAAATATAACCATATTATACAATGCAAAAAGAATAATTCACATTCCGAAGGTACAAGGATGGAAAACATAGAGTACAAGATGGACTCACAATGGTATGAGTTGAGGTTCCTGCAACCTCTGATATCATTCCAACTTGCTTGATATTTCCCATGCTAAGGTGATACTCGACATTCTTTTTCGATGACGCCAAATATTTGGATATACTCTTTGTTTCATTTTTGTCATATGGTGGATAAATCTGTAACATTAAAGATCGATTAAACAAAAAAAGCTGACTACTAGTTTGTACCAAATATACACCTAGGAAAAAGGTTAAGCACCCTCGTGATTTTTTAAAATCCTAAATTTTCAAAACACTTTTTATCAATTATATTCTGAAAGTCTTTGTATATTTGCATTTAAATTTCTAAATTGACTTCTTATATTTTGTTGCTGAAATGTCCGATTTTTAAATTCTAAATTGTTTAAAACACCAGGTTTCTTTCCTTGTAATACACATGGTCGATATCCTAGGTGCTGGATTTGGCTTCCTTGTTAGAACTTTTTGGTTTTGAGTACTTTTCGTTTTCAACAGTTTGGGTTTGACCTTCCAATGTTTTGATTTAAATGCTACTGATGAGAGGTTACTCCTTGAAATATCGATATATAGCATACCGTAAATTGGGATATTTTGGTGTAGGGATATTTTGGCGGTTTTAGATCAAAATGGTCATGTTTAATTTTGGTGTGTATTATTTTAGCGTTTTCTTTAGTAATTAACATCATCTATTCAAGCATAAGTTAATTGAATTTATATTCACAATTCTACTCTTTAACATTAATAAGATTGTGTTTGTTTTCAAACCCAAGCTCATTAGTTAATATAAAGGCTTTTAAAAACATGACATTTGATGTCTAATGATGATTTGACATTTGATTTATAAGTAATTATATTGTATCAAAACTAATTTCTAAACTAAGAAAACAAAAATGTTCAATAAGAAAATTATCAAAGGATTTTTTTTTATTATTAACATTGTTTATCAAAGCCTTGTTTCTCTTTAACTCAACATCTACTATTTTGTCAACATGTCATATCTAACAATTGTAGAATATTAACTCTATGCATTCTTAGCTTATTTTGGTGCGTTTAATTTTGGCACATTAAGGTGAGGCGCCAAATAAACCAAAATAAAACTAAATCCAAAATATCCCAATTTACGGTATCCAAATTAATCGTTTATACCCGCGTTTTGGTATTTGTAATTTTGAAACCACTGGGCGATAACCGCTGCTGGTGGACCAGAGGTCCCCGAGGGTAATCACAAGCCTGGTCGTCAGACTTGTCTGACACGATTTACCATAAAATTTCTAATATTTTGTTGCTGAAATGTCCGATTTTTAAATTCTAAATTGTTTAAAACACCAGGTTTCTTTCCTTGTAATACACATGGTCGATATCCTAGGTGCTGGATTTGGCTTCCTTGTTAGAACTTTTTGGTTTTGAGTACTTTTCGTTTTCAACAGTTTGGGTTTGACCTTCCAATGTTTTGATTTAAATGCTACTGATGAGAGGTTACTCCTTGAAATATCGATATATAGCATATCCAAATTAATCGTTTATACCCGCGTTTTGGTATTTGTAATTTTGAAACCACTGGGCGATAACCGCTGCTGGTGGACCAGAGGTCCCCGAGGGTAATCACAAGCCTGGTCGTCAGACTTGTCTGACACGATTTACCATAAAATTTCTAATATTTTGTTGCTGAAATGTCCGATTTTTAAATTCTAAATTGTTTAAAACACCAGGTTTCTTTCCTTGTAATACACATGGTCGATATCCTAGGTGCTGGATTTGGCTTCCTTGTTAGAACTTTTTGGTTTTGAGTACTTTTCGTTTTCAACAGTTTGGGTTTGACCTTCCAATGTTTTGATTTAAATGCTACTGATGAGAGGTTACTCCTTGAAATATCGATATATAGCATATCCAAATTAATCGTTTATACCCGCGTTTTGGTATTTGTAATTTTGAAACCACTGGGCGATAACCGCTGCTGGTGGACCAGAGGTCCCCGAGGGTAATCACAAGCCTGGTCGTCAGACTTGTCTGACACGATTTACCATAAAATTTCTAATATTTTGTTGCTGAAATGTCCGATTTTTAAATTCTAAATTGTTTAAAACACCAGGTTTCTTTCCTTGTAATACACATGGTCGATATCCTAGGTGCTGGATTTGGCTTCCTTGTTAGAACTTTTTGGTTTTGAGTACTTTTCGTTTTCAACAGTTTGGGTTTGACCTTCCAATGTTTTGATTTAAATGCTACTGATGAGAGGTTACTCCTTGAAATATCGATATATAGCATATCCAAATTAATCGTTTATACCCGCGTTTTGGTATTTGTAATTTTGAAACCACTGGGCGATAACCGCTGCTGGTGGACCAGAGGTCCCCGAGGGTAATCACAAGCCTGGTCGTCAGACTTGTCTGACACGATTTACCATAAAATTTCTAATATTTTGTTGCTGAAATGTCCGATTTTTAAATTCTAAATTGTTTAAAACACCAGGTTTCTTTCCTTGTAATACACATGGTCGATATCCTAGGTGCTGGATTTGGCTTCCTTGTTAGAACTTTTTGGTTTTGAGTACTTTTCGTTTTCAACAGTTTGGGTTTGACCTTCCAATGTTTTGATTTAAATGCTACTGATGAGAGGTTACTCCTTGAAATATCGATATATAGCATATCCAAATTAATCGTTTATACCCGCGTTTTGGTATTTGTAATTTTGAAACCACTGGGCGATAACCGCTGCTGGTGGACCAGAGGTCCCCGAGGGTAATCACAAGCCTGGTCGTCAGACTTGTCTGACACGATTTACCATAAAATTTCTAATATTTTGTTGCTGAAATGTCCGATTTTTAAATTCTAAATTGTTTAAAACACCAGGTTTCTTTCCTTGTAATACACATGGTCGATATCCTAGGTGCTGGATTTGGCTTCCTTGTTAGAACTTTTTGGTTTTGAGTACTTTTCGTTTTCAACAGTTTGGGTTTGACCTTCCAATGTTTTGATTTAAATGCTACTGATGAGAGGTTACTCCTTGAAATATCGATATATAGCATATCCAAATTAATCGTTTATACCCTCGTTTTGGTATTTGTAATTTTGAAACCACTGGGCGATAACCGCTGCTGGTGGACCAGAGGTCCCCGAGGGTAATCACAAGCCTGGTCGTCAGACTTGTCTGACACGATTTACCATAAAATTTCTAATATTTTGTTGCTGAAATGTCCGATTTTTAAATTCTAAATTGTTTAAAACACCAGGTTTCTTTCCTTGTAATACACATGGTCGATATCCTAGGTGCTGGATTTGGCTTCCTTGTTAGAACTTTTTGGTTTTGAGTACTTTTCGTTTTCAACAGTTTGGGTTTGACCTTCCAATGTTTTGATTTAAATGCTACTGATGAGAGGTTACTCCTTGAAATATCGATATATAGCATATCCAAATTAATCGTTTATACCCACGTTTTGGTATTTGTAATTTTGTACCAAATATACACCTAGGAAAAAGGTTAAGCACCCTCGTGATTTTTTAAAATCCTAAATTTTCAAAACACTTTTTATCAATTATATTCTGAAAGTCTTTGTATATTTGCATTTAAATTTCTAAATTGACTTACCCTAATGTTTTTCCTACCCCAGACATAGGTTGATCATCTTAGTTATAATTTGGTTGCCCAGTTCGGTATATTTTGGTTGAATTGTTCTATGCTCTTCATAATCATATATTTTTATGACTTGTACAATATTTTGGGCAGAGCGCCTCTGATGAGTCTTGAATAGTTAGGCGTAGCAAAATTTATTGGCTGGAACTTTGTTGTCATTTTAATTTTGAACACCCGTGAAGGCTAGCACTGCTGGTGGAGTTTTAATTCCCCGACGCTCCGGCACCAACACTAATGTGTTGGAGAACACATCAAAGCTTTAAATTATCCGTTTAAATTTCTGAATTGACTAACCCTAATGTTCTTCCTTCTCCAGATAGAGGTTGATCATCTTAGTTATAATTTGGTTGCACAGTTCGGAATATTTTTTGTTTGATTGTTCTATGCTCTTCATAATCATATATTTTTTTGGCTTTTTCAATATTTTTGGCAGAGCGCCTCTAGACGAAACGCGCGTTAGGCGAATCAAAATTTATTGTCTGGAACTTTGGTGTCATTTTAATTTATCATGTATTGAAGAATTAAAACTGACCAAAATCATGAAATTTAAAAATTATTTCAAATCATAGAAATATATAAAAAGTCTAGGGGTGCTTGTTTTTCCCCATGTGTTTACATATTAATTTAATTTGCAAATGACAGTAAATGAATATTTAAAAAAGCGGGCGATATTTTTTTTTATAACATGGTTTTTCATAATTATTTATTTCTGGTATATCTTTATTGCCACTTCAATTTGAATCACCACATATTCTTTCAATACCAGTTAAACATAAACATTAAGACATACGTTAATATTGATAATAAAAGCAAAACTAGTGAACTGGGACGATCAATCTTAAATGCCAAAGACTAATTCTTAACTTAAGCAACTGATGGATATATTTTAAAAATTGTGACTTTGCTTAAACATGTTGTTTTCTGCTTAATTGTACAAAAAATACCCATAAACATACCTTTCCTGGTCTGACAATACATTCCTGAAAGTCTATAAAGATATCATATATTTGTACTACTACAGTGGTCTGGTAATCATCTTCTTCAAGTCCAGGCTTTAACTGAATATGACTTTCTCTTTCAGCTGTAAAAGGTTAATTTTTAATAACATAGCAGAAACAAGGATTAAAACATTTTTAAAACCATTTAATGGATGTAAAAACTTATTTTTATAAACTTTATAAACAATTATATTTTTGTCTTACTCGTTAATAAAAACACTGTTCATTTGCTTTAATTCACCTCAATATTTATGATGTGACTTTGTTTCAGGCATGTATATAGTGATTTTCCCTTAATTTTTAGATATAATTGGTTCAAAAGTTGTCATAAGTGTTATCTCACTTAATGAGGGAAAACTACTATGATTTTGCAACTTTTTAGTCCCCTACCGGCGAAAGCCAAAAGGGACTATAGGTTTGCGCTTTGTTCGTTCGTCCGTCCATCCATCTGTCACGCCTCTGTTTTCCGCATTTTTTTCTAAACGCTTATATATGTATATAGATAACAAACTGATTTTTGGTATGTGAGTTTACCCTGATGAGTTATAGATCAAGTTTGAGTGTCGTGGTGGTCCACAATTTTTTACAGGAGTTATGGCCCTTTGAAGTTTGAAAATCCGCTGAGATTGTATTTTCCTGCACTTTTTTATTATCCCTTGTAGATAATGAACTGATCAAGTTTAGGTTTTCATTTGTTTGACAACTTTGTACCAGTGACTGAAATATGAGGCCGGTAGGGGACTATGTTTTGTTTTGCAATACTCTAAGAATGCTTGTTTATTCAAAAACTGTTCATGGTGAAAGATACTGTTGCACTATGAATGTTTGGAGAGAGAATTTGTTTTTACCTCCATAATACAAAAGCGTTTCTTTAGAACCAGTAATTTGTACAATTCTGTAGTTGATTTGTTCTTTCCAATCCAGTGAAGGGTTTCTTATACTTCTGAAACCTTCATCTTTCCAACCTTTAACCGTTAACTTATCTGAAAGATATATAATCGAATACCTTGAAACATACATACTATTATAAGATCGGTGGAACCATATTAAAAGTTTTTGGTAAGACGTACAGTAAAAGGAAACGCTACATTACAATGATATATTAATGACACAAGCAGTACCGTCAAATTAACAAAAGCAATTACAAATACTGACGTTTATAAACCGACATTCGTGTTAAATTTGAAAATAAATATTATTATACATTAATTTGTCATAAACTATATTTATAATTATAATACAAAACGGTTTCTTTATTTCTATCTTAATATTACTGCCAAAGATAAAGATGGCAGCTTACGCTTCATGAATAAATGTAAGCACTTAAAAGCAGATCGGAAATAAACAAGTAAAGCATCATGGACATCTGCCATCACAATTTAATAACTTAGGATATGGAAATAAAACACATTACCACGATTTTCATTAATTTCACATTCGCCAGAATAAGGCAGCAGATTTGTAGAGATCAGCATGATAGATTTGTGTATCTCTCCTGTCGATAACTGGAGAAATGCTTCTAACATATATCCTGAGTTTTGGTCAAGAACATTGGCGTTCATCAAAAACTTTCTGCCGTGTGTATCTACAGCAAAGAATACATGACTCCTTATATTCAAGTAAGAAATTATTTTGTCATAGTTGTCTAAACTTGATAACAACTTTTTTCCATATAGTATAAATTTACACTTAAACGGGATTTTTAAAAAGGGGTAAAAAAAACTAGCAAAATTTTGAAAAGATATTTAAAAATTAAATTAACTGTAATAATTTTTTGGTTTGTTGAACCATTTACTAAATTTTTCATGGCTTTGTGCTTTTGTGCACATTGAATTTGCAGATTATGTAAAATTTTCACCATAAAAAATTTAGTTTATTTTCGCATCTATAAACCAAAAAAATAGTACAGTTAATACTTATAATTGAATTTATTGATATATTCGGCGCGAAAATCTAGTAAGTTGATGTATTTTCCATGAAAATATTAAAAATTCGGTTTATCAAATCGGTGTATTAATAAATACGCGTGTCATTTCGGTGTACGTGGCGTCTCTGTAACTGCAACGGTTTAAACTGAATTCGATGATACTTTCTTTACGATATATGGCGTAGTTTAAATGATCGTTAATCCAATCTTTTGACTTTTTAAAAGTTTACATGAAAATGAACCAATTTTCTTTCAATGTAAGTGCAACTAAAAAATTTCTAAAATCTATTTATATAACAATAAGTAAAAATCAAACCCAATAAATTTCCAACATCTCTAACAAACATATTCCGTATAGAACAAGGAACCCAAATCAATAAAGGATTACACAAGTTTTATGATTTTACATTTATACCTTTTAACTGTATAGTAACCCACCTTCGATCATCCAGCTTTGCCACTTTGTATTATTTGAGACAACTTGTGTGACCATATCAATGTCCATCATATTCCACCAATATTTAGCCCCGATCAGTTGGTTGGCGGTACAGTATGGACAGGATGATTTTAAAGACATCATAGCCGTTATTGCAGTCTTTTTCATACAGTTAAGTCTACATCTTTAAGGGTAAAACTGATTGTGTACATCACATTACATTTTTAATTGATAGTATAATTATCATAAGTCTTCAAAAGCTGTTTATTTAACCAGTTAAAAAGAAAACACCAATCATTTTATTTGTACCTGTTTAATTATTTTACTAAATGTTTAAATTTCATCAAAGATTTATTTTTACTCTAGGACAAAGGAGATAATTTATATAAAACGTATAAAAGATTAGTCATTCTAGCAAAGTATATTGACTCTGTTTTTTTTCTTTTTATGATTAGCCGTATTTAAAAGACCACTGTTGCATAAACTTACTCAATGTCCAACAGCAAAGGTGTAATGTTGGGGTCAGATTGTGCATACTGTGTAAAATAGGACACGGAGCCTTCAAATGACACTTTAACCATTACTAGATATCCCATTCCATTCTGAACATCGGCATTTGAAACGATTAAAGAAGCATTTCCGTCAATATTTCCATCAAAATCAGTACAAGCTGTAACTTTATATAGCTCGTTTTGTATCCAGTTGCTGTAAAAATTGTCTTTAGTTTTCATGTCATACCAATCAAAGGCGTCAATAACTAGAAAACCTTCCATTAGAGTGCTAACGTAGTCCATCAGGCAAGCCTCAGAGTTGTCTAGCTGTAGAAGAAGGTATCCATCTATGCCTATAACTTTGACCAAGTCGAGATGGTTGTAGATCTCCGTCAAATCACTGGATAAAGTGGTTAAAACTTCAAGCATTTGATTCGTGACCTCTATTGATGTGGCTGCTTTCTGTAGCCAATCATTTAAGTCGTCAAAAAATGATGCTCCCGTTATGAGAGGAAGACCTTGGACATCCTGTAGTGGCAAAATACTTTCCAATTTCAACTTGCTCAGAGATAAAAGTGTAAAAAATTCCTCCAAATCATCAAGCAGTGTATCTGAATCTAAGCACATATCAAAGAATGATATCAGCTCATTCTGTACAAGTGTATTGTATGAAGGGAAAGGGTAGATATCTTCTGTAGTACGGTTAGGTTGAACACCAGTATCCATATCAAGCATGTATTGGATGTTATAGAAGTTAACAAAAGGTATAGACTCTGTCATCTCTGTGTTGCTACTTGTTAAATTAGAATTGGTTATGTTTGATGAATAGACTATAACATCTAACTCAGTAGCATTTAAACAGGAACCATGGCCTGCTTTTAATAGCTGGACTCGCTGATACAAGGTCGATGTACTAATCCAAGGAGCAATATTTTCTGTAAATTGTGTAAACTGAGTATCATACCAATAACTTTCAGGTACAGATGTCTCGTTGAAAGCGGCCGAAGGGTCGAACTGTAATTTGATTAAGCTATACAAGCTATCAGTCATAAAATTTAGACATTTCCACATAAAAGTAAGACCAGATGGATTGCCTGGTCCATTTGTCAACCCGTAAGATACCGAACGAGCATCAAAGTGCATGTTTCCTTGACCTATTGTCCTTCCGTGACCACCTCGTATCATGGCGTGTGGTGGAGGATGTAAAATTTGGATATACATCGACTCGTCCATCCAGTGAGTAAAGGTGTAAGGGTATCCTATCTTTATATACAACCTATAAAGACCGACTTCGTGGATCCCAGAGATAAACTTGAATTTCAAGGTATCAACTGTTTGGATTTCAGTTTCGTTATTAGAACTTGAATTCAAAAGTAACAGCTTCCAATAATTGTATAGAATGATATGTGTACAGTTGTTTTCTGTAAGGGGATAGACTTCTACGTTTGCAGATGTATATATCACCATAGGAGAATCTTTCTTTAAGTATCTAACATCAAGAAGTTCAGTGGACAGACAAGGTGGTGCAACTTTAAAGAAAGATTTAAAAAACATGATTGAATCCCCAATTTTGTTAAAATGCAGTCGAGTGAGGGAGCAACCATTTGATTTTTATGGGGGGGGGGGGGGGGTATTTGAATATTTGCTTCGTCCTGCCTTTTTTTACGGGAATAGTTGAGCTTGCGCGCCCCATTTTTTTAATCCTTAAACCTATTATATAAAATTTTCAGCCAAAACTACCATCCTGCCTGTTTTTTAATTCAAAGCACTGTCCTGCCTTTTTATTTCTGGATTTTAGCCATCTGCCTTTTTATTTCAAATTTCACTATAAGACCCCCCCCCCCCCCTCCATAAAAATCAAATGGTCAGTCCCTAAGTCAGGACAACTCTTTATGTTTGCAATCTCTTTAATATTTTGAAATTTATAATCTTTAGGTAAAATTTATTCATTGTCAAATTATATTAAATTTTTGTACTTATGTTAAATTTTTTGTTTAAAATTTATTTGGTTTAATAACAAAAGCTATCAATTTGATAAAACCACGTAATTATACAAGATTTTCAATGGGACAACACTTAGTACCTCTACAATTTCCATTTTCCGTATCAGATCCTTTGCAGTATTCCCCTCCGCAGATGGGTATGGTGTAGTTACAGAAACGTTGTCGGGTATGTGTTCCCGTTCCGTATTGTGATGAAGATGAGGGAAGATCACAACTACCCCAACGCCCCCAGCTGTTCCACTGGCCATCTTGGGGTCCTAGGAACATACAACAAATCGAAATAGAGAGTATAACGTACTAGCAGCTATTCGAGATTGAAAAAAAAAAGTGTGGTTCAGAATCCCTCATGAATGTTACGTAAAGAGCTTATAACAAATATAAAGCTGCAAAAATTTGTCGGTAAAGTTCAAGTTTTAGAAGGTATATTTTTCATTTTTTTTTTTGGTATTTCATTCTGCTTTAAACAAATGCGAAATTGATAGGCTCTATGTCATGAAGTTTAAAGGATATTGTGAATAGGTAAAACATGTAAATAGCATAATGGGTTCCAAAAAAATATATTCGAGACAGTACTATTAGTAAGACATGATTTTCTAATATATTTATTTCCTCTATCTTCATTCCTTTACATTGACTCAATGTCGGATAATAAAGGGGTAAAATTATAGTATTTACTCAATATCGGATAATACATGGGTCAAATGAATATAAGATTATCAAAATTGAAAAATGACTCTTACCACAGTCCTTGACAAGTGTATCTGTACCCAGATCCTGACAGTCTTTGCCTCCGTTACATGGTGTTGGGTTGTTACAGTACCTACGTCTGGTAGTCTGACCATTGCAGTTGTTAGAACAGTCAGCCCAGGGTGTCCAGTCAGTATAACCACCATCGACAGCAGCTGTTATTAATAGAGGTGGTAACTAAGATAATGATAGGGCTTCTAATTGGTACCGCCATTATCTTACAAAAAATGATTTAATTCGAAAAGAATTTTAACAATGGGTGGGGGGTATATAAAAAATGTATGTTGCCGTATGCAAATGTAAAATTGTAATTTGATGGTACAAAAGTCATTAAAATGAAACGATGTAAAATTGTCAGTCTTTGAATCATTCAGTTTCATTTGTTGTTGCTTTGGTTTTTTTTTTTTTTTTTTTTTATTTATTTTATTTTTCTATTTTGGGGTCTTCTTTTTTAATAAAACTCCTTAAAGGAATGGAATTGTATTGCTAGTATTTTGTAGGTCACCGTTATTAAAATGCTCTTATGAGAAAATGTTACAAAGGAGTAGGTTCGCGAACCTTCATATTTGGCCCTAAAATTTCAAGTATTAGATAATCGATATAGTACTATGGATATGTTACAGGGCAAATTGGAATCCAGGGCGATCCTGAATCCTCCTAGGACAAATTGGAATTCTAATTTCTCCTAGGACAAATTGGAATTCTGATTTGCCCTGGATTTAACCCAGTATAATATATCGGAATTTCAATTTGTCCTAGGAGAAATTGAGATATCCAGATTTACCCTAGGACGATTCTGGATGTTTCTGACTTATTGCTTTAATATTGCTTCACAATAAAATAAAAAATAATTTGATAATTATACATATTATGGAACGAAAAGATTTTAAAATGTAAGCTTTCCCTTACCAAAAAAAGAGGTCTTCCGCAACCTGTTGCCGCTGATCTGCAGCAAAGTTACTGTAAATTAGCGGTAAACTGTCTGCTGCAGACTTGCAGCGACTTTTTACCATGCAAATTAGGTTTGCGGCAAGTCTGCAGCAGATAAATTCTTTGACCTTATATGGGCATTCACCTGCAACCTCTCGCGAACATCGCAGCTAGCTGCAAACCTGCAACAAGTTTTCTGCAAACTTTGCCGTAAGTCTGCTGCGACTTTTTACCATGCAAATTAGGTTTGCGGCAGGTCTGCTGCAAACTCTTCATAACCTTATATTGACATTTTCATCAGAAGTTGCAGTAAATCTGCATGAATGAACAATTTATATTAAGTGAAACAAAATTAAATTATACATATATGGTCTTTAGTTTGCATGCATAAGACATTTTTTCAAGCATGAAAAAATCTATTAAAAAAATTTATTCAAGATGTGAACCATTAAATTATCACTGATTTGAAAATTTAAAACTGAAATAAAAAAAAAACAGCAGACGAGAACTATATATAATACTTTTGTATAAAAGTGGAAAGAACTATACATGTACCTAAAATTAAGAGGGCCTTCTAAAACTGTCAATGATTTCTAAAATAAAATGAACTCTTAAACTGATAAAAAATGCCATTCATTTTTCATTTGTTTGCATCTCTACCTTAAAAAGATAATAATTCATCCATATACATGTATGCAACCTTGGAGTAAAAATTGGCAAGGAATTTAGCTTATTTGCATGTCATACTGCAAGAATAATATTATTTTACTTACTTTATCTTCATCTTTTAAAATGTACACCATTAAATCCTTATAAAATACTGTTTTGAGCTAAAGCATGTGAACTTCCATTGAAGAATCTATGCCTCCAAAACTGATGATGTCATAGATGACATCATCAAGTGTACCAGGGTTAAAATTATCGATTGCTGCAAACTTGCTGCAAACAGTTAACTTTTCCTGAATATCTGCAAACTTTGTATTATTTGCTGCAGATCTACGGCAAACTCGCAGAAAGTTTGCAGGTAGCCGCAAACATCTGCGAACTATTATCTTTTCTTTCTGCGAACTAAAATGTTTGCTGCAAGCTTACTGCAGACTTGCGGCAGGCTTACAGCAGACAGTAGTGTTTTGTAAGGGTTATTTATAATTTTTGATGCAAGGCTTTTTTTCAATTATTTATTTACCAGGAAAAAACTTAGTGCCAAGGATAAAACGAAAACCAGATGTCATCAATGTAAAAAAATAAAAATTATGTTCATGCGTGTTTTTCGTTTTTTGGTTTTGCCTGAGATAATTAAACTAGAGTTTTAATTTTCTCAGGTTTTGCTTTTGAAAGTTTGATTTGTGACATAACTACGTCGCAGTGACGTCACAATCTTCGGCATTTTGCAAAAAAATATTAAAAATCTTTAGATATTGCCTTTTTTTCAATGCACATTTTGTGCTTTGGAAATATAGAGCGCAATCAAGGACACCCTTCATAATTAAGTAGATTATAATTATGACCATATTAAAGGTTTTCTGAAAATATGAAGGGTGTCCTTGATTGCGCTCTATATTTCCAAAGCTTTTCCATATTTTTCTTGACCAATTAAGAACCAAAAAGTAGCAAAATATGGTGAAATTTGGGATTTTTCGTTAAATTCCCCAAGTTTGACCCCTATGGTTCAATTGGTCTTTATAATATGTCAAAAAGAAGTTCAGAATTAGAGAAACCAAGCAGATGACTATACTTACTAAGAAGTATTACATGACATATTTAAGTTAAGATTTTTGCCAAATTGTAGGCCAAATAAGGGTGTTCGTGAACCTTCTCCTTTAATAAAAGCAATGGAAAAAGCAGGCATGCTGCAGTATAACAGTTAAAACTCTTTTCTATTTAGTTTAATGTACAGTTATATATACTTGTCGGGATGAAGCAATCCTCTGTTTCTGTCGTCCTGTTGATGAGAGAATTGTCTTTATTATTTATGAAAAGGATTTTTCTATCATGTGTCCCAGCACAGGTCTGGTCCATGCTTCCTGGGATGGGCTCACATTGCTGCCACCTTCCATATAAGTACCGTCCTGTTATTACCTCTGGAAATAAAGAATATTGATTATCTTAAAGATATTCGTGAAGTTCTGTACTGTAAAAATGAATATGCAGAGGTGATTTTGTTTTAAATTATTTACATTTTGATGGAAACCCGCTCTTGATTGAATTAAAATATTATTTTGAAAAAAATAGCTATTCTTGTATTAATTTCTTTGTTATATTTTTTTCTAAAATCACTTTTACCTTGTACAAAAAGGCATCAAAAACTTTTATTTATTTTTTTTGTCTACATATAATAATTAATAATAATTGGTGTCGACAGACTCGTCTTTGTATTACATTGCTCAAATATTCAAAGATATTTGATGTACAGTACTCTAGGGATCTCATTATATGTAACTGCTTCATCAACGTTGAAAGTATGTCTAGTATTACGTACAGTTCTACTTCGTCTGTTCAAACTCATTTGAAAATCAATTTAGCTTGAAAAATCATGCCTTAAGTTTTTTTTTTTTTTTGCTTTGGCGAAAAATGCGAAGACTTAAAATTGCATATCAACGGGAGATCCCTTAATTTTCGGTGTTATGGTCAGTTAAAAGATAGTGATCTGGTGCATGAAGGTTCATGCATGCTAACGGACATTTATTATTTTGAGACATTTACAAACGTCTTTGTGCTTTGTGTTTCAGACGAACCCCGTTGGGGTTTGTCGTTATAAAACATGGTTTAACCAATCCCCTTTGAAATATATACATCAAGTCCTCTCTGGTATGTACTTACATTTTCATCTACTATTCTCATAATTCTTGAGCAGTTGAGATTTCTCAACCCAATTGAGTAATTTTGATGTTAAATACATCTTAAGTCAACATTTTAATACTGATGACGTATGCAATACTATTTCAGCATTGCTTCAAAGCTCATTCTTGTCATTTATCGTCATCAAAATCGCTAAATCGAGTGACAGCACATTGCTTTGTGGTCCAATTTAATTATCTAACTTTCAGTTGTTACAAAATATTAAATTCAAACATATGAAATTACAATACCAACGAAGATAAACTTTATGATTGCTTATACTAAATGTCATCTAATTTAATTACAAAGGAAAACAGTCTTTGACGGGTGAGCCGCTTTTTAAAACTTTTAACAAAGCTCTTTATGAAAGTTTATATAACAGCTATAGATGGTAATTGCTACCATGTAAAAATATACTAATTGTCACTGAATACAAAATCCACAGAGTACACTTTGTGATCAATGACAAATAATAAAGAAATCAAGTGGAAGCAAATTGATTTAATAATTCGATTTTATACTCTGGTCCAGTCAACATCACAAAGCCCTATAATTAAATGTCTATATATCTTTTTCTAAACAAAGAAAAAATGACCTTTATCTTTTCCGGTCCAATCAAGAGCAAAACAAATAGTTTACAAAGAATAAACGCAATTTTTTAACTTTATGTTTTGCATGTTCCCTGGCCCCTTTTCAAACTCTTATTATAATGATCTAACGTAAAAAAACGACACATTATGGAAAACGTTTTAAGACTAGCAAAATACCGGCCGATTTTGGCTTTTTTACTATTTTGTGTCAAGCGTCAAGCACCTACTCCATTAAAGTTTGTCACTCGTGGTACTGAGGCCAGTAGAAAGTTTTTCTCGTGCTTGAGGCCAGTAGAACGTTTCCTCGTGCTTGAGGCCAATACTCTTAAATATGCATAAGCTTAGAGCTAGATAAGATAAATGTTTCAATAAACCTAAAATATTACGAATTTTTATCCAAGACAAAGATCAATCTATACGATTGTGAGAACGAGGCTTAATAGCGGCCCCCAGTAATATTTGTTAGAAAGATAAATTCATGTGTCCATGGACAACAGAAGTCGCCAGAATTATCACAAATGTTGAAAAGAGTTAAAACAAATTAACATTCCATAAAAATATACAAAAATGGCCGATCAACGACCCGCAGTAGAAACCATTGACCCAAACAAGTTTGACCTATCTCTCGATAGTGTATTTCGAGACTATCCTCAAGAATGTCTACCAAAAAAACTCACCAAATCTACACAAACGAAAGCTAAAGACCTGAAATTTGAACAGATTGATGAAAGTGTGTATGCACCAAAGGCAAACATGGTTGCTACCAAGATTCCTGCAGAAAAAATTCCCCACTACATCAGAGGATTATCAATCCTCTACTATGAGTTTTATGGCAACACTGATCAATACACAGTAAAGTGGTATGATGATCCCAAATATTGGCTCAGAAACACAGAAGGCAAAAAGACCATTTGTATTAATATTTCAAAATCTGACATTCCCCTCATGTATAAGATTACTTTTCATATCAGCACTGGAATTCTACAAGTACAGGGGATACACAAAGATAATTTCACTAAGTATGATTTCCCTAAACTGCAGGAATTAGTACAATGTGTGATAAATGAAAACCCATGTGACAATCCTTTGGACAATGAAAGCCCAGACAACCTTTCTATTACAAGCATGACAAGTGACAATAGTGAACTACATGAAACTATTTTATGCAATGATGTTAGTCCAGTAGATGAAACTATGATTAAAACAACACATGGCAAAGATATGGTAGATAAGCAGCAAAATACTGACGAAAAAAGTGATCTAGTATCTGTCGACAAAAACAATAACATGGAAAATTTTATGATGTGCATGGAAAGACACTTTACCAATGCACTGGACAAGATTTGTAAACAACAAACTGACATGTTAATTGCAAAAATGAACTCTATGGATATGGCATACAAATAAACAATACAAACAAATGAAGAAAGGTTCTCGAAAATGGACAGAGTAGAAGATGCTATAAACATGAAATCAAATTTAGAGAAAGAAAACAGTGAATTAAAATACAAAATTAAACATATGAATCACGAAGCTACTCTGGAACAAGAACTATTGAAATCAAAACTAGAATCTAGATGTGAACTGCTCACACAGAAAAACAACTCCCAAAGTGACAAAATTGGTAAACTCCAAGCAGATATAGAAAAAATCAATAATGAGTTAGAAAGCAGGAAGAGTAAAATCGAACAATTAGAATCGTCATATTCTGATATTCGCAAAGATATTGAACAGAAGGAACAAGAAATACTCTCTATGAAACTACATGCTAGTCGAGATGATAGTGTAGCATTTCAGACAGTACCTGGGCCTAATACACATACTAGGCAAAACACGAAACCACTAGTAACACTAATATCGGTACATCTAACATTGATAGGATAGACCCAAGAATCTCACCAGACTATGATGTCCATAAAACTATTGCGTACACGTTGGATGACACAGAAAAAGAACTACAAAAGCTACAAAACAAACCAAATATTATAGTGCTACATTCCCTGACAAACGAGCTGAAGAATGAAAGTCCGACTAACTGTGTTGATAGAATGGCAAGGATCTGTCAAAACATTCATGACCAATTTCAAGATGTCAAAATAGTGATTTGGGTACCTTTAAACTGAGAAACGCAATCGAAACGCAATGAAACGAAAAGCAACGAAACGAAACGAAATACAACGAAACGAAACGAAATATAACTAAACGAAACGAAAAATAACGAAACGAAACGAAATTTTATAAAATGTAACGAAAAATTATTTGTTGACTTTTTTTTAATAAAAATTCAATTCCATTTGCATTGGTTATCACAATCTAGTCTTGTAAATGTCGAATATCGAAAATTCATGTTTTTTAACTTTGTTTTGTGTTTTTGACAGAGAAGTCGCTGGTCTAAGAAATGCATATATCTTATTGCCGACCATTAACAATTTGAAATCTGACGACATTTATCGTTTATATTAATTCAAATTCAACTTGCCAATAAGAAGAAAGAAAATGCACTGTCACTGTAACTACATTATACAAATAACATTTTAGAATGTTTCGAAATGCCTTTAAAACTATCTGATTGTAAAATAAAGTCCAAACTTATCATAATGGTCAGAGCTTATGTTTGTACTGGTCGTCTTCATATTGTTTTTTTCTGCGAAGAAGATGTTGGTTTTTTTTGCCGCTGATTTATATTGGTAGTGTCCACATCTCATTATCACCATGTTATCTTAATTCATTAAAAGCAAATTATTTATATATTTTGTAAAAACGCGTCTGGTCTGGTTTCTGACAATCTAAGTCGACGCTAAAACTAAGAAAAACGTTGACATGGGGAGCAAAGAGGTACCGATTGGGCATTCAAATATCAAAAGTTCGAAAGGCAACGACAAAACCAGTAAAGGTGAACAGAACGAAGGAACACGAAACATAGAAACATAAAATCAACTGAACAGCAATCAACAATTCGAACACAAGTTGAGTCGAACAAGAGTAACCTCAGGTGCTGCGAAAGAGTAAACAGTTACTGCATCTGCGTTGCCAATGGACAATTCAGCGTGTCAAACCCGAAATGGGAAATAGAACAAAAACCTAAAGACAAACCAACATCAGCACTCATCTGAGAAATAGAAATTCCATTTTCGTCTAAGAGTGCATGATGTCTTCCGACGAATTTCTTTAGTTATGACAACAACCAATGTGCAACATAACCTTGTGTATGCAATTTTTGTGTTAGACGTGTCGCTCTGCAGAAAAAAATTCATCTAAATCCTGCAAGTTCTGCAGTAGCGAATCAATTGTAATATAAACGATTTTTGGATTACAACAAATAGTTATTATTGGCTTGTGAGAAAGTCACATTTGTCCCCGTCAGTTTAACAAGCCGTACCAGAGACTGACCATATAAACTTAAAAGGGTCTTGGTATTTTGTTCTCGTAAACATTTTTCTTCGCGTATAGTGCATGCAGAAAACGGGTCTTTGCAAAATCATGATACTGATGCATGTAGATGTACTCCAATGTTAGAATACCGGTAATTGCTGTGCAATTTTTCCTTCGGTCATCTGAGAGCGAACGTCGCACAATTGTACTTCTTTCAAACTTCTTATTCATCTTCTATTCGAGACCCAAATATCGCAATAAAAGAGGAAAGTTTGGCTTCATCAAACTTGTTTTATCCATCATTTCTTTTAATTTTTGAAAGTGAATTTTACAGAGAAGATAATGATATGTGGAATAAGTGTACGCGACAAAACCTACAACATTGACAACAATTTAAAAACGACCAGCAGCCTTCAATGTGACCAACGGTCACTGCTCGCTGTTTTACAATTGGCCCTGGATTGAAATAACTACATATGATTCAAGCCGAATCCTAAAGTGTCAATGAAAGACCCCCTTTTTGACAAAAAACATGAAAAACAAATAACATAAAAAGCGACAATTACAAACATCTTCCTGGCTTTGGACATGCACATTAAAATTGTTTTGGGGTTAAACTAGTTAAAACGATCAGAAACAATAATATTGCTCACTTTCTCCTGGATGCGTTTGCCTTTTTGCCTTTTTTCTTTTGTTTTTTGTCAGTAAAGATTGGTCAACCGACTTCGGTAGTTTTTTTTAACAAACTATAAATGTAAAAGAAAGAAAATATCATAAAATCATAATCCTAATTCGTTAGTTTTATTCAAACAGTTTATATTACGTAAAATTTCGTTTCGTTATATTTCGTTTTTCCGCATTTTGTTTCGTTTCGTTAAATTTCGTTTCGTTTCGTTGTATTTCGTTTCGTTTCGTTGCGTTTCGTTTCGTTGCGTTTCGATTGCGTTTCTCAGTTTAAAGGTACCCATAGTGATTTCACTGCCAACGCCAAGAAATGACTCAGAAGAACATAATGCCAATGGACAACTTATAAGTATCATGCTGAAAACAAAGCTGAGAAATGATGAATCCGTCTACTTTTGTGACAATAGCAACATGGCATACAAGGGACAGGCCATTAACCGATATTTAGATCATGACGGCTATCATCTATCCAAAGATGGAACTGCGGTTTTCGCTTCAAACATACGGGATTGTGTTGATAGAGCTCTAAATTTGCCTCCACGCAATATTCATAACAGAACGAGATATGGATACAGTAGAGGTCGGCCTTTTAGAGGCAGAGGAAACCGAGGCGGCGGACGTGGATATGGGCGCGGTTGTAGATAAATAATCTCAATCAAAGCTCAAGGATTGTCTCACTGTTTATATACCTTTTCCCTTATATTTTAATTTTGTTTGATACAGTCAACTGTATTGTATTTCAGCGTATTAACAGCCATTATTGTATTGTTACATCTAAACTATAATAGAAAGTAAACATTTATATATATTATATATTTATAAATTACATTTTAAATAATGAAAACAAACCTTGATATATGTACCTGGAATGTGGGTGGTTTGCTGTCAGAACATCATAACAAGTTACATGATAAAACATTTCTATCTGAAATTGCAAACTATGACTTGGTATTATTAACTGAAACACATGTAGGATATGAACACCACTTAAAATTTGAAAATTTCTTATACTATCCTTTTTGTAGATCCAAATCTAAAAATAATAGATATTTTGGTGGGTTAGGTATTCTTATTCGTAATGAAATCCGAAATGGTGTTAAATTTTTAAATGATGGGACCTCAGAATACCAATGGATAAAATTAGATGAAGAGTTTTTTTCAATTTAAGAAAGATATATACTTATGCTTGATTTACTACTCACCAAAAAGCCAAATAGATATTTTGGAAATTATAGAAAAAGATCTGACAAATAAATATAGCTTGTTGGGAGATATTTTGCTAGTTGGAGATCTTAATGCCAGAACTGGCTGTGAAAAAGATTTTATTGATGGTGACAGCACTACTCATGTTCCTTTATTTGATAATAATTATAATATAGATTGTACTGTGGAGGAAAGGGTCAGCAAAGATAAAATTGTTGACTCCAGAGGTAAAAATTTACTGGAACTTTGTATAGGTAACCAATTACGTATATTAAATGGTCGTATATGTGGCGATAGTTATGGTAAATTTACATGCTATAAACCTAATGGATGCAGTGTTGTTGATTATGCTCTAGCTACACAAAATTTAATTCCAGAAATTTTATATTTTAATGTTTCAGATTTTAAGGCTAATTTTTCAGATTGCCACTGCAAAATTACTCTAAACATTTTAGCATCTTTTCAAAATAAAATTAAAGAATGTCCTATGAAAGATTTTCCCTTCAGATATAAATGGGACACTGAAAGTATACTTAATTTTCAAGAAACATTTACTCATCCTGCTATTCAAAATGAACTCAAAAATTTTATGGATAAAGAAATTGTTTTAAACATGCAGAGCATAAATGACGCCACAAATACTATTCACACAATTTATGAGAATGTTTGTAAAGTTTCACTTAAAAAGAAAAAGAAACATGTTAAAACTTATAATAAAAAATGGTTTGACACTGATTTAAAGTGGATGAAAAAACAAGTTGATGCAAAGGCTTTATTAATGTCACAGTATCCTAAAGATCCTATAGTGCGTGGCTCCTTTTTTAAATTAAACAAGCAATTTGCCAAATTAAGAAAAAGGAAAAAGAGAGAATTTAAGGAAAATATTTTATCTCAACTTAGTAATTTAGAATCAGAAAATCCAAAAGAGTACTGGAATTTGGTCAATGAACTTCGCAATGAAAGCAATCAAGAAATAAACAATAATATAGATGGTAAGACTTGGTATAGATATTTTTCTCAATTGTCTTCAATTCCCGATAATGAACAGATAAAAACAAAATTGCATGAACTAAAAAATAAACTTGAAACTTTAGAAAAAAAAAACAATATAGCATTCAATGAAATTGATTTCAAAATCACAGCAAACGAGTTGCAAAAAGCTTATTCTCAGCTCAAATCTGGAAAAAGTCCAGGTCTGGACAACATTTCAAATGAAATGCTTAAGGTCTCACAAAGTTATATGAAAAACTGTATTCTTAAACTCTTTAATTCTGTATTCCTGTCTGGTATTTATCCAAGTATATGGAATGAAAGTTATATTACACCCATATTTAAATCGGATGACCCTGAAAATCCTGTAAATTACAGAGGCATTGCCATAAATAATAGTATTGGAAAGCTATTTAATATTATACTTCATAACCGGCTTGATAAGCTTTTATCTGAAAACAATATTATAGATAAAACTCAAATTGGTTTTTCAAAAAAAGCCCGCACTTTGGATCACATTTTTGTACTTAAATGTTTAATTGAAAAATATGTTAGAAATGGGAAAGGTAAATTGTATGTATGTTTTGTAGATTTTAGAAAGGCTTTTGATAAAGTTATTCATGTTGGCATATTATACAAATTATTACAGTATACTCAAAATGGTATTTTTTATAAAATGTTAAAATCTATGTATAGTTATGACAAATTATGTGTGAAAGTACAAGATAAGCTTACTGACTTTTTTAAATATGATGTTGGAGTAAGGCAAGGTGATGTATTGAGTCCTACATTATTTAAACTATTTATTAATGATTTGCCAGACATATTGAATAAACTCTCGGACAACTTCACTGTAAATCTTGATAACGAAAAGATCCCATGTTTACTTTATGCTGATGATCTTATATTAATATCCAATTCAAAAGAAGGTTTACAAAGAAGGCTTGATACATTATGCACATACTGTAGAGATTGGTGTATGGAAATTAACATAAAAAAACTAAGATCATTATATTTAATAAATCTGGAAGACTTCTTCAGGAAAATTTTAACATAGGAAAGAATCACATTGAATGTGTGAAACAATATAAATATCTTGGTATCATTATTCAAAACACTGGAAATTTCAATGAAGCCAGAAAACAACTGTCACTTAAAGGTTTAAAAGCTTGCTTTAAACTTTATAAAGATGTGAAATCTTCTAATCCCCCTTTAAAAACACTTTTACATTTATTCGATCATTGTATCAAACCAATAATTTTGTATGGTTGTGAAAATTGGAGTATAATTAATATTACACCAAAAAGAAAATTACTTTCCCTTTATGATATATTTAAAGATTGGGAATTTGAGAAACTGAATCTGAAATTTTGTAAATATATTCTTGGTGTTACTAAAATGTGACCAATATAGCAGTCCTATCTGAATTGGGAAGATACCCACTATACATAAACCTACTAACTCAATTATTTATGTACTGGCATAGACTTGAAAACACCTCTACCAATTTACTGCAAAAAGCCTTCTCAGAGAGCAAGTTGATAGCCAATAAAGCTTTATCAAATAACAATAATAATCTTTGGTACTCAAATGTTCTCTTTTTAGTGAAAAATTAGGAATTGACCTTAACTTATGTAAAAAAATAAGCAAAAATAAATTTAAAAAGCTGCTATAAATCAACTTAAAATAAAATGTCAAAGAGACTGGGATGAAATAAGGAATAAAAACTTAAGTGATCAGGGCAAATTAGACTCTTACTTTCAATATAAGAAAACATTTAATTACGAAAACTATTTGGATATAAAAAACAATAAGCGCTATTTACTAACTAAATATAGACTCAGCAACCATTGTCTCAGAATAGAGACTGGTAGGCATGAACGGGTTATCGATGTATCTGGCAAACATGTAAAACTACCTCGCAGTGAGAGGCTATGTCTATATTGTGATCTAAATTGTGTTGAAAATGAAATACATTTCCTTCTTGAGTGCACTCTTTACAATGACTTAAGAAAAGATTTGAATAATTATATTAATAAAAACCAAATTTACTCAAATTAAATAAATATGATCTCTTTTTTTGGATTTTAAGTAATGAGGACAGCAGCTTATTATCTATCATATGTCAGTATCTTGATAATAGTTTCAGATTAAGGAATACAAAGAAATAATTTGTTTGTATGTATACTGAATATTGTGAAATATGCATGTACTATTAAGCCTAGTGTTATTTCCCTTTGATAATGACCCTTTCCTCCTAAAAAAAAAAAAAAAAAAAAAAAAAAAAAAATTATCAGTCGTTTTTTGTTCTCATCAATTCCATGTCTAAATTACTCTGTAATGTGCTGTTTTTACTGTTTCTTTGTGTTATGCTCTAAATGGGCCCTTTAATTTGGAAATAAATATATTTGATTTGATTTGATTATACGCAGATGATAGAAATCAAATTTACAGCAAAGTTCCAAGAATTACTATTTGCAATAACTTTTCTTCTGCCGACGAATGGAAAACCTCATCGCATATATGCATTTTTTTATATCTAGACATAAAGAATAATACGAAGGTTTTTGTTTTACTTTTTAATAGTGTGGTTTACGCTGATGGTGGAATTTGAATTCTCCGAGATTAGCCCGCTCCGACACTAACACTTTTGTGCTTCAGGAAATGTTCTGGTCAAAATGATTAAAAATTTATGGGCATTGGACAAGAAATTTTGAAATATATGTATACCGTAAAATTGTGAGAAAAAAATATGATTAAAAGTATAGGCCCTTAGTCGCTTGTGGATTCAGGTTAGATTTTCTGAAAATAGGGGTTGGGGTTTAATAACTAATCTCATGAAAAAAGTATTCACTAGTCATTCATTTTGCTTCTTAAAACATTTGATTAATCATTTTTGCAATAAGAAACCACGAACAAATGAAGTTTTAACAATCAGCTGCAAGTAAATTGAGAAAATCAGCATTTTAGGAAAGAACGGCCAAACATGGAACAACGCTTTCTTATATCCACACGTGCATATCATTTTTTTTTAAGTTTGATACATACATTTACTATATACAGCTTATCAGAAAATATAAGAAAAAGTTTAATACCCTTAGTTGAATAATTTTCATGAAAGAAGTCAAAATTTGGGGAAAATGACTATAATTGATCAAAATCGTCAAAATTGGTCTCAATAGTCAATACGACTGTAGCAAAGAAAAATGCACAGCAAACTATAATTTTTCTTCATATATTGCTTTTCTAGGGTCAGAACATTGCATAAAATCAAAGTTAGAGAAAAAGTTAAATACTTTAAAATTTTGGCTCCTGATCAGAGTACATCATTAGGTAAAGCTAAGAAATTATCTGTGAAAGAAATTATCTGTGAAAATTTCGAAACTGTTTAAACTCTTAGATTCCGTCTCCCACCACGTGGAGGTTCTAGTCGCAAAGTGGCACCAACGGGGCATTCTAGTGCCAATTAGTCAAAAAAGGGCAACGACAAAACCAGTAGACTTGAACAAGAACAGCACGATGAAACACAGAACAAAACACAAAATAAACCGAACAGAAATCAACAACGTGAACTCAAGTCATAAGAAGAGCCAACTCAGGTGCTCCGGACTGCATTGGAACGAATCCCTCTGAGTGTAGATATCAAGAGTTGACTAAGATGTTTATGTACCGGTCTAAATTAATTACAGGTGCCTCTTTGCTTCTTTTATAAAGTAATGTTACATTAAATAATCGTCTTCCGACCAGAACCCCCACGTGGTGGGAGACGGTTCCCGTTCCCAGTTCATCAGTAGTTGGAGCAGCTAACTCTGGCTGTGGTGTTATGAACCGGACGACCCATGGCACACAGGTTCTAGTCTATAATCAAGGTTGTATATAAAGACAGAAACAAGCTTCGTTTGTTTACCTGTAAGTAATTTAGACCGGTACATAAACATCCTGGTCTTGATATTTCCACTCAGAGGGATTCGTTCCAATTCACCGTTTTCACAGCAGTTCGGCGTAGAAGACTGTAAGTTTAACAGGAGTTCACAGAATTTTAGGTGGATTCTTTTTAACTAGAGGTAGTTATACTCGACCTAGCGTGATAATTCCATACATGGCTTTTGTTCCCACTTCTGCTTCAGCTTTACCTGCAGGGCAAAACTTTCCACTTTTGTTTAGCTTGATTCCAAAGTAAATAATATAGTAATCGTAGATTGATTGGAAGCTTCTATTTGGACAACCCAATATTTTAATTTTTCCTATATTCACTTTAATTTTATATGGATTGCAATATTCCATAAAAACGAGTTAACGAGTTCGGGTCCATCTGGTGACTCTAACATAAGTGCAGTGTTGTCTGCATATAAAGGAACAAATATTTTCAAGAAGACCTCGAGAGTACTTTCCAAAACATCGTTAATTGTTGGTGGTCCTATATTGTTTTGGCTTTCGATAAATGATTCAAGATTATTTAGGAAAGTAGCAAAAAGTAAGGGAGACACATTTTTACCTCGACATACACCATTATTACAGAAATAAACAAAATTTAGCATTTTGTCACATATAAAAAATAATTTATTCCAGACTTTATCAAATGCTTTTTTTCAAATTCAAAATATTTCTTAAGGAAATAAACAAGCCCGCCCCCTCTCTTCAAGGTAAATGGTAGGACCGTATAAAAGTAATTTCTTATATCATTTATCACAAATTTCTATTTATATCAAATATTTTTATTTATTCTATTTGAATTAAATATTGTATCAAAGCCCGATGCCAAAGAAACAAAACTTGTGTTAGTCCATTAAAACGCCGAGGATAAACCGTTAAATATATCAGAATACGAACCTTCCGTAGTCGGCTGAACTGTAGAGCTGTCTGTGGTTGAGGAGGATGCAGTTCCGATTTGTATTCCTGAGTATAAAAAAAACCAAATATTTTACATGTATTGATATGCTCACTAGAGAACAATTAAGATAAAGGGAAGATTACAATAATTAGTTAGGGAATGACCTGAATATTTTTTTTCTGTCTATGAAGAAATAACATATAATTGTGGAACACAAAAGTATGTGTCACATTTATTTATGTTATTTCGAATAGACAGAAAAAAAATATTGTGGTTTTTTCTTATGAATTAATTTCAATTACGTGTTTTCTCAATGAAAATTCATATAATAATAGAAAAATAATTTCATATTAATTTCTAAATTTAATTCCCTAATGGGAGCCCACCTGATCTCACCTATTCTATTCTCATTATACGTTAAATATCTGGAATCATTTTTGAAAAATAAAAATATAAACGGTATACAATCTGTCACAAATGATATTGAAAATGAACTAGATATGTATGTTAACCTTTTTTTGATATTGTATGCTGATGATACTGTCTTAATGTCTGAGTCTAAAGAAGATCTACAAAAGCAGTTAAATGCACTTTCAGAGTATTGTACTTTATGGAAACTCAAGGTCAATATTTCAAAAAGCAAGATTGTAATTTTTTCAAATGGGAGATTGCCTCAAAATATCAAATTTTATTTTGATAATACAGAACTAGAAATTGTAAATGAATTTAAATATTTAGGAGTTATTTTTTCAAGAACAGGATCTTTTTCTAAGGCAAAAAAGGCGCAAGCAGAAAAGGCTACTATTGCAATGTATGATATTATCAGGAAAGGTAAATCACACAATTTATCAATAAACTGTTTGATTGACCTTTTTGATAAAGTCGTCAAACCGATTCTTCTGTATGGTTGCGAGATATGGGGACATGGTGATAACAAAATTATAGAACGTGTTCATTTAAAATTTTGTAAACTCATATTAAATATGAAAAAATCCACACCCGACTTTATGGTATACGGAGAGCTGGGAAGATACCCACTTGATGTATCTATAAAGCTTCGTATTGTGAATTACTGGGGAAAACTGATTACAGGAAAACCAGAAAAACTTCCTGTTCTATTATATTTTTTCAGTAGAATTAAGCACGATTGTGTTATACCTTGGATTAGAAATGTAAAGGCTATCCTAGAGCACTCTGGATTGTCTTATATTTGGCTTAACCATACTTTTGATAGCAAATGCATTTTTGCATAATACTTTGAAGCAAAATCTCATTGATCAGTTTAGACAGTCTTGGTACGAATCTTTACAGACATCTCCAAAAAGTATCAATTACAGATTATATAAAGAAAACCTAGAATTCGAACAATATTTTGATATTTTAAATGATAAGAATGCTAAAGTGTTGTGCCAGTATAGAACACTGAATTTAAGACTACCTATAGAGACAGGTAGATGGGCAAATATTGATAGGGAAAATAGGGTATGTCCTCTGTGTAACTCCGGTGATATCGGAGATGAATTTCATTTCATTATGTGTTGTAAGAGTATCGAAAACGAAAGAAAACAATATATTAATTCAAGTATCACTTATAGACCTAATATCATAAAATTTAGCAAACTAATGAATACTAAAACAGTCAACGTACTTGTTAATCTATGCAAATTTATCAAAGTTATAAATGTAAAGTTGAATCCTCCTGGGTAACCTCATACTTTGTAATTTTTATCTGAATTCACTAATTGTCAAATCTGTTTATTTATGAATCATGTAATTTGTAGTCATACCCACCATTTGTACATTTGTAATATTTATTGATTGATATTTCATTGTATTATTGTTTTTTTCTCTGTACCAAGTATTTGGTTTGTGAGAATAAAGATATATATATATAATTGATAAAAAATTTCATCCGTTGAAAATTCATAAGTTTTCAAGTGGTAAACATATAATCTAAACGTTTTATTTCGTGAAATTATCTGAAGCAGATTTCAAGCAGATTGATCTTGATCTAAATCTAAATTGATTTATTTTTGTTTGTCATCAACAAAAAAAGTTACATATACAGGAAGAAAAGAAAAGCTCGTTTTAAGAAATGAAATAGGGAAAAGGAGACATTTTTGCAAACATATGGATGTTTTCGACATGAAAATGTGTCTATGTCGACTTTTTTGTCATGTAGAACGAAATGGTCTTATTATTTCTAATAGCACAAAATTAAATCAAGGTAAATTTAGGCCAAAAAAAAATAATTGTATCAAAAGCCGAAGCCCATAAATCTTGTTATTCAATCTGAGCCGAGGATATAACTGTTAAATTATCAGAATACGAATCTCCCGTAGTCGGTTGTACTGTAGAGCTGTTTGTGGTTGAGGAGGCTGCAGCTACGATGTGTATTACTGATTATAAAAAAGAATTTTGCATATATTCGCATGCTCACTTGAGAACAATTGAGAAAAAGATAAAGATAAGATATAATTCTAGAGATTTCAATTCCTATTTTTTTTGTCGCCAACAAAAAAAAACTACAAATACAGGTAGAAAACTTTGAAGAATTGAAATAGGAAAAATTAAAAATTATTGAATGTTTTCTACGTGAAAAGTTGTCTATGTCGACTTTTTCGTCGTGGAGACAAATGGCTTGAATAATGATAACTGATTATTTTCAATAACAAATTTTAATTAAGTTTTATAGGAAAAAAATAATATATAAACTGATATTTAAAAATTTTTGTTTATCTCGAATTTTGTATATCTATTAAGCTTTATAATCAAAATACTGTATTCTCTTACCTAAAATTAATCCAAAAAATGAAAAATATTTCACCGAACAAACGGACATAATGATTCCTCATCGAGGTCTGAATAGGGATTGAATGAACGATGCTGGAAATCTGGACTTTAATTAATATCTATGGAACAATCAATATGGACTTTTACGAGTGTTAACAAACATTTGTATATATCTAAATCAATGTTTGTGTTGGAAAATGTATACCAATACCGAACAAATAATAGGACGCAAAATGATGCCTTTATATCCCCTGGGATAAAAGTGCACGGAAGAACAGAGCCCCAATCGGCATTCCTCGGCCGAGTCCGCTAATCTCCCTCAAACCTCTTACAGACGAGGTTGAACAGTTACTAAATTGGCCAAACTTGTGATGATTGAACGGGGCCCCTTAACCACCATGTTGCTTTTTTAACAAGTCGTGCGCATAAAGTAACAAGTCGTGAGCACGATATACTGAGTCCTCGTGCGCATGGGATTAACGAAGATATCGTTTTGCAAAACCAGGGGCAAAACCAAATCGTATATACTTGATAATAACTCAGTCGTGCGCACAAGCTGAGATAATTTAACTAGTTTTGATTTTACTATAGTTTGTGTCTCTCCTTACATGCCTTAAGAACGGATCTAAGTACCGGGCATAGTTGGATAAAGGAAATTAAAGTGTAAGTTCGCGATTTTTGAGCTATTAGTTTATTTGATTTATTATAATGAGAGTAGGCATCATGCCGGGTTTGGGCATTGAAAACGATATATTAAGAAAGATATTCGTGATTTTATTCCAATACACAAGACCATATGGGCGCATCCATGCTATGAACAATGATGAATTATGGGATAGCTGAATTGGAGATGTGACGTCACATCTCCAATGATAAATACATTAACCAATTGACGATATTTGTAACATAAGACCGATGTTGTCGATCATAATAATGATTTGAAATATGAATAATTTGGCATTGATAATTTTTTTAATCCCGCGTTTTTTTTTTATTTATCGAAATAGCAAGATAATAGTTTACTTAAACCTTAAATTGTTTTAAAGTAATTAATTATAATTCCATATAGTAAATAATCGAGATATTTATTGACTCATTAGCCCGCCTAGTTTTCAATCCTTTTTCAAATATTTAAGACAATAAATTCAGTTCTTGATTAATACACAGGTGACAATTAAAATCATTAACCTTTACGATCTGCCACGCCCCGTTGGTTAATTACAGGTATAATTGACAGATATCATAGATCAATTAAGGTGCTCCTCCAATCAAAAATTTCCTTGCAGCACTCAACCCACTTTAGACACACCCACCACAGCTCGGTTTTAAGAATTTCGACCGGCACATCTTTTAATAATTTCTTAATCAGTATACGGTATAATTAATCAGCAGGTGTCAATATCACCTGTTCACTCCATTGACTACCTCTCTCTTACAATTATCAATCAGCCAAAGCGTGGTGCTACATCGTGCATGGTTTGTGTAATACTAGTACCCAAATTAAAAATGTGTTAAACTTTAAAGAATTTTAGTTCCCACTTTTTTTCGCTTTTGAAGTGTTGGAAAAACAATTAATTGTTTTTCCAACACTTCAAAAGCGAAAAAAAGTGGGAATCGAACCCTCGTACGTCAGTGTTGCTGTACAGAAAACTTGTGGCAAAAACAACTAAGTCATTTTCACCCCCTCTCCAATAATATCTGTAAAAAAAATTTCTCAGTACAGCGGTAGACTTTGCAGGGTTCAGACCTATATTGATATCAGAAACCCCTTCATTATTTCGTAACTAAAATTACTAGTTTTTATAAAAAAAACCATTATCCAACGGACCAGACTTTATCCTTCTCGCAAAATAACTATGAATCACTGCTATAAATAAAGCTTTTATACTTGTATATTCATCTTCCAAATTTTATTCATCAGTTTCTATATATACAATATGTCTTGTTTTAATTGTGACCAATATTTTCCGCATGTGTACATGTAAGCGAAGTTTGTAAAAAAAATGCAATCGAGAAAGAAAGAAAAAAAATACTAAATCACGCGCTCCCGGTAAATTAATAGAGCAGAAAAACGTAGAAAAAAAATCATCCCGAATTCCCCAAGTTTTGTGGGTAAAATTCCGAATTCCCCGTGTATAAATAAACCTTTAAAGACCCTACCGACCCTCATGTATGTAGTATGTAATTATGTCGCCTGCAACGTGTTGCAGAAACGACTTTTATGGGTTGCATTAATTGGCACCATCCGTCGTATTGCGTCGTCCTGTGCCGTAGTTGTCCTGCGGCGTCACGAATTTTTTTTCAGTTTTCAGAGCAACTACATTCACAACCTCTTGATATTTGGTATTTAGCTTCTTCCTTTAGTACTATATGGTGTAAATCGATTTTATGCCCGTAATTCATCTACTGTTTACCGAATATTTAAAGACACAGGCGATATATATATACGTCTTCCATGGAAGACTGCCATTCTAGTTTGTAATGTATGTTTGTATATACATGTATGTAATGTATGTTTGTTTGTATGTGTGTATGTAAGTAATGTATGTATGCTTGTATGTATGTATGTATGTATGCATGTATGCATGTATGTATGTATGTATGTATGTTATGTATGTAATGTTATGTATGTAATGTTATGTATGTATGTATGAATGGATGGATGGATGGATGGATGGATGGATTACGTATGTATGCACGACCACTTATGCAAGAAAAAATATTTCATCAGACAGTTGTTTTCACATTACAGGACCGATGATGAGTGTATGTATGATCGTATGTAATAATATTAACATATAAAGACAGAATAAATCCACATACTAGATCGGTGCAAAGTCCGTTGTTTAACAAAATTATGTGAGTGACAAGACTTCAATGTTTCTTCATAGTGTCCGATCACCCCGTTTGGATATCCATTTTTATGCGCCCTTCCATTGAATTGAACGATGTATGATTACGTCATTTTTCGAATGAAGTATATAGGACGAACATGCTTCTATAAAAGGTTGTTCCTTGAACTATAGATAACTGTGTACAGTGTATAATTTATGATTTCATATAGAAGTTAAGCATCGATCATTTTGGCTACAAACTAGGCTTCTAATAAGCAAAGAACTTATATGCAATTTATACACTCAACTGGTAACGAAATTGTATAGATCAATATGATACTTTGTTTTTTTTCTCTCGCAACAAACAATGTTCCGTCAAGAAAACAGTACAGACAGAACTTGAAATAAATATCTGAAATCCAAAATTAGCTGTTCTAACTTCTGCATAAAGACTGATATTTAACGATTTTAGAGAGTATGGTTATACTATCGCACTTTGCCAGTATGCATTTTTGACCCGGCCCTCTTGTTTGAGTGGCTAATATGTATAAATTTGAACACCAAAAGCCCATTATCCACCCGTTGTCGTCGAAATCATGCTTCCCCTTTCTCGAAATAGAATTCTAAAACCTGGAATGAAATTATTCAACTATTCGAGGCATTTATAATGCAAATATGTGTTACTGATGTGTAAAATGCAGGGTAAATTGTGCCATTCAGAGTCAGGGCTGAGTATCCATATAATAAATTCATGAGACGCATCTTGCCTTGTAATGTGAAATTTAAAAGCTGACTTAATGAGTGAGTTGGTGTTATACATTCTGAGAAAAATAAATATATTGTTACTATATTGCGATAAACGTGAACTCCTATGCTAGAGCAAACACTCTTGGTAGCCTTGTTCCGATTTTCCGGTCGTCTAAACTCAAAATTGTGTTGTTGTTTTTGATACTTCACTTTTCTTAACTTTAAATACACATGAACAAAAAACTTTGGTGTTGGTTTTGAATTACTTGTTTGAACTTTTTGGGTAGAGTACGTCTCTTATGATTTTCTGTCTTGCAATTATTTTGACTCAAATGCCGCAATTCAATAGAAGCCATTTCCAGAATATGCATAGATTAACAGGGTTAGATTGCTACCCACCTTGGTACTTCGAATTCTTCTGTCCTAAAAGAAATCTGAAATTTTTTTCAAAACAAACACTACCCAAGAAAATTTATAATGCTTGCTTGATTCTAACATGCATATGAAGTTAAATACCAATTAAAAGTATAATATATTAGTCAACACAAATAACTAATTCCTTGCAAACTTGTAAACATGAGGAATGTGGTGTGGTGATTTATCACTTGCCCAAAACAGTTTAACTCTTTGCCCTTCTCTTTTAACTCATCAATTCTAAGTATGTTTTGACGATTTATTAATACATATAAGATAAGAAGATAACCGTAACATATTCTTCAAAGTTGCATGTGCTTTTAGCTATTCTTGAGAATTTATAGCACACCTGTAAGGACTGTAAAACTAGCAATTTTGATTGGAACAACTTACCGACGAATATTGTCACCTTTGAATGAATAAGCTATGACTTCACTAAATATCAGTATTCGACAAAACCGGATAACTGGAAAATTCTTAGAAAGGGGTAACGAACCATTTATTCCCCGATACCAAATTTGTTTACCAGAAAAATCGATAAACCCTTTTATCCTGGCTTCGAATGAACAGAAGATCTAAAATTCAACAAAATTTAAAATAATAGGGACTGGACTATATATAAACTTATTATAGGCCTCTTTAACTTCTAGACATATTAGAAGATACAAGCAAAAATTTAACCACCGCCGTTTACAAATTGCTGTGGCGGATCCAGAAATTTTCAAATGGGAACCTTCTTGGACCTCTTGTTTCATAGAATTCCTAACCAAATTTCTTATCAAACAGGAGGACGCGCGTCCGGCACGCCGGTCCTAAACTATATCCGCTTTTGACGATTGTTTTCAAAAACTACCATAATGATTGAAAGACATTTTCAAATGCATTAATATTACCCTACATGTCTCTAAGGGTCGTCTGACCAACAGTCGCATTTTTCTTAATCGAATTTCGTAAAAACCACTAACCTTCATGTGCTTAATATCTAAGTTTCATGAATTTTTGGTTACCTCTTAAGCGTATTTTGTAATGCATTTTACACGTCTGATTTAGAACCGATACATAAATATAACAATCATTCTACCTTATAAAGCTGAGACGGGTTGCTGGGATTTGAGTACAATAAAAAGAGTAAACCATTTATTTTTATGCGATAATGTTTCACTGGATAGTTAAACACCACCGAGAATAAAAACATACAGAATTTTGCTAATAAATTGCATATTTAGAAGCAGCAGCATTTTTGGGGGCGAACAATAACGGTAGACTGCTGTACATGTGTACGATATTGAGATGTGCCAACACGTGTCATACATTCAGACTAAAATAAACAGTAAATCACACAATATGTTACCTTTCTCTCATTACTTGACATCCTTAATTCAAAAATATCCAATTATTTCACCCTAACTAGTCGATGGACCTCGATGATAAAAAATTGTATTGCAACCACTTTTACGTCTTGTCTTCAAGAAAATCAATGAAGTAATGACGTCCTTGACATTGTGACGTAACAATTGCAACGACGTAATTTCTATAAACTAACAACCATTAACAAAAGGTACTTACCGCGATAACCAAATTTAAGTATAACGTACTTAAATTTCAGTATAATTGACAGATATCATAGATCAATTAAGGTGCTCCTCCAATCAAAAATTTCCTTGCAGCACTCAACCCACTTTAGACACACCCACCACAGCTCGGTTTTAAGAATTTCGACCGGCACATCTTTTAATAATTTCTTAATCAGTATACGGTATAATTAATCAGCAGGTGTCAATATCACCTGTTCACTCCATTGACTACCTCTCTCTTACAATTATCAATCAGCCAAAGCGTGGTGCTACATCGTGCATGGTTTGTGTAATACTAGTACCCAAATTAAAAATGTGTTAAACTTTAAAGAATTTTAGTTCCCACTTTTTTTCGCTTTTGAAGTGTTGGAAAAACAATTAATTAACTACATTATTATTTGCAAGACAAAAAAAAAGATTCCTACAGTTTATTGTTTTTATATATTTTTAATTAGAAAGGGTATTTTATTAACATTTTCGCACTTCAATGCTCAAACGACACTTGCGGACCAAAAGGTTGATTTTCGTTAAAAGAAAGTGTTCTAGTACCCAATCCAACCAGGTAAATGTCAACCTCCAATACACAGGAAACAATATTAAACTCCTGTGGTGCCGATAGTTTGCACAGGGGTACTTAACATACACAGGAAACGGCAGGTGAACCCCTGTCGTTCCAGTGGTTTGTAGAAGGGTATAAAGTCTTATACACAGAAAACGATAAGTAAGCCCCTGTGGTGCGATGGTTTACACGGAAGGACTAATTATCATAATATCACTTCAAGCGAATCAGGCAACGTAATCCCAGTAGGGTGTAAGGGAACCATGAATTTTAAACAGAATGTATAAAAGAAATAGTATAGGGCAATTGAAATATATATTTTCCGAAAATGTCTGTACGGCCAATCAAAAAAAATATATATTTAAAAATTCTTTATTTTTCTACGAATCAATTCTGAACTTAACATTTGGTAACATCCCAATCAATCATTAGACTGACTTTTATTTTATCATTCCCGACTTAATTATAATTATTTCAAATTGTCCGTTGTGTTACACATCAGTAAATACCACATGGGTATAGGATGCAACATTCAGGCTTTGAGCAGCGCCATCTAGTACAAATCACGTGACCCTACATGGATAGAATTTTTTTACTTTCAAAAACCAATTTTACCATAACTATGCATATTTGAGCGCTAGGAATTTCACCTAAGTTATTTTTATATGATAGTCTTTCAATGTACAAATTTTGAAAAAATCGCGAACTTACACTTTAAGATAACCATTTGATGCAGTTTACGACTCTTTATGGTCCAGTATTTGCGGCTTATTTGACTACCTGGACTTCACATTTCAAATTGTAGCCCAATTTACTATAATTTAACTCTGTTGGTAGATTTTTGACAAAATAATGGAATTACCTTGCACGTGGAATTCAACAGGCATTGCTGATATTTGCTTTATTTCTGTCATTATATAGAAAATGACGGGATGTGGAATAAGTGTACGCGACACAGCTCACATATTAAACAAGTGATAATTTAGAAAAACCGCAATGGACAACCGCCAGCAGCCTTAATTAGCGCTACTCGCGGTTCTACAATTGGCCAATGGTCAAAACAAAATACATATTACATGTAATTCAAATCAGATCTGTTAAGTTCATGTTCCCTAGAAAAATACTAAAACTTTATGTAAAATAGTTATATATCTGAATGTGTTGCTTAAACCACACCTATAAGGGTTAAAAATATCAGCCATTAGATATAAACCTTAAAAAACAGAACCATTTTCAATTTTGATATGCCCCCATTTTATAGACAATCAACCGCGAAACCTCCCCATTTTCATCCATTGTGTTTTATCTTAAGTTACTCCCTCCCGAGTTCCGTTTCTTATATTGAACCTTATTTTGCGTGCATCACTTCGCATGTAACCATTCCGACCCCTCCCCCCATTCTAAACAAATCTATTTTTAACTTTTTTCCCAGTAAACGGTTAACACAGTCAACCGATTCTGCTCACAATGAAGTTCCGGTTTATAGTTTTATACGTCATTTATGCAGGCTTAGGAAAGAAGAATATTTATTCATGTTAAAATTGATTTTGATCAAGTAATATTATGTTATTGATTTTATTACAGCCTTTAAACTTGCATTAACAGAATATTTAAAAAACAATTATGAAGATACTTCAAGTGTCGTTTCTTAACACAGGCAAGGACCAATTTTATTCTGATTAAAGAAAAGACATGTTTTCTTTACATTCTTTCATATACAATTTTGACCGAGTTATATTTTTTTCTGAAAATTCACTAGAATTGTTATTATTTCATATTTGTTACTGACCATGGCTTGCTTAGACAATATGAAAAGTAAGCTTATTGTATTAAATCAAGTAGATCAGTTTCATAGTTACGTTCAAGAGAAACTGAATTTTTCAACTTTTCATGTAATGAATATATTGTGTACAAGTTGCAATATTGTACATGTTGCAACATGTAGAGATAAATTGTACAAGTTAAGACAAAATATGACATGGTTGTCTTTCATCAAGCACAATATAATCCCAAAGAAGATATGTGAGATTTTACACTTTTGTTCAAATTCTGTATGTCAATTTTAAGAAATATTCACCTAAATGTTTAATAAAAAGTATTAATATGAATGCCAAACAAGAGCATTTAAAGTGTTGTTGCTGAAATCAAGACATCAAAGTTTGGGAACCTATATTGCCATCATTATGCAATGGACATAGGCGGATCTGGGGGGCTCGCCCCCCCCCCCTTTTGGCGGAAAAATTTGGTTGAATATATAGGAAATCATTAAAGCGTGACCAAAGCGGGCCCCTCTTCGGCCAGTCAGTGGGCCCCCTCTTTTCAGAATCTCTGGATCCGCCTCTGATGGAAGTTCTTAAAACTTGTTGTATTTTATAGACTTGACTGTGAACTTAATGATACACTAAGTCTTTTACTTTAATATTTCTTTTCCATTTATGATGATTAGAAAAAAAATAAGTTGTGTGTAATAATGTAGAGGGCATTCAATATTTTTCTGTACATGTTGCAACTTGTACACAACAAATATATAAATAAATGTCAAATTGATGATTCTTTTGAGACCCCAAGTAGTTCTACGTGCCAAAGACCTCGTAATAATCATTTAGAATCGTCATGTCAGTGGATACTAAACCCATTTCAGAGATTTAATACTGGATTTGATCCACACTGAATCGATCGTTGGTATCGTGACGGGTGTGCTATATCAAGGAGGAACTGCTTACTCTTCCGGCGCACCTGAGTTCACTCTCATTTCGACTTGGGTTCACGTTGCTGATTGCGGATTGTTGTTACATGTGTTTTTGTTTGTTTTGTGGTTTGCTATGTTGAAATTATGGTTTGTGTCCGCCAGTTTTGTCTTTGTCTTTTCGGGTAATTTGTTAGCTGACTCACAGTTTTTTTCCTGATCACAAAGAGAAACCATAAGAGAGCCCAGGATATAGTAATTCGCATTTGTCTACGATTTTATGATATTTCTCATAAAAGTGGCAATAACGATAAAAATTTCGCAAGTGAAGAAAACAACCTATACAAGTAGCTAACCTTGTGATTTCAGATGTCAACGCGAGTCAGCTCTATGAAGGAAATTATGATAGATACCACAACCTACAAACTTTATTGCTTAAAACGGAAAGAACAATAGAAGGAAACCGTGTTAACACCTTATCGCCTTATGTTTTGTTATTCTCAGATTTTATTTGACCCGTTTTTTTAATAACTTTGCGTCGTTTTCGATCCAGTCTACTTCTCGACGGTTTAGTAAGACTCTTTTGTTTCCTTAAGACTCTGGTTTATTCCAATCGCATCTGTGGGATTCTACAAAGCCAGTCACTTGACCTATTCATGCAGAAGCCATTCATATCATGCGGATTTGGTGGCTGGACAAATCAAAAGTCGCACGAGCGAGATGCAAATTGTCCTGTCCATCAAAAGAGGGCGTACATCATTGATTTGTTATAATATTCAATCTATTTGGACTTCCAATACTTTAGATCCTACCTTCACTGATGTCATTGAACCTATTGTTAAATTCAAAATTGTTTAATACACCAGATTTCTTTCCTTGTGATGCACATGGTCGATATCCTCGGTGCTGGATTTGGCTTTCCTTTTCGAACTTTTTGGTTTTGCGAACTTTTCATTCAATGTTTTGGGTTTGTCATCTTCCAAAGTTTTGATTCAAATGCTTCTGATGAGAGGTTACTCCTTGAAATATCGTTATACAACATAACCAAATTAACCGTTTTATACCCGTTTTTGGTATTGTATTATAAATTCTTGAAATGGCCATATGGAGCATTGTATTGTATATTGGTATTTATGTCTTATTTACGTTTTATTTAATGAATATTGCTAGTACAGTGGCTTTTATTGCAGGGCACTGGAACCCTCAGATGAAACCATTTTCCTCAGCTTAAAACATGCCCATTACTTGATGATCTAAAACAATCACTATTTTTAGATATTACAATTTAATAATGACGTGTTTTTTCATTGTATGATGATTAATTCATATAATATATTTTTCTGAATGAAAATGTATGTGGCTTAGTCGCCAAAATCTGCAATACTGTATTTTACTGGGAAAAAAATTAATATCGACAATCTATAATACTTTTTTATTGTATTTAATATGTATATGTTGTGTACAAGTTGCAATATTGTACATGTTGCAACATGAACAGATAAATTGTACAAGTTAAGACAAATTATGACATGGTTGTCTTTCATCAAGCACATATGATCCCAAAGAAGACATATGAGAATTTCCACTTTTTGTTATAATTCTGCATGTCAATTTTAAGAAATATTCACCTTAATGTTCAACAAATAGTACAATCTTAGTGCCTAAACAAGAGTATTTGAAGTGCAGCTGCTGAAATCAAGACATCAAAGTTTGGGAACTTATACTGCCATCATTATGCAATGGAAGTGCTTAAAACTTGATGTATATTATAGGCTTGATTGTGAACTTAATGATACATTTTTACTTCAATATTCCACTCTTATTTATGATTACAAAAAATAAGTCACGTTTAAAAATGTAGAGGGCATTCAATATTTTTTTAACTTGTACAATTTATCTGTACATGTTGCAACATGTACAAAGTGGCAACTTGTACACAACATATATATCAATAGTGTCTCATAATTCTATTAAGAATGCCCCTTGAATATTCATTTGTTTGTTTAATCTTTTATTCATGTGTGTGGTGACACTTTAATAAACCGTTAAATCTTTATTAAAGCTAGGAATTATAGTACTCTAATTCCTTGATTAAAGTAAAAAAAATATTGGTCTTTGCGTGCTGAGAATATCATAACTTGTCTTAGTTGAGTGCAACAGATATGTTACCATCTCCGAAGAGGAAGAAAATCCTTAATTTGCCCCCCGAGGTTACTCTGGTGTTTTATGACGGGGGTGTGCATTTTGTAGATTGAAATTGGTACCCGAATCTATGTCAGAAATCGTCAAAAACATACCCAAATCTATGTGATTAGCAAACAAATATCCATATCTATGTAACGAAATAAAAGTCAATAGTTCTTATCCGGAAAAAGCCAAACACTAACCCAGTTCACCATATGTTTTGCAAATTCAGCATTTGTAACTAGATCAAAATGAAACTTTGATGCAAAAGATTTGAAGAAAATATCTCACACCATTTCTGAGAAAATTGAAATTGAAAATGCATTGAATTCTATGGGAAACTGTCTGTTTGTACCTGGGTAGGTACAAATGGAACAATTGTGACAAGACAAAAGTTTTGGTGGTGTATAAAAACTTGTACAAAATTGCTATTAGTAGATAGAATTGAAAGAAATTTTGCATTGACATTTCTCAGAAGAAAATTTCAAGATATCATAAAAGGTTCGCATGTATTTTCAATTTTTAATACAATGTCCATATTTGGTAATCCACGAATTAAAATGGTAATAACAGAAAAAATAAGTCATCAACTTGACATTTTGTGGCATATTGTGGGTTCTAGGAACCCATTCTATAGAATCAAAGACAGACTGAGAAAGGTTTTAAAGCAAAAAGCAACAAACAATAATTCTAGCTATTTCCGGAGCTGAACTATTAAGATTTTTTTCATTTATAAGAGCCTTATAAAATAAATTACAAGTCTCTTTCTTACTTTTAAATGACATCTTATCTTCATTAAGTATCCCAAAAACACAAAAGACCCAAATCTATGGCACCTTTTCTGTTTTGACTCTTATGCCTTTGTAAAACATAAAAAATGGGTACCAAATCTATGTGTACTGCTTAAAAAAGATACCCAAATCTATGTTAAAAAATTGTGAAAAATGGACCCATAAAAAAATCCCGTATATTGGTATATAGGGAGTAACCCCCCCCCCCCGACTTTGCCGTTAAAAATATAAATCTCGAAAAGTTTCCCGCCAAATTCACATATCGTATCCATGAGCCATGATATAGACGAGATGATTATTTGAAAATCCTGGACCCATTTTGTATACAGTACTGAAGAAACGACCAGCTTACTTAATATTTAGGAATAGGCTAGTCTAGAGAATATCAAACGGTATTATTAATTAACAATGGTAACCGTTTCTATCCCCTTTTATTACAATCCCTTTATTATCGCGTTAAAAATAGATGTATATGCTTGGACTATAGCTAGGAAAGAATGAAATTATCAATGAATTCGCCCCTGCATCATCTACTTTTCTTCATAGAAGATGTTTTGATTATTTTAGCGTAAGTTTGTTTTAATGTATTGACAAATTGTCTTCGGTAAGAGACATGACAGACATGACAGAGACATTAGAACTGTAGAATGTTTCAGCAACAAGGTCAAGGGCAGGTGAGATTCGTTCTTCAAGTTCTAGCTATCTAGCTGATTTGGCCAATGCTAAACATTTTACTACTAGAATTAGTCTGTTATATCATACCATATATAAATCATATGATTTTTGCAGTTGAATTAGCATCAGTAGTACATCTTGTACATCTTCGATACCATCTGTAGATTCATCTTTTAGCCCAACCACATACAGCAGCCCAAAACCACACATTGCAAAAATGAGATCACGATTCAACACCTTATCATCAACATCATCTGTTCAAAGTGACAACAACAACAGTAACTATCGACCAAAAGGAAACAACATAAGAACACTAGTAATGAACTGCCAAAGCATTAAAAACAAGCGTTACGAGCTGCAAGCCACGACTGAATATATGAAACCTGATGTCATTATCGGAAATGAATCATGGTTAGCTCCTGAACACACTAACAGTGAAATTTTCCCTGATGGATATAATGGAATGGTATACAGGAAGGACCGGAACAAAAATGGAGGTGGAGTATTCATCTCAGTAAGGGACGGCCACACAACTAGCGAAATAAGACAAGACAAGATCAGATGTGAAATAGTATGGACAGAACTACAATCACAGAATGATAAATCAGTAATTTTTGGCTCTTTCTACCGCCCACCAAATACTGGATTAGAATACTTAAAGGAACTACGAAAATCACTTGAAAACCTACCGAAAAGTTCGAGCAACAAAACCATTATCTTAGCAGGGGACTTTAACTTACCACATATAAATTGGGAAAACAGCACAGTAAAACCAGGGGCAAGCCAGGTACAGCTACACCAAGAACTCCTTGAAATAGCGGACGACTTTAACCTAGAACAAATGCAAACAAATCCAACTCGCCAGGAAAATGTATTGGATCTTTATTTTACAAACAATCCATCACTTGTAAAGTCATGCGATACAATCCCAGGCATTTCAGATCATGATATGCTAGTCATTGACTCCGACTTAAAACCTATTTACAACAAACCAAAGCGTAGAAAGGTCTTTATCTACAAACGAGCAGACATGGATACAGTCAAAGAGCAAATGTCTGAACTTCGTGACCAAATAAAAACCAGCAAAAACATAACAATAGACAATCTGTGGAATAATTTCAAAGATGGCATTTTCAACATCATGGAAAAGAACATACCCAGCAAGCTAACATCCAATAGACATAATCTACCATGGATAAACCATAAACTGAAAAAGCTGATCAAAAAGGAGCATAAACTCTACTCTAAGGCTAGGAAATCAAAGAAAAGTGAAGACTGGGACCGTTACAGAGTACATAAAAGATACCTTCAAAAAGCCTTAAGACAAGCACATTGGGAACACGTTAACACAATTCTCGAGGATTCTTTGGACAGTGGTAATCGTAAGCCCTTCTGGAAGTACATAAAGGCGAAAAAGAAAGACAACATCGGAGTGGCCCCCATCAAGGACATGGGACAACTTTACTCGGATAGTAAAACCAAAGCCGAATTATTAAACACCCAATTTAAGTCTGTATTTACACAAGAAAAAGCCGATGAAGTTCTCCTGAAAATAACCAGGAAAAAGTATCCAAAAATCTCAAAACTGGAAATTACCACCAATGGCGTAGAAAAACTTCTAGCAGGATTAAATATCAGTAAAGCTAGTGGACCAGACGGACTCCCAAATAAGATTCTCAAAACTTGTAGTACAGAACTTGCACCAGCAGTAACTCACATCTTCAATCAAAGCTTAGAAAGTGGAACCCTACCTAGTGACTGGCGAAATGCCAACGTGTCTCCAATTTTCAAGAAGGGAAACAAGCAAGAAGCCAGCAACTATAGACCTGTGTCATTAACCAGCGTTTGCTGTAAACTGTTAGAACATGTAATATGCAGACACATCCTTAAACATCTCGAAACTTACAGTATACTTACCCACCTACAACACGGCTTCAGATCTGGTCATTCTTGTGAAAGCCAACTAATTATTACCATACAGGACATCATGAAAAATTACGACTCTAAAATTCAAACAGATTTAATTATTTTGGACTTAAGTAAAGCATTCGATACTGTTCCACACAAGAAACTGTTACATAAACTAGATCACTATGGAATCAATGGAACATTGCTAAACTGGTTAACTTCATTCCTCACCGAAAGAAAGCAACTGGTAGCTGTCCAAGGAGAATACTCATCATCTGTAACAGTTGATTCCGGGGTGCCCCAAGGCACAGTCCTTGGGCCACTATTATTCCTGCTCCATATCAACGACCTACCGGAAGTTGTTTCATCACAAGTCAGACTGTTTGCTGACGATTGTCTCTTATATCGAAAAATTTTCACCAGACAAGACCAAATCCAACTACAAAAAGATCTAAACTCTTTAGAAGTATGGGCCAAAACCTGGGGAATGAAATTTAATGCCATCAAATGATACAAAATGTCTATTCACAGGAGTGCAAAACCGTAAACCAACACATATTCACTAAACAACCACCTTTTGGAACATGTTACTGAAAATCCATATCTCGGACTCTTAATCAGTGAAAACCTGAAATGGTCACCTCATATCAACAAAATTTCAAACCGGGCAACATCAACATTAGGCTTCCTCCGAAAAATCTGAAACACTGCTCCAAAACCCTAAAAGAAACTGCCTACACAACGTTAATAAGATCTGTCCTGGAATACAGTGCAACTGTATGGGATCCCTATCTACAGAAAGACATTGACCGACTCGAGTCCATTCAACGCAGAGCGGCCCGATTTGTATTCAATGACTATGGAAGAACATCTAGTGTAACTGACATGATGAACAAACTAAACTGGACACCGTTATCGGAACGCATAAGAGAACAACGCCTCATTCTAATGTACAAAATCGTCAATGACCTGATAGCCATCCCTGCCGAACCTTATATAACCAAGTGCAAAGGAAGAACAAGATCAACAACATCCAATAAACTCCAAGTACAGAGCTGCAACAACGACATTTACAAGAACTCGTTTATACCCCGGACAATCAAAGACTGGAACAATCTAAGTGAAAAGTGTACTACATCACCTACTATCGACTCCTTTAAGGGGGAACTCCGTGGGCAAGGAGGCTCCCTTAAACAGTACGACTAGAGCCGCATCAACCCCCTGGGCACTATATTCAGTATTGAAGTGCAGCCCAGTATACCTACAGAAACAGAAACAGTACAGTAAATTTTAAGTGGATTGTATCTTGGCAGTTGTTCCTAGTACAAACAGTTAGTAGGATTAGCCGTGCGGCTATTCCTACTAACTTTTTTCATCCAATCAAAATGCAGAGTTACTAATTGCGTATCGTTTCTGTTTTGAACAAATTTTGGTTTTTTAATGAAAACAAATGATTTCAATTTTGGTATTATTTTCTATATATACAATGGGTACAATTTATATTGAACAGATAATATTACTAAAGGTTAATTTTAAATTAAAGATATTTTTTTATGCATCCATCTTATCAAATTTTGAAATATTAAATAGATTTTGTACAATCTTATCTCCCGATATGAACCTTTTCAGCTTTGGGGACAGCTTTTGGAGAAATGATGGATGATTGGAAAAACAAGAAAGAAACTTGATTAAAACTAAGGATTGAATTCGCAAAAGGGTGAATTTCAAAAAAATGACACCTTTAATATTTTACTAATTTATCTTTTATTGCAAATAATCTGATTGACTTTAGTGATATTATAACATCAGTAGTAACATTTGGCATATGTATGCCAAATTTCAAAGAGATGTCTCAACATACAATGATTTGGATTATTTTCGAAGCGTTTTATTTATTATTTTGTTTGTAATTTAATAAAATCTGAAGGATGGTAAAAAATAAAAAATCAAACACCACGCGAACAGACTGATATTTGTCACAATAAACAAATTTCCTTATCGAGAGTTATCAGCCAGCGGGCGTCCTGTTAAAACAGGAAATCGACCAACTTCAAACTGTTAATCAGTTGACTTGAATTTATCAAATTACCTTCAAATTTCACCTGATTATTCTCGAATAATTTTGCTATTTAACAGTACTAAATAAGATACTATAAGGTAAGATTTGATATGAAATGAATTAGATTTCCAAGAGGTCTATTTCTAAGTTAGAAATTGGAAAAAAAATGTACGACTGACTTTAAACTGTTCCTTTGGAAAAATGTGTGATAAAAATGAAAAGAAAAGTAGTCTAAACAAAGCAGCAAAAATACTCTTTCCAACAATGTATATATTTCATATGTACGATTCATTATGAAAAAGTTTACTCGCTTGTAATGCAAGTGCCTATTTCAACAGGCTGAATCTGAATTTACAAATTAGCGCGGAGACACTGTTATTTTGAACTTATCGGAAGAGACAAATTAATTATCTCAGTTTGACGATTGTTCAAAAATTAAAATTCAAAAATATTCTAAGAACAGTACCCTTAATGCAGGAATTTTAAATAAACTTGTTGTATAATCTTTCTGCTTAATTTAATGATACTAACGGTCCACGATAATTAACTGCAATCTGATTGGATGAAAAAAGTTTATACGAATAGCCACATGGCTAATCGTACAAACTGTTTGTACTAGAAACCACTGCCTTGTATCTTTATGCTCCTGCAGTCAGGGTCAGCTGACTTCCTTGGCAGAGCGTCATGCATGTGTGACACTAAAATTGCTAACAAAAGTTTATATTGCTCCTGGGTTGCTGTCTTCACTCAACAAAATTTACAGAAGACATCATACATGTCATGTGCACTCCCCAGGGATTGGGTAGGCAGGGGGGCATGGGCCATAGGCATGCACATTTAAAATGAAAATGGCCCCCTCTCATCTCAAAAAATTATATAGAATATTAAGAAATGGCCCCTTGAAATTATGAATTTCCATTTTTCTTGTTAGGTGATGCTGTTGATCAAGAAGAAAGGGTCAATATCATCACCTAACAAGAAAGAAGGACCAAAAACATCACCTAACAAGGAAGAAAGATCAACAGCATCACCTAACAAGAAAGAAGGACCAAAAACATCACCTAACAAGGAAGAAAGATCAACAGCATCACCTAACAAGAAAGAAGGGTCAATAATATCACCTAACAAGAAAGTAGGACGGTCCTTCTTTCTTGTTAGGTGATGCTGTTAGTCCTTCTTGTGAGTCTACCATAATGAGTTATATTTAGTTCACGATTTGTTTTTGTCTGCAAATTTTTATGATTGAACTTTGAAAATTCACTGAAGTCTTAAGTATTTTACACTTTTCGCTTAATGCTGATCAAGTTGATTTGCTTCACTAGATTAATAAAACTATTCCCTTTTAAACATTGGAAATATACGGCTGGTAGCATGACAAGGGGCTATGTACATGATAATTTAAGAAAGGATATGAAGTAAATGAACATGACACCACAACGCATATGTTTACTCCAACTGCAATTAATTTTTATGAGCTGTATGGCCATTTCGGAAAATTATTCCTCATCAGCAGCACTAGAACCCAAACAAAGGAAATCCACAATTCAAAAGATGTTCAAAATGCATTAAGCCAAACGAAATCCAAATATATATAGCTAAGGGCAAATCTATGATGGATGGAGTTTAACCTTCGGTTTTAGAATTTACATAAATTTATATAGTGGTTAAAAACAAAGTGTACATATGAGAAGTAATCTCATGTACAAGTACACCATATCTAAAAAATAAAGAGCATACATCTTAAACATATATATGGTTTTGCAGTACTCTTAGAATACTTGTTTTGGGGTGGGTTTTTGTTTTTAGCTCACCTGACCAGAAGGGTCATGTGAGCTATTGCCATCACTTGGCGTCTGTCATCCATGTGAGCTATTGCCATCACTTTGCGTCCGTCGTCCATCTGTCCGTCCGTTAGCTTTTTCAAACATTAACTCCTCTGACACCATAAGTCTAAATGCAACCAAACTAAGTACAGTTGTTTATTGGTATATTTGCTGCGTTAATATTGTTTGGATTTTTGATTCGTAAAAAAACATGGCCACTGTAGCTAAAAATAGAACATAGGGGTAAATTACAGTTTTTTGCACATAACTCATAAACGGTGACAGATATCAAAATTCTGACTGGTTTAAAGTGTTTAGCACCTCAAAATCCAATTACCAATTTAGGAGTTCTTGCCCTTTTTCTGGATTTTTTCAAAATTTTTCACTTGCATGTATTTAGCTGTATATCTTGAAAACTATACAAGATATTTCAAAAAGTCAAATTGCAAATGATTAAGCACATCAAGATCTACATTTCATGTAAATAGATCAAAGCTGTAGGACCATTTCTTTTTAGAGTTATTGCCTTAAATGCGTAAAAATTTACCATTTTTCATTACTTTTCCCCTGAATTTCAAAGATTAACTTGTCTGACACCATAAGACCAACTGCATCTGAATGTGGCACACATATTTGATCGTATAAATGCTATGATTCTGTCGTTTGGATTTTTGATTCGTCAAAATATATGGCCACCATGGCTAAAAATAGAATGTAGGGGTAAATTGCAGTTTTTTTGCTAATAACTTAAAAATGGTAACGGGTATGAAAATTGTGCAAGAATCAAAAGTGATCAGCATATTAAAATCATGTAACTGTCCTGAAATTTTGAAAACAATCTGACTGCTGATGTGGGAGTTCTTGCCCTTTTTCACATTTTTGCCAAATTTTGCATTTATTAAGCCCTCCCTATATCTTGAAAACTAAACAAGATATTTAAAAAAATAACTTGCATATGGTTAAGCACAATAATATCTACAAAATATGAGTATCTGTGTAGTTCAGGTGAGCGATTCAGGCTCCTGGGAGCCTCTTGTTTTTTTGTTTGTTTACCTTGAGTGCTTAAGCAAAAATGACAATAAAAAAGCTAGCTATAAGGTTTGCATGAAAAACTAGGGTAGGTAGGGAAACCAGAAACACTATTGCTGATTTTTTTCTTTTGCATACTATAAAATTGATAAATTGGTTCACATTTTTTTATACGACCGCAAAAAATTTGCGGACGTATAATGGTATGATGCTGTCGTCGTCCGTTAACTTTAGTGTATACACGATAACTTTAGTTCTAGTTATCCAAATGCAATGAAATTTGACAATGATATTTCTTACCATTAAAGGATGGATGGGATTGATTTTGGGAGTCCCCCCTTTTTTCGTTTGGAAATTAAGGGCCAAAAGGGGCCAAAATTGTAACTTTTTTGTTTGTTCTTATAATAACTTTTTCAAAATCTTCTCCTCTGAAACTACTGAACAGAATTCAATGAAACTTGGTATGATTGATCATTAGGGTGTCCTGCACTACAGTAATGTTTCAATTTCTGATTCGTCAAAAAACATGGCCGCCGTGGCTAAAAATAGACCAGGGGGGTCAGACTACTGTTTTTGGCTTGTAATTCAAAAAGTATAAGGGATAGATGAAATCTGATGCCACCCTACTGCTTCAGGATCAAAAGTTCTACAAAAGTCTCCATTTGGTCGAAGTTGTCAGAAGACCCCTTATAGGGGTTACAGCCCCTTAAAGGTGAAAAATAGCATTTTTTCATGTTTTTGCCCTATAGTATGAAAATTATTGCAGATAGCAAAAGCTGTTGCTTGCTTAATTGTTCAGCTCATTTAGCTCTACAAAAAACTCCATAGGGTCGAAGTTGTCAGATGACCCCTTATAGGGGCTACAGCCCCTAAAATAATGTTTTTTCATGTTTTTGGCCTATGAAATGAAAACTATAGCAGGTAGAGAAAAGCTGTTGCTCGCTTAAATGTTCAGCTCATTTACACAATTAAGAATTAATTTTTGCGACCCCCCCCTTTTTCCTCTATTACGTAATTAGGGGCCAAATGGGGCCAAAATCGAAACTTTCTTATTTGTGGTCCGATTTAAAAAATTTTTTTTGCAAGTTTATTCTTGTCAGGTAGTGAACCCAAATTTGAGAATTAATTTTTGTGACCATCCCCTTTTTCACTTGTTTTGTAATTAGGGGCCAAAAGGGGTCGTAATCAAAACTTTTTTATTTCTGGTTTGTTTTTGAAATTTGTTTTTGCAAGTTTATTTTTGTCAAGTAGTGAATCCAAATTTGAGAAATTATTTTTGCAACCCCACCCCTTTTTCACCTGTTACATAATAAGGGGCCAAAAGGGGCCGAAATTGAATTTTTTTTAATTCTTGTCCGATTTTGACAATTTTTTTGCAAGAGTAGAATACAAAATTGAAAATTTATATTTTTACCCCCTGGGTCGAAAGTCCACCAGAGAAGCATGTGTCAAAAACCTTTGTCAGTCCACCATGGGCTGCATGTGTCCAGAGCAATAGACTATCCATATTGGGCCTAAAATGTACAGGGTTCAACATGTTGCGGTCCTATCATGCTGCGCTAGGCGAAGCTTTTTATTAATATTTTATGTGTACCGGTACTTTTAATATTTCATTGAATTCAAAATGAACAAAAATGTTTAACATGCTCATGATGTTACATGTACAATGTACAACACCCTTTGTAAAATAAAAAAAACATTTTCCAAATATATCATGTGTATGACAATAGTTTCTTAATCATGTTAATGCCATAAAACTGTTAAATAAATTTTAGTCTTTAATTTTACAGTGTCATCTTGGTGGTGAAACACATTTATCAGCATGCTATACAGGAGATAGATGGAAAAAGTGGTGTTAAAGTAATGAAAGTGATACTTCAAAGTTCCAAAATTGAAATGTGAGTATTTTTATATTGAATATTTTAAAAGAAAAACCCTTAATTGTCATGCTTGTTAATTTCAAATGCGTTCTCAGTTTTAGGATACCAAGATTTCTTAAAGCTTAACGTACTGTTCATTTTATAGTTTTTTCTTATCTTTACTTAAATTGTATATTTTGCAGTGAATTTACTATAAAAATACCTGTACCTTCATAAATGCATGTAAGTTGTTTCTGGTTCTGTAAGGGATTAGCAAAGGTATAATAATGGATGATGACAGCACATTTTTACTCCTTCTATAATGTATGTCTTAGACTTAATGCTTGTAATAACCTGTTAATGCCTGTAAAATGTTATTTGAATGTATGGAAACAATTAATGCTATTTGTATAAAACAGGAAGCAAGCTTTTCAAGATAGAATGGTAATTTTGTTATGTTTGCAGGAATTGGGAAGGAAGTTTGGCAAATTGCCATTTACCACTTTTTCATGGAAATTCAAAATTTCATGGGGCCATTTCTAATTATTTTTTATACATGTTATAGAGTTTTAGATGGAAAGGGGCCATTTTCATTTTTAATGTGCCAATGGCCCATGGCCCCTGCCTTCCCAATCCCTGTGTTTGAACCTACATTAGATGGATGAATTCGGAATTCTGACTAACAAAATTACACCTTGGTTAAGTATCAAATTACATTTATAATATCAAATTGAAAACATGGTGGACCATGTTATTCTAGAGTCTTCAGATTTTTTGACTTATTGTTTTACATTCTCTCTTTTATACATGTATGTGCTATTAATTATAAGCACGAAATTAGAAATGATGATTATTTTTTCTAACATCACTGTGCTGCCACCAATTGCACAAACTCATATCCAATGCTATGAAAGAATTTATGTTAGCGAGACTTTTGAAAAGGGGTTACAAGGACTTTTTTGTCTTGATTGGAATGTACAATGTCATACACTTGTATATTAAAACTCTGACAATGTAAATTAATCTTTATTCTCTTTTCTTTTAGAGTTTATTGATAAAACTCTAATATGATTCCATATAGGTTAATGGTTCTAGTCCGGTATTAAAATCCCTGATGTAGACCCCATGTCATTTGAAACAAATATACTTGTTCTTTGCTGACGGCCTACAATTTTGAGGGGTTGGTAAATGTACATTCTAATGGAGACCAAAAAAGCATATCTAGAAGTCCCACTAACCTAAATTGTTTCATAGCATTTGGATATGAGTTTGCACAAAGGGTGGCAGTGCACTGAATTGTTTGTTTTTGCTTTTTAAAATAATTGGAAGAAAAATACTAGATCATGCTAGATGACATAGGTACAATTAGAAACTGTGTCTATGAGCCACAGGATGGCCCTCCCATTCTTGAAATATCTCTAACTCACAACATGTATTATCTGGGATATTGACCTTAACCTAAGTTGTTCATGCATAAAATATAGGTTGCAATGACCTGATTTCTTGTGGGTGGTGTCATGATACCCTTGGGACTTCTAGTGGTTAAACATCATCAACCCCCAACATGATGTATCTGAGATATGGACCTTAATCAAGAACTTAACCAACTTCATTCATGTGTAAAGTTTAGGTCACAGTGGCCTTACATTTGTATTTCTAACAAGTGGTGTTGTACATTGTACTTCCCAAGACACATCTAGTCGTGAAATACCATTGACCCCCACAACATGTTCTATCCAAGATTTGGACCTTGACCAAGAACTTAGCCAAAGTCATTCATGCATGAAATATATGTCTCAGTGACCTTATCTTTAGTTGGTGCTGTAGTGCTTAGTAACCCAAGACACATCTAATAGTGAAATATTATTGACTCCCAATATCTAGCATTCGAGTTGTGGACCTTAAGCAAGAACTTAACAAAGTGTTATGGATTTACAGAGGGACAAGGGTTAAACTATGTTTGACCCACATTTAAGAATTAAAAATTCTGGATTTATCCATCTTGGATCAATGTAATATGCATGACTAAATAATTGGTATGCATGCATGTTGTCCTCACAAACCAAAAATAGAGTAATACATGTAAACAGAACTAATATTTATTGTTTGTTGGTTAAAATTTTAGTATTGAATTAAAGATCACATCCAGTTAATTTGTAGATTCTCGTCCCTGCAAACCCTTTTTATATCCGCCACAGGAAGTGGCGAGGTATTATGTTATACCCTCATTTTTAGCTCGCCTGGACCAAAGGTCCATGTGAGCTATTGCCATCACTTGGCGTCCGTCGTCGTCGTCGTCCGTCGTCGTTAACTTTTCTTTGAAAATCTTCTCCTCCGAAACGACTGAAGGGATTGCTTTGAAACTTTGCACACTTCATCTATGGGATGTCCTCTACCAAGATTGCACAAATGGTGACCACCGTCCAAACAACATGGCCGCCTTTACTAAAAATAGATCAGGGGGGTCAGACTACTGTTTTTGGCTTGTAAATCAAAAAGTATAAGAGATAGATGAAATCTGATGTCACGCTACTGCTTCAGCATCAAAAGCTCTTCAAAAGTCTCCATTGAGTCGAAGTTGTCAGATGACCCCTTATAGGAGTTACGGTCCCCTAAAGGTGAAAAATAGCATTTTTTCATGTTTTTAGCTCACCTGACCCGAAGGGTCAGGTGAGCTATTGTCATCACTTGGCGTCCGTCGTCCGTCCGTCGTCCGTCGTCTGTCGTCCGTCGTCCGTAAACTCCTCTGACACCATAAGTCCAATTGCAACCAAACTTGGTATGGTTGTTCATTATGTTTCGGTGCTTAGAACTGATGTGGGGATTTTTGATTCGTCCTAAAACATGGCCGCCATGGCTAAAAATAGAACATAGGGGTAAAATGCAGTTTTTTGCAAATAACTCAAAAACGGCTACAGATATCAAAATTCTGGCATGGGTAAAAGTGATCAAAACCTCAAGATCTACCTACCCTGAAATTTTGAAGAAAATCTAAATACCCATGTAGGAGTTATTGCCCTTTTTGTGGATTTTTTGCAAATTTTGCACCTGTTTAGCTCAATATCTTGAAAACTATATTAGATATTTGAGAAATTTAAATTGCATATTGTTAAGCACATCAAGATCTACAAAATATGTAACAGGGTCAACGTTGTAGGACCTTTCCTTTTAGGAGTTATTGCCCTTAGAACGTCAAAATTTAGCATTTTAACAGCATTTCCTCATTACATTGAAAACGTTAACTCCTCTGATACTTTAAGTCCAAATGGAACCAAACTTGGTATAATTGTTTATTAGCATTAGCTGTATAGAACTAATGTGGGGATTTTTGATTGGTTGTAAAACATGGCCGCTGTGGCTAAAAATAGAACATAGAGGTAAATGGCAGTTTTTTGCAAATAACTCTAAAACGGTGACAGATTTCAAAATTTTGATTGGAAACAAAAGTGATCAGCACCTCAAGATCTACCAGCTCTGAAATTTTGAAGAAAATCCAACAACCCATGTAGGAGTTATTGCCCTTTTTGTGGATTTTTTGCAAATTTTGCACCTGTTTAGCTCAATATCTTGAAAACTATACTAGATATTTGAGAAATTTAAATTGCATATTGTTAAGCACATCAAGATCTACAAAATATGTAATAGGGTCAACGTTGTAGGACCTTTCCTTTTAGGAGTTATTGCCCTTAGAACGTCAAAATTTAGCATTTTAACAGCATTTCCTCTTTACATTAAAAAACGTTAACTCCTCTGACACTTTAAGTCCAAATGGAACCAAACTTGGTATAGTTGTTTATTAGCATTAGGTGTATAAAACTGATGTGGGGATTTTTGATTGGTCGTAAAACATGGCCGCTGTGGCTAAAAATAGAACATAGGGGTAAATGGCAGTTTTTTTGCAAATAACTCTAAAACAGTGACAGATTTCAAAATTTTGATTGGGAACAAAAGTGATCAGCACCTCAAGATCTACTAGCTCTGAAATTTTGAAGAAAATCCAACAACCCATGTAGGAGTTATTGCCCTTTTTGTGGATTTTTTGCAAATTTTGCACCTGTTTAGCTCAATATCTTGAAAACTATACAAGATATTTGAGAAATTTAAATTGCATATTGTTAAGCGCATCAAGATCTACAAAATTTGTAACAGGGTCAACGTTGTAGGACCTTTCCTTTGAGGAGTTATTGCCCTTGGAATGTCAAAATTGAGCATTTTAACTGCATTTCCTTATATTGTAAATGTTAACTCCTCTGACACTTTAAGTCCAAATGGAACCAAACTTGGTATTGTAGCGCCCGTGATCCTATGATGCACTTTTGGCAGGTGCTCGCCACCTATTTTTGCATCGTGTTTCGGAATTTTCTAAATTTTAAGGTAACGGCGAATTGCCGCTAGTTCATGCTTGTTGAATAGTTTAATCTAGTTTTTGTTTCCTCACTTACGATTTTTCCCGGTGTTCAACCCATTTTATTGCCCTATATTTGTAAATTTATTAGATACGATTTTCTTGTGTACTTCATGGAAGTCGCCATGTTTTTGTGTAGTGTACACATGTATGCAAATTAGTTGTGTTGATTAGTCAATGACCTTTCGTGTACTAGAAACGTACTTTGTAGTGTATGAATACATACGAATTGACAGCTCGATTTATTGTAATTTATTTAATTAAACTTTATTATATTTTTATGTGAATGTATTGTTGGAACCTTTTAAAGTTCCGTAGACTGTATTTTATGATTGTACACAGTATTATTGTAACTATCGGGGACTTATTTTTGTATACGTGGGAAACGTTTCTAGATTCCCGAATCGCTATCGGATTTTTCCGATGGTTGCCCCGATGAGAGTCCCTAGAAACATATAAATACATACGCAACCCTTTGAAAAGCTTCTTTTGGCTAGTCTTGACTCTTGAGTAACATCCATATTATTAACAGTTCGTTTTGGTTAGTTTAAGTCTATAATGACTTTTCAAACAGTATTTTGGACCATTTCTATGCTTCTGATGTTTTTCGCAGAGCATATGCAAAATTAATACCTTTTTGGAATTTTCACCAAATTTGCATTGTTTGTTTTTATACAATGTTTGGTGCTAAAATGGTCCGTATAAGAGACACTGTCTCACCCATATGTTGAATAAAGTAGTTATTTTACTCCAATCCCCCCCCTATTTTATGAGATTTCATTGTTAAGTTGGACACTTTTCCTGATTTATTATGTATTTTCTGATAAATCAGAGTAAACTTCTTTTTAAGTAAACTTTGTTTCAATGAGAGTTTATTCATTAGTAAAACAGTAATTTTACCAAGTATTTTATTAAATAATAGTACAGAGTATTAATTTAATACAAAGATAAGGGTTGGTTGAACACCGTGGCAGACAAGTAAACGAATTTGATAATACAATTATACTGTAATTTGTCTTTTTATGAAATTAGACTTTGATGCTTTTATTGTCAGTATTGATATGTGCATAAAGTTCATGTTGTTTGAATAATACAAGTTATGCTCACTATTTGACTTACTTTTTGTCATATGATGAATTAGAGTTATTCCCCTTTGTCCATACATTGGTATCCTAAGTGTTGACTGACTACCTTTTGCTATCACACAAGAGAACAGAACCTCCTGTTGGGTCCAGACTCGAGACTGTTTAATTGGCTGATAGTGATATTTAAAGGAAAACCGTCACTGGTACTTTTGTTGACCTGTCAACACTATTCTTGAGTGTTCCTTTATTTGCAAATTCTTTGTAAGGAGTGTTTTCCTCCTAATACAAGGGCATATGATAATTGACACAAGAGAATTAGTGCTTCTTGACAGTGACTGTTGTTTCTGTAGATATCAGCACCTCCCCCTTTTCACTTTTTATTGAGTTGTTTCGTGGATTGTGTTAATTTTGCCCCTCCCCTGACCCCGTTAAGAGCCCATTTGTGAAATAGGATATAACAGAACTCAAATAATAAAACTACAAAATAAACTCTGATTCTGAGTGGTGTTTTTCCCATCTCAAGTAAAATTTTTGCTGATCTGTTTTTCGATCAGATTCTATAGTTCCTGTGTACTATAACACAGGTGGTGGCAGCGAAGTACCAAACTGTATCTTGAGAAAAGACCTTACACCCGTCCAGCCCGCAACAATTTTGGTGGCAGCGGTGGGATAGCTACAATTATACAAGCTATCCTGTGAGACGAACTAGACGCCCCAGATACAGATTTAACAGTACAAGATGGTGAAAACAAGATCCCATATATCCAGTCAATCAGAGATGACAGAATCAGAGATACAGACAGAGTATAGTGAAGACTTTGAGTCCAGTGATGAAGATTCAGACACCAGAGATGCCACGGTGCTGCCAATGAAGAGCCAATCAACACCAATAATGAATGCCAGACGAACAAGAGAGTCAAGACTAGACAGACGGACCAAGTCACTTGAAGAACAGAATCACAGTAATAGAGGGAGGGTAGATGCTTTACATACAGATTCTACAATGATGGTAGATGCTTTAACTCAAGCAATGAAGACTTTAATAAAAGAAAATGAAAAGGCAATGAAGAACGTTACAGACACTCTGTTGACCAAGCTGGGTAAACAGAACAAGTTGAAACCAAGAGAAGCCCCCAGCAGAACTAGGAGACAACCCAACCATTATGTAAGGTCTGATAGGAGCAATTATTTTACCCTTTCAAGTTCAGACGAGGACGATGAAGAACCCATAAAAGCTACGAGTAGTAGTAACCGTCTCCCACCCTTTACCGGAAAAGAAAAATGGAGAGTATGGTTTAACCGATTTGAGGCTGTCGCCGAGATAAACAGATGGAATAAGAAGGAAAAATTAGCTGAATTACTACCCAGACTTCAAGGAATTGCTGGAGATTTTGTATATGACCAACTCCCCAAAGAAGTTGCTTGTTCTTATAGAAAACTAGTAAGAGAACTAGAATTACAAATACCAAAACGCGGGTATAAACGGTTAATTTTGATATGCTATATATCGATATTTCAAGGAGTAACCTCTCATCAGTAGCATTTAAACCAAAACATTGGAAGGTCAAAATCCAAAACAGTTGAAAACGAAAAGTACTCAAAACCAAAACGTTCGAACAAGGAAGCCAAATCCAGCACCGAGGATATCGACCATGTGCATTACAAGGAAAGAAACCTGGTGTTTTTATCAATTTTGAATTTAACAATCGGAAATTTCATCGACAATATATTAGAAATTTTATGGTAATTCGTGTCAGACAAGTCTGACTACCAGGCTTGTGATTACCCTCGGGGACCTCTGGTCCACCAGCAGCGGTTATCGCCCAGTGGTTTCAAAATTACAAATACCAAAACGCGGGTATAAACGGTTAATTTTGATATGCTATATATCGATATTTCAAGGAGTAACCTCTCATCAGTAGCATTTAAACCAAAACATTGGAAGGTCAAAATCCAAAACAGTTGAAAACGAAAAGTACTCAAAACCAAAACGTTCGAACAAGGAAGCCAAATCCAGCACCGAGGATATCGACCATGTGCATTACAAGGAAAGAAACCTGGTGTTTTTATCAATTTTGAATTTAACAATCGGAAATTTCATCGACAATATATTAGAAATTTTATGGTAATTCGTGTCAGACAAGTCTGACTACCAGGCTTGTGATTACCCTCGGGGACCTCTGGTCCACCAGCAGCGGTTATCGCCCAGTGGTTTCAAAATTACAAATACCAAAACGCGGGTATAAACGGTTAATTTTGATATGCTATATATCGATATTTCAAGGAGTAACCTCTCATCAGTAGCATTTAAACCAAAACATTGGAAGGTCAAAATCCAAAACAGTTGAAAACGAAAAGTACTCAAAACCAAAACGTTCGAACAAGGAAGCCAAATCCAGCACCGAGGATATCGACCATGTGCATTACAAGGAAAGAAACCTGGTGTTTTTATTATTTAGAAAACAGGTTCAGAGAAATAGACACTTCAAAAATATATATAAGCAAATTTAACACCAAGAGACAAGATGACGAGTCAGTGCAAGAGTATGCAGCTGAACTCAAGAGACTGTACGACAAGGGCTTTCCAAATAGAGATAAGATAACGCGTCAAGAAGACCTCCTTAGACAATTTTTAATGGGTTTAGTAGATGAGGGTGCAAGAAGACATGTGGAACTAAACAAAGATCCAAAGGACATAGATGAAGCAGTTTACTACACAATACACTATCAAGAGACATGCGGTTATCCTTATCATGATCTTGAGTATAACAAGGGAGATAACCAGAGAAATTTTAGAAAACCTGTTAGACAAGTACAGGCTGAAACCAATGATTTTAGGAAAGATAATTTCCAAAGAAAACCAAATGATAAAAAATGTTATAATTGTGACATGTATGGTCACTTTGCAAGGCAATGTCCCCAACCTAAAAGAAGGCCATATGAAAAACAGAAGCCTAAAGAACCAGTAAACCAGAGTAACCGGGACGACTCCTGGAGAAAATCCAACCCACCCTCATTGATGACCTTGAACCCAACAGCCCCTCCTTTTGTTAATAGACCCAATAGCAGTAATTTAAACTAGAATCGGTCGATTCTAAAGGCCGAGAGGAGACCAAAGCTTATGAAAATGGCCATGATGATGTTAATGTTAATCAAAGTATTAATGAACCCCCTGTTGTATGGAATGATGTTGTTCTTATTTCTCAATCTTTGAGAATTGAAGAACCCTCTGTGGAGCATATTACGGAAGAAGAGATGAATAGCTTAATTTTAGCTAATTGTGACTTACCAGTGGTACAGCCCCTTGATGATACAGTCCCCAGTGCCCAAGTTTCTAGTGTAGAAACGGAAGATTTAGAAGAAATCCCGCCCCTGAACCCTGTTAATGTACATTATGTAATAAGCCCTGTTGATGTTATTACCTCTGTTGATGTAATGAGCCCTGTTGATGTACATGTAATATGCCCCACAGATGTATATATAAAAAGTTCCCCATGTCCCAATGAATTGCCCACTACAGTCATAGATGTGGAAGAAGATGCCCCTTACCCCGGTTTCGTTGAGATGTGTTTCCAAAATGATATTTTAGATGTTTTTGAAGATTCTCTGATGAGAAATATTTTAGAAGAGAACACTTTTCAGGTTAATAACCTTAACATTAGTAGAGATGAGAAGCTACCCAAGAAAATGGACGGTATATATGTAGAAGGAAAGCTGAACAACTTAGATGTCACCTTTACCATTGATACCGGTGCAGCCCGAACAGTAGTGTCAGAGAGATTATACTTGAATATTCCCCCTGTTAGAAGACCCCAATTGATTGAGTCCCATTCCCTTATTGGAGCTGATGGAAACCCACTAGATGAGTTGGGTACAGCTATTTTTGAACCCTCGTTAGGAGGCGTAGTTTTTCAGAAGGAGCTAGTAGTTGCTCGGATTTCTGATGATGTTTTGTTAGGATTAGATATCCTTAAGATGGGCAGATTCGGGCCCGCTGATGTGAAATTAACTGAGAAAATCCTTGACTGGAATGGTCAAAAGATCCCCCTAGAAATTATTGAGAATACCCATAGAGTTTGCAAAGTGGTATTAGCTGATGACACTATTGTTCCTGCTTGCAGTGAAGTAATATTGGAAGCATATGTAGAGCAAGAAGATTTGAAAAATGAAAGTAAAGAATTTATGATAGAACCGTCCCTCCCCTTTATGGAAAAATACCCTTTATTAGTAGCTACCAGTCTAGTAGACATGACGCAAAATGTAACTGGAAAAGTGAGATGTATGAACCCATCCAAGGAAGATGTAACTATTCATCAAAATACAGTAATAGGCATGGCCCAGACAATTGAAGGAGAAATCATACCTCTTATTACACAAGAAAATATAGAAGAAGAAACCAAACAAATAAGAAGGTTAGCCAAAGAAAGAACTATTAGTCTTTTGATAGACAGAATAGAAAACAAAGATGTCCCAGAGTTAAGACCAGACCCAAAACCCAATTTCAACTTGTCAAAGGAGTCAGACCGAGTGAATGACCAGATCCCACTTCATTTAAGAGATAAAGTTTCAGATATGGCAAAGGACAGAACTTTAGATCAAATTCAGAAGATACAAGAGCTTTTCTCTGAATTTTCAGATATATTTTCTAAAGATGAATATGATTTAGGTGTGACTAATCTGATGGAACACGCAATCAATACTGGTTCTTCAAAACCCATCAAACAACCCCCAAGAAGAGTTCCGCACGCATTTGCTGATAAAGAAAAAGAAGTTATCCAACAAATGGAAAACCAAGGTATTATTAGAAAATCCACCTCACCATGGGGAAGTCCTTTATGCCTAGTTGTTAAAAAGAATGGTAAAATTCGACCATGTATTGATTTTCGCAAAGTAAACTCCGTCACGGAAGATGATGCTTTTCCCTTGCCCCGTATACAAGATTGTTTAGATGCTATGACCGGCTCCACCTTATTTTCATGTGTAGATATGACAGCAGGCTACCACCAAATACCTGTTAAAGAGACTGATGTTCCAAAAACTGCAATAGTAACCAAATACGGTTTATATGAATTTACAAGAATGCCAATGGGTCTGAAATCGTCTGCACAAACTTTCCAAAGAGTTATGGAACTTGCTTTGCAAGGCCTCCAATGGTCAATCTGTTTAATATATCTTGACGACGTAATTATTTACAGTAGAACCTTTGACGAACATCTATTGAGGTTGAGAATGGTTTTTCAAAGAATAAGAGAAGCTGGTTTGAAGTTGCGACCAGATAAATGCCAATTTTTAAAGACCAAAGTTCCATTTTTAGGACATGTTGTGTCTGCAGAAGGAGTAGAACCTAATCCTGATAACTTGAAGAAAATAAAAGAATGGCCCCAGCCCCAGACTGTCACCCATATTAGACAATTTTTAGGCCTTGCCAGTTATTATAGGCGATTTGTAAAGAATTTTTCTGAGATAGTATCCCCTTTAGTTAACCTTACTAAGAAAGGTGAAGATTTTATTTGGTCTATAGAATGTCAAGAATCATTTGAGAAGTTGAAGTCAGTGTTGACAAATCCTCCAGTGATGGCTTATCCAATAGATGATGAGACTTATATATTAGATACAGATGCTAGTGATAAAAGCATTGGGTGTGTGCTGAGTCAGGTCCAAGACGGTCAAGAAAAAGTGATTGCTTATGGAAGTCGCACTTTAAACAAAGCTGAAAGAAATTACTGTGTCACAGACAGAGAGCTGTTAGCTGTTAAACATTTTGTTGAATACTTTCGCCAACACCTATTAGGTAGAAAGTTTACAGTTAGAACTGACCACCAAGCTTTAGTATGGCTTTTTAGTTTAAAAGAACCAAAAGGGCGTATAGCCAGATGGATAGAAATCCTTTCCTCCTATAATTTTGAAATCATACACCGCCCTGGTAAGAAACATGGGAATGCTGATAGTATGTCCAGATATCCTGAAGATACAGAAAATCTGACCGTTGACAACCTGAGTTGTGGCCCTTGTAAGAAGTGTGAAAAGCGTGCTGTAGAAATGGAAACTTCCCTACCCCATAACTGTATTTACAAACCCATAAGAGCCGTCACAAGAAGTGAAGTTAAGAATAAAGAAGCCAAAACATGGTCCACCTGGAAAGAAACCTATCCCCCTGAAAAGTTATCTCAATTAATGAAAAACGACCCAGATATTGCTTTAGTAATAGAAAGTCTGGAAAAAGATCAAAAACCTGGAACTGAAGAGTTGTCCAAATGTAGTCCTGCTACGAGACATTATTTTCATTTATGGAGTAGTTTATCACTCATAAATGGTGTTATATATAAGAAATATTATCAGTTGAATGGTTCAATTGAACATTTACAGTTACTGGTACCCTCCTGTTTAAAACAAGAAATTCTGAAGCATGCTCATGCTTCAGTACTTTCTGGCCACTTCGGAAGAAAGAAGACGCTGGAAAAGATACGTCGTGATTTCTTTTGGTACGAGATGAGAGAAGACACAGAAATTTATATCGCAAGATGTGATGAATGTTCCAGAAATAAAGTCCCAAATACAAAACCCAAAGCCCCACTAGGTTCCATATCTGTAGGCACAGTTCTAGATAGATTGTCTATCGACACTGTTGGTCCTTTACCAAAGACGTCCCAAGATAACAGATATTTCCTTACTGTTACAGACAACTTCACTAAGTGGTCTGAGGTGTACCCTATTCCAGATCAAAGTGCAGAGACTTGCGCAAGAAAAATAATAGACGAATTTATTAGCAGATTCGGATGCCCCTTAAGTATACATTCTGATCAAGGCAGTGCCTTTGAAAGTGAACTTTTCACTCAATTTTGCAAGATGTTAGAAATTCGCAAAACACGCACTAGCGTAAGAAACCCCAAAGGAAATGGTCAGTGTGAACGTTTACACAGAACCATATTACAGATGATAAGGGCGTATCTTAAAGGTGAACAGACTGAATGGGACAGACACTTAAATTGTTTAATGGCTGCTTATAGAGCAAGCTTAAATGAAGCTACAGGTTTTACCCCTAATATGATGATGCTTGGTCGTGAAGTCACCACACCATTGACCTTGATTTTTGGTCACAGACAGATAGACAGACCCCAAAACTATGGGAATTATGTTGCCCAATTGAGAGACCACCTTACCTTGGCTCATGAAGTATGCCGTAGACACATGTTGAAAGCTAGTAAACGCAGGAAAGATTATTATGATGTTAAAACAAATTTGAACCTTTACAAAGAAGGTGACCTTGTATGGTTGTTGAATGAACAGAGAAGTGTTGGTGTTTGTACCAAATTACAGCCCCTGTATTTAGGCCCATGTGTCGTGTTGAAGAAATTCAACAATTTGAACTACTGTATCCAAATTGAAGAAGATGGCCCATATAAAGTTATAAACCACGATAAGCTGAAACCCTACAAGGGAGATAACCCACCCAAATGGAGACAATTAGCCCTCAGAAGATACCAGAAATTAAATGTTAAATAATCTGGCTGTATATGTAGTTTCATATGTATACTTATAAGTATATGTGTACACAGATGTCGCTGTTATTACATATGTATTTATGTAAATCTTTATATACCTGTACCTGTATATGTATTGATGTAGACGGATATTTGATGTTGACATAGACGGAAGCGTGCCATAGGTGTTCAACCAAATCATAAAACTCAACAAAAATGCAAAAAAAATTAACAAACAGTCGAACTTTAACAAAATGTTAATAATACCTATCCTTTTTCAGAAATGTCTGATGTCTTCAAGAATGATCGAGGACGAGTGTATGAATGCACCAGGTGCGATTTCCTGGGAGAAAGGAAATCTGCTGTCAGCCATTTTTCCAGCAGGCATTTTGAAAGTCACGAACACAAGTATTCGTGTGACCTTTGCAAGTTCACCAGTAGTGATTTGAAACAATTCAAACGGCATAAATTTATATATGCAGCCCATAACATCCGTGGTATGGCTGTGGGATTACAGAGAAATGATCCAAAAGGAGATCTGTACACTGTTAATGCAAAGGCCCGTGAAGTTGACCCTGATGTTGATTTGCGTAGATGGGAGTCCCAACCCTCTGCACTCCACTGGTCGCTAAAGTCGAAATCTGAAAATAGTCTCAACCTGGTGCCAATCTCCGTCGCTTCGTCCAGTCCTGCTGTTGTCTCGTCCAATTCTGTAATGTTGTCTACTGCCCCTACTACATGTTCTACAGTCATTCAATATATTGTTGTGACAGAACCATCATATACACATACAAATACTTCTATGCCTGTGATGTCTACTAACCTTGTTTCTACTACTGGTACAGTCACCTGTCCTGTTGTATCTGTACCGTCTATGTCTTCGTCAACTTGTAATGTACCGTCTACTGATGTACGTATTGTCCAGTCCGTTTCACATGTTTCTCCTGATGTAACTTTTGATACTATGCCAAATAATGATGTAGCTGATGATATTTTGAATGTCCATCTGGACCCTATTTCTACTACATTTGTTATGCCGTCACCTCTCCGTTCTCCAGAACCGACTGTTCCCCGCCCTGTTCTACCTGAAATTCCGCTTCCGTCGCCATCTAATGATATAGAAGAAGATATTATGTCACAGTTACTTGGAACAGATGCTTTAGATTCCGAACTCACTGATCAATATCCTACATTACAGTCCGCTATCATTAAACTCATAACTCTAACCGAAAGAAACAATCAACATTTGAACAATATTGAGAAACTTTTACAACATCAGAATGACAATTCCGAGAAAATTATCCGTGCAGTGCAGACTCTATCTTCCAAATTTCCGCATCCACCTTCATCATCGACAACAACTTCATCCACTCCAACCGTTTCGTACCCCGACAGATCATCCCATTTTAGACGTCCTTTCAACCGCAACCATCCGTATCGTGCCCCTGTAAGAAACAACAGAAATTTCATTAGAGAAGAAACTGTGTCCCCCAAGAAGAGGATTAAATCCACCGTCAAGACCCGTTCCCCCAGAAAGAAGTGACTTAGTCCCCCTTTATAGACATCCCCCCTCCCTATTATATGTAACATTGTATTTTAATTGTAATAGTACAATGTAGTAAGTATATAGGTTTGTTTGTGAAAGTGACAATTGTGTTTCTTTTCCAATTGTTCACTTATGTTCAGTGTTTTTCCTGAACATGTTTTTTTATTGTTATAACCATACAATTACTGGTTTACATTTTTTTATATGTGATGAAAAATACGTACTTGTAAGTTTTTTTTAGTAGGTACACTTACAAGAATTTTAAAAACTTTTTATAAGTTACAGGGAATTGTGGCCCTTTAACTTGAAACCTGTATTTTTTTTTTTTTGATAAATAATTGAATTATTTATTAATGGTCTTTTGTAAATGTAGTACAAAGCCTTTGGGAGGGTGATTTTTAATATATATAAATATAAATAGTAACTTTTGTAATAGTTACTATAGAGAATTGGTGTTTTTAAGTGTTTGAATGTTAAAATGTGTTTACCTGTATGTGAATTAATTGTGGGTGAATGTTCGATCCAAATACGTGTAATTTTTGTGATTTTCAAATTGATTTGATGATAACTCCACCTGATCATCTAACCTGAAATAAAATATAGATCAAAGATTAATAAGTAAAGACGTGTAAATGATTATTTGAAATGTAAAGTGACTTGTAAAATAATTTTTGGTAATTGAAAATGATTAAGTAACAACAGAAAGATCAGAATATATAATTAACAACGTTTGGTTTTCTTTTTTTGTTGTTGTTAAGTTTTAAGAGTTTAAAGATTGTTGAACTTTTAGAGTTTTTAATAGTGTTAACTACCTCAGTGGTATGCCTTGTGATATGATGCAACTTGTTGATTATTAAGTTATACTTGTTATTGTTCTGTTATGATACTTTAATGAGCATTTATCCTTGTATATGTTTTCGTGAGGACACAGAAAACATTAAAAGGGGGCAAATGTAGCGCCCGTGATCCTATGATGCACTTTTGGCAGGTGCTCGCCACCTATTTTTGCATCGTGTTTCGGAATTTTCTAAATTTTAAGGTAACGGCGAATTGCCGCTAGTTCATGCTTGTTGAATAGTTTAATCTAGTTTTTGTTTCCTCACTTACGATTTTTCCCGGTGTTCAACCCATTTTATTGCCCTATATTTGTAAATTTATTAGATACGATTTTCTTGTGTACTTCATGGAAGTCGCCATGTTTTTGTGTAGTGTACACATGTATGCAAATTAGTTGTGTTGATTAGTCAATGACCTTTCGTGTACTAGAAACGTACTTTGTAGTGTATGAATACATACGAATTGACAGCTCGATTTATTGTAATTTATTTAATTAAACTTTATTATATTTTTATGTGAATGTATTGTTGGAACCTTTTAAAGTTCCGTAGACTGTATTTTATGATTGTACACAGTATTATTGTAACTATCGGGGACTTATTTTTGTATACGTGGGAAACGTTTCTAGATTCCCGAATCGCTATCGGATTTTTCCGATGGTTGCCCCGATGAGAGTCCCTAGAAACATATAAATACATACGCAACCCTTTGAAAAGCTTCTTTTGGCTAGTCTTGACTCTTGAGTAACATCCATATTAATAACAGTTCGTTTTGGTTAGTTTAAGTCTATAATGACTTTTCAAACAGTATTTTGGACCATTTCTATGCTTCTGATGTTTTTCGCAGAGCATATGCAAAATTAATACCTTTTTGGAATTTTCACCAAATTTGCATTGTTTGTTTTTATACAATGTTTGGTGCTAAAATGGTCCGTATAAGAGACACTGTCTCACCCATATGTTGAATAAAGTAGTTATTTTACTCCAATCCCCCCCCTATTTTATGAGATTTCATTGTTAAGTTGGACACTTTTCCTGATTTATTATGTATTTTCTGATAAATCAGAGTAAACTTCTTTTTAAGTAAACTTTGTTTCAATGAGAGTTTATTCATTAGTAAAACAGTAATTTTACCAAGTATTTTATTAAATAATAGTACAGAGTATTAATTTAATACAAAGATAAGGGTTGGTTGAACACCGTGGCAGACAAGTAAACGAATTTGATAATACAATTATACTGTAATTTGTCTTTTTATGAAATTAGACTTTGATGCTTTTATTGTCAGTATTGATATGTGCATAAAGTTCATGTTGTTTGAATAATACAAGTTATGCTCACTATTTGACTTACTTTTTGTCATATGATGAATTAGAGTTATTCCCCTTTGTCCATACATTGGTATCCTAAGTGTTGACTGACTACCTTTTGCTATCACACAAGAGAACAGAACCTCCTGTTGGGTCCAGACTCGAGACTGTTTAATTGGCTGATAGTGATATTTAAAGGAAAACCGTCACTGGTACTTTTGTTGACCTGTCAACACTATTCTTGAGTGTTCCTTTATTTGCAAATTCTTTGTAAGGAGTGTTTTCCTCCTAATACAAGGGCATATGATAATTGACACAAGAGAATTAGTGCTTCTTGACAGTGACTGTTGTTTCTGTAGATATCAGCACCTCCCCCTTTTCACTTTTTATTGAGTTGTTTCGTGGATTGTGTTAATTTTGCCCCTCCCCTGACCCCGTTAAGAGCCCATTTGTGAAATAGGATATAACAGAACTCAAATAATAAAACTACAAAATAAACTCTGATTCTGAGTGGTGTTTTTCCCATCTCAAGTAAAATTTTTGCTGATCTGTTTTTCGATCAGATTCTATAGTTCCTGTGTACTATAACACAGGTGGTGGCAGCGAAGTACCAAACTGTATCTTGAGAAAAGACCTTACACCCGTCCAGCCCGCAACAGTATTATTGTTTATTATTATTAGGTGTATAGAACTGTTGTGGGGATTTTTGATTGGTTGTAAAATATGGCCGCTGTGGCTAAAAATAGAACATTAGGTTAAACTGCATTTTTTTGCAAATAACTCAAAAAGGGTGACAGATTTTTAGATTTTGATTGAGAACAAAAGTGATCAGCACCTTTAGATCCAACATATTGTCAGATGACCCCCTTATTAATCTTATGACCCTTTCAACATTCAATCGATTTTGCCTTATAACCTTTACTTCAGGCACATATGTCAGGTGAGCGATTCAGGCTCCTGGGAGCGTCTTGTTGGATTATAGAATGAAAACTATTACAGATAGAGAAAAGTTGTTGCTTGCTTAAATGTTCAGCGCATTTAGCTCTACAAAAGTCCCCATAGGGTCGAAGTTGTCAGGTGTCCCCTTATAGGGGTTACGGCCCCTAAAATAACGTTTTTTCATGTTTTTGGCCTATGGAATGAAAACTATAGCAGATAGAGAGAAGCTATTGCTTGCTTAAATGTTCAGCTTATTTAGCTCTACAAAAGTCTCCATAGGATTGAAGTTGTCAGATGTCCCCTTATAGGGGTTACGGCCACTAAAATAACATTCTTTCATGTTTTTGGCCTATAGAATGAGAACTATAGCAGATAGAGAGAAGCTGTTGCTTGCTTAAATGTTCAGCTCATGTAGCTCTACAAAAGTTTTCATAGGGTTGGAGTTGTTAGATGACCCCTTACAGGGGTTATGGCCCCTAAAATAACATTCTTTCATGTTTTTGGCCTATAGAATGAAAACTATAGCAGATAGAGAAAAGTTGTTGCTTGCATAAATCTTCAGCTCATTTAACTCTACAAAAGTTTTCATAGGGTCAAAGTAGTCAGATGACCCCTTATAGGGGTTACGGCCCCTAAAATAACGTTCTTTCATGTTTTTGGCCTATAGAATGAAAACTATAGCAGATACAGAGAAGCTGTTGCTTGCTTAAATGTTCAGTTCATTTAGCTCTACAAAAGCATTCATAGGGTCAAAGTTGTCAGATGACCCCTTATAGAGGTTATGGCCCTTAAAATAGCATTTTCATGATTTGGGCCTACGGCTACAGAATGAAAACTAAAGTAGATAGAGAAAAGCTGTTACTTGCTTAAATGTTCAGCTCATTTAGCTTTTGAAAAGTCTTTATAGGGTCGACATCAAGACCAGGTGAGCGATTCAGGCTCCTGGGAGCCTCTTGTTTTCTGTGTCTGTCCCTCCTTCTGTCCATCCGTCCCCCTAAGGTTTTTGAATGCTAACTTCAAAACGCATCACAGGATTTGAATAATATTTGCACAGCTGTTGAGTACAATTAAATACAGGTCAAGTTCAATTTTCAGGATAATCCAAAAAATATTATTGAAGATTTGCCACTTTGTAAATTTTCAAAATCTGAAATTGATGAAATTTTCTGGTCTAAGAAAGATAACTCATTTCTTTTCCATCTCTTTATATAAATAGACTATACAGTATTATATACAAATATATTTATCTATTGTTGAATATTGATGCCCTATATTTTAGCTCACCTGGACCGAAGGTCCATGTGAGCTATTGCCATCACTTGGCGTCCGTCGTTGTCGTCGTCCGTCGTTAACTTTTCTTTGAAAATCTTCTCCTCCGAAACAACTGAAGCGATTGCTTTGAAACTTTGCACACTTCATCTATGGGATGTCCTCTACCAAGATTGCACAAATGGTGACGCCGTCCAAACAACATGGCCGCTGTTACTAAAAATAGACCAGGGGCTCAGACTTCTGTTTTTGGCTTGTAAATCAAAAAGTATAAGAGATAGGTGAAATCTGATACCACCCTACTACTTCAGCATCAAAAAATCTACTAATGTTCTTGTGCCTATAGCAGATAGAGAAAAGCTGTTGCTTGCTTAAATGTTCAGTTCATTTAGTTCTACAAAAGTTTTCATAGGGTCGAAGTTGTCAGATAACCCCTTATAGTGGTTATGGCCCCTAAAATGTATAGGGTTGACTCAAGACCAGGTGAGCGATTCTGGCTCCTGGGAGCCTCTTGTCCTTATGCATTGTGGGTAGTATCATAGAATTACTAAGATTTTGTATTTCAAGAAAAATTAATTCCTCCCACGTGCCCCATTTTTTGTCGTCGTCGTCGTTACAGTGTAACATTTCTTTGAAAATCTTCTCCTCCAAAACAACTGAAGGGATTGCTTTGAAACTTTGCACACTTCATCTACCAAGATTGAACAAATGGTGACCACCGTCCAAATAACATGGCCGCCGTTACTAAGAATAGACCAGGGGGGTCAGACTACTGTTTTTGGCTTGTAAATCAAACAGTATAAGAGATAGAAGAAATCTGATGCCACCCTACTGCTTCAGCATCAAAAGTTCTACAAAAGGCTCCATTTGTTCGAAGTTGTCAGATGGTCCCTTATAGGGGTTACAGCCCCTTAAAGGTGAAAAATAGAGTTTTTTCATGTTTTTGGCTTATAGAATGAAAACTATTGCAGATAGAGAAAAGCTGTTGCTTGCTTAAATGTTCAGCTTATTTAGCTCTACAAAAGTCTCCATAGGGTCGAAGTTGTCAAATGACCCCTTTTAGGTGTTACGGCCCGTAAAATAACGTTTTTAGCTCAACTTACCCGAAGGGTCATGTGAGATATTGTCATCGCTTGGCGTACATCGTCCATCTGTCGTCCGTAAACTTTTTAAAGCGTTAACTCCTCTGACACCATAAGTTCAATTGAAACCAAACTTGGCATGGTTGTTCATTAGCATTCGGTGCTTAGAACTGGTGTGGGAATTTTTGATTCATTGTGAAACATGGCCGCTGTGGCTAAAAATAGAACATAGGGGTAAATGGCAGTTTTTTTGCAAATAACTCAAAAACATGAAAAACGTTATTTAATGTTTTGGGCCTACAGAATGAAAACTATAGTAGATAGAGAAAAGTTGTTGCTTGTCAGCTCATTTAGCTTTACAAAAGTCTTTATAGGGTTGACATCAAGACCAGGTGAGTGATTCAGGCTCCTGGGAGCCTCTTGTTTATTTTTGGTCTGATTTTCGAAATCTTTTTTTCATTAGAATCCTTGTGGAAATTAGGGGTCAACAGGGCCAAAAACACCAATTTTTAAAGTTTGTCAAGGCAAATAGTTTTACCGGTATACTTAAAATTAAGTTGTAGTGGGCCAGCCAATTGTTTAGAAGTTTTAATATTATGATTATATCCACTAAAGGAATGTTGATTTGAATTTGGGGTTTGTGATCCCTACTGTTTTAGAAAAAAGGGCCAAAGGGGCTAAAACGGGTATATTGACAAAACTGTTGTAGAATGTTTATTATTCATTCAATTTAAAAAAAAAAAAATTGTTGAAGTGCTCATAAAATTATTCTACTAAACGTGTCAATGATTTTGGTATGTATTTCACCATTATATTGCTACAGGTGGCTAAAGACAGGCTACGCCCATAAATCAACTTTTTAAGCTCACCTGGCCAAAGGCCATGTGAGCTATTGCCATCACTTGGCGTCCGTGGTCGTCGTCATTAACTTTTCTTCAAACTTCTTCTCCTCTGAAACCGCTGCACAGATTCAAACCAAATTTGGTCTAGTGGTACTTTAGGGTATCCCCCACAGAACTGATGTGGGGATTTTTGATTCGTCGAAAAACATGGCCGCTGTTGCTAAAAATAGACCAGGGGGGGTCAGACTACTTTTTATACGACCGCAAAAAATTTGCGGACATATTTTGGTATAATGCTGTCGTCGTCGTCGTTGTTGTCGTCGTCGTCGTTGTCGGTGTCTGTTAACTTTTTAGTGTTTCCACAATAACTTTTGTTCCAGTTATCTGATTGCTATGAAACTTTACAATGATGTTCCTTACCATAAAAGGATGAATGGGATTGATTTTGGGGGTCCCCCCATTTTTCGTTAAGAAATTAGGGGCCAAAAAAGGGCCAAAAATACTACTTTTTTGTTTGTTTCCACAATAACTTTAGTTCTAGTTATCCAATTGCTATGAAATTTGACAGTGATGTTCCTTACCATACAAGAATGAATGGGATTGATTTTGGGGGTCCCCCCTTTTTTTGTTTCGAAATTAGGGGCCCAAAAGGGGAAAAAATCAAATATTTTACTTGTTTCCACCATAACTTTGGTCCTAGTTGGCCTATTGCTGTGAAATTTGTCAAGAATGTTTCTTACAATAAAAGAATGAACCTGATGAATTTTTGCGCCCCCCTTTTTCTCCGTTGTGTAATTAGGGGCCATAAGGGGCCAAAATAAAAACTTTTTTATTTGTGGTCCGATTTTGAAAATTTTTTTTGCATGTTTGTTCTTGTCAAATAGCGGATACAAAATTAAGAATTAATTTTTTCGACCCCCCCTTTTTCCCCCTATTACGTAATTAGGGGCCAAATGGGGCCAAAATCGAAACTTTTTTATTTGTGGTCCAATTTTGAAATTTTTTTTTGCAAGTTTATTTTTGTCAAGTAGCATATCCAAATTTGAGAATTTATTTTTGCGACCCCCCACCCCTTTTTCACCTGTTACGTAATAAGGGGCCAAAAGGGGCCGAAATTGAAACTTTTTTAATTCTTGTCCGATTTTGATAATTTTTTTTGCAAGTTTATTCTTGTCAAGTAGCAGATATATTTTTGTGTCCCCTTTTTAGCTCACCTGACCCGAAGGGTCATGTGAGCTATTGCTATCACTTTGCGTCCGTCGTCCGTCCGTCGTCCGTCGTCTGTCGTCCGTCGTCCGTCGTCCGTTAGCTTTTTTCAAACATCTTCTTCTCTGAAACTGCTTGGCCAATTGCAGCCAAACTTGATATGGTTGTTCCTTAGGGTATTGTGCAAAAAGTTTGCGTTGGGATTTTTGATACGTCAAAAAACATGGCCGCTGTTACTAAAAATAGAACAGGGGGGTCAAATACAGTTTTTTGCAAATAACTCAAAAACGGTCACAGATATCAAAATTCTGGCATAGGGTAAAAGTGATCAGCACCTCAAGATCTACCTGCCCAGAAATTTTCAAAAAGATCCACAAACCAATGTAGGAGTTATTGCCCTTTTTCTGGATTTTTTCAAAATTTTGCACTTATTTAGCCCTATATCTTGAAAACTATACAAGATATTTTAAAAATTCAAATTGCATATGATTAACCACGTCAAGATCTACGTTTCATATAATTAGGTCAAAGCTGTAGAACCATTTCTTTTAGGAGTTATGGCCCTTAAAGCGTCAAAATTTACCATTTTTCATTACTTTTCCCCTGAATTTCAAAGATGAACTTTTCTGACACCATACATCCAACTTCAACCAAACTTGGCACAGTTGCTTAATAGCATAATTGCTAAATATGGCCGCCATGGCTAAAAATAGAACATAGGGGTAAATTGCAGTTTTTTGCTAATTACTCAAAAATAGTAACAGATATCAAAATTTTGATGGGAGACAAAAGTGATCAGCATCTTAAGATCTACCTGCTCTGAATTTTTTTAGAAGATCCAACAATCGACATAGGAGTTATTGCCCTTTTTCTGGATTTTTTGAAAATCAATGATTAAGCACATCAAGATGTACATTTTATGTAATTAGGTCAAAGCTGTAGAACCATTTCATTTAGGAGTTATGGCCCTTAAAGCGTCAAAATTTACCATTTTCCATTGTTTAATAGCTTTTAAGCTACAACTCAATTGTCAGATTTTTTATTCGTAAAAAAACATGGCCACCATGGCTAAAATAGAACAGCATGTTAAGATTTACCTGTCCTGAAATTTCAAAAAAGATCTGACTGCTGATGTGGGAGTTATTGTTCTTTTTCCTAATTTTCGCCAAATTTGCACTTATTAAGCCCAATATCTTAAAAAACTACCCAAGATATTTCAGAAATTTAAATCGCATATGGTTAAGCACAATAATATCTACAAATATATGTATCTGTGTAGTTCAGGTGAGCGATTCAGGCTCTTGGGAGCCTCTTGTTTTACTGTTACGTTATTAGGGCCCAAAAGGGGCCAAAATTGAAACTTTTTTATTTCTGGTCTGATTTTGAAATTTTTTTTTGCATGTTTGTTCTTGTCAAATAGCGAATACAAAATTAAGAATTAATTTTTGCGCCCCCCTTTTTTCCCCCTATTACGTAATTAGGGGCCAAATGGGGCTTTTTTATTTGTGGTCCGAATTTGAAAATTTTTTTTGCAAATTTATTCTTGTCAGGTAGCGATTCTAAATTTAAGAATAATTTTTTGGGGCTGTAATCATAATTTAAAAAAAATTCTGGTTCAATTTTTAATTTTTTCCCCTGAAACATTATTCTTTTAAAGAGTAGAATACAACATTCAAAATTTATATTTTTCCCCCTTGGTCGAAAGTCCATCAGAGAAGCATGTGTCAAAAACCTTTGTCAGTCCACCATGGGCTGCATGTGTCCAGAACAATAGACTATCCATATTAGGCCTAAAACGTACAGGGTTCAACATGTTGCGGTCATATCATGCTGCGCTCGGCGAAGCTTTTTATTTTGGCTTGTAAATCAAAAAGTATAAGAGATAAATGAAATCTGATGCCACCCTACTGCTTCAGCATCAAAAGTTCTACAAAAGTCTCCATTTGGTCCAAGTTGTCAGATGACCCCTTATAGGGATTACAGCCCCTTTAAGGTGAAAAAAAGCGTTTTTAGCTCACCTGACCCGAAGGGTCATGTGAGCTATTGCCATCACTTTGCGTCTGTTGTCCGTCCGTCGTCCGTCGTCCGTTAGCTTTTTTCAAACATCTTCTTCTCTGAAACTGCTTGGCCAATTGCAGCCAAACTTGATATGGTTGTTCCTTAGGGTACTGTGCAAAAAGTTTGCGTTGGGATTTTTGTTACGTAAAAAAACATGGCCGCTGTTACTAAAAATAGAACAGGGGGGTCAAATATAGTTTTTTGCAAATAACTCAAAAACGGTCACAAATATCAAAATTCTGGTAAAAGTGATCAGCACCTCAAGATCTACCTGCACAGAAATTTTCAAAAAGATCCAGAGCAGAGCGGGACATAGGTGTTACTTTACCGACAGCGACGACGGCGTTAACTTTTTGGAAAAGTTTTATGAGCACCTCCATATCTCAAGAACTATAGGTCCTGGGTTGATGAAACTTGTTATGCATATGCCCCAGTAATAGCTTAGCACAGTTGCATCCCCATCTTTTGACCTTGACCTTGATTTTCCGGTTGAGTGACTTTGACAATTTTCAATACATATAATAGCAATGGAAAAGTTTTGCGAGCACCTCCATATCTCAAGAACTATAGGTCCTGGGTTGATGAAACTTGGTATGCATATGCCCCAGTAATAGCTTAGCACAGTTGCATCCCCATCTTTTGACCTTGACCTTGATTTTCCGGTTGAGTGACTTTGACAATTTTCAATACATATAATAGCAATGGAAAAGTTTTGCGAGCACCTCCATATCTCAAGAACTATAGGTCCTAGGTTGATGAAACTTGGTATGCATATGCCCCAGTAGTAGCTTAGCACATTTGCATCCCCATCTTTTGACCTTGACCTTGATTTTCTGGTTGAGTGACTTTGATTATTTTTATTGCATGTATTTGCAATGTTTAAGTTCTATAAACATCTTTTGATCTCAGAAACTGAAAATCCATGTAAATTCAAAATATAATGGAAGTAAGAAAGAATAATTGTTTCTGATGGTGCCAGTAGGCGAGACATACTTTAGAGTTAACTCTTGTTTTATATCTACAAAAGTTATTTATTTATTTATAGATCTGATTTGTATGCATGCTCATTTGTATTGCTATTACATGTGTAATATGTTTATTTAGGAGAAGACTTCACAAGTCTAACTTGTGTCTAATCTATTTTGCTTATTTTGCAAAAAAAAAATATGTTTAAACTAAATCCATTAAGGGATAATCTGGATTGTGGACATTTTGGAAAATAAGGGATCGAAGGGGCCCAAAGTGCCTTATGAGTTTTCTTTGAAGGTTGGTATAAATGTAAAAAAAAATCAAATATGGGTTGAAAGTCCACCAAAGAATGCATGTGTGAAAAAGCTTAGTAAGTCCAACATTGGCTGCATTTGTCCAAATTATTTGACAATCCATATTGGGACACAAACGTACAGTGTTCAACATGTTGTGGTCATATCCATATCATGCTGCGCTTGGCATCATTCAATTTTAGTAAATGAAGAAATCTATTGTCATGATTGTATTTTCTTAAACAGTAACATGTATAAAAATATTACATTTTTATAAATGTTTCGATTACCTTAGAATTGATAATGGAAACATCTGAGTTTATTCAATATTTTGCTTACATGTTACTTAGTGTTTTATGCAATGTTCTTTTTTTTTCAGAATGATATTCAAAAATACATATATGGATCTGCATGCATATGATGAGATTGACAATAACATGTTTGATGAAAATGGTAAGATATATTGTACTGTAACTTAAGAAAGCAACCATCTTTTAACAAGATGATTTTAAATAGTTTGTTGTTGATTTACTTCACTGACATAAAAGTGCAGATTTCATCTTAATGTTCAAAATGTATGATAATTTGCTTTTAAAGTGAAGTTTAATTCAACAGCAAAGACATGGCATGGTTGTTCAGTATGAAAAACTGTATGTCATAACTCGTAAGCCACTTGGCGTCCGTCGTCCGTCCATCCGTCGTCCTAAAACTTTTTAAGACGTTAACTCCTCTGACACCATAAGTCCAATTGCAACCAAACTTGGTATGGCTGTTCATTAGCATTTGATGCTTAGAACTGATGTGGGGATTTTTGATTGTCTTTTAACATTGCCGCCATGGCTAAAAATAGAACATAGGGGGTAAACTGCAGTTTTTTGCAAATAACTCATGATCAAACGGTGACAGATTTTTAAATTTTGATTGAAATCAAAAGTGATCAACACCTCAAGATCTACCAGCTCTGAAATTTTGGAGAAGATCCAACAACCCATGAAGGAGATATTGCCCTTTTTGTGAGTGTTTTTGCTAATTTTGCACCTGCTTAGCTCAATATCTTAAAAACTATGTAAGATATTTGAGAAATTTACATTGCATATTGATAAGCACATCAAGATCTACAAAATATGTAAAAGGGTCAACGTTGTAGGACCTTTCCTTTTAGTGGTTATTCCCCTTAGAACATCAAAATTGATTATTTTCACAGCATTTCCTGATTACATTGAAAACGTTAAATCCTCTGACACCATAAGTCCAATTGAAACCAAACTTATTTATATGTTATGCCTAATAACCTTTACTTCAGACGCATATGTCAGGTGAGCGATTCAGGCTCCTGGGAGCCTCTTGTTAATAGATCTCTCTGTAGATCTGCATGCCATTAAAGAAAACATCCATGCTTTGTCAACTTATGATAAATTGACCAATTATTGTCTTGCCTGCGAAGCAAAGTGGGACAAAGGTGTTTCTTTACCAACGACGTCGGTGTTAACTTTTTGGAAAAGTTTTCTGAGCACCTCCATATCTCAAGAACTATAGGTCCTAGGTTGATGAAACTTGGTATGCATATGCTCCAGTAGTAGCTAAGCACAGTTGCATTTCCATCTTTTGACCTTGACCTTGATTTTTCTGTTGAGTGACTTTGACAATTTTATTATAATAGCAATGGAAAGGTTTTGCGAGCACCTCCATTTCTCAAGAACTCTAAGTCCTAGGTTGATGAAACTTGGTATGCATGCCCAAGAAGTAGCTTAGCACAGCTGCATCCCCATCTTTTGTATCTCAAGAACGACAAGTCCTTAGTTTGGTGAAACTTGGTATGCATATGCCCAAGAAGTAGCTTAGCACAGCTGCATCCCCATCTTTTGTATCTCAAGAACTATAAGTCCTAGGTTGATGAAACTTGGTATGCATATGCCTCAGTAGTAGCTTAGCTTAGTTGCATCCCCCTTTTTTTATCTTGACCTTGATTTTCCGGTTTAGTGACTATTTTCAATACATATACATGAAAAAGCAATGTTAATAAGGTTTTGCAAGCGCCTCCATATCTCAAGTATTATTGGTCCTAGGTTGATAAAACCTGGTATGCATATCCCCTAGTTAAAGCTTAGCACAGTTGCATCCCCATCTTTTGACCTTGACCTTGATTTTCTGGTTGAGTGACTGATTATTTTTATTGCATATATTAGCAATATTTAAGTTCTATAAACATCTTTTGATCTCAGAAACTGAAAATCCTTATATATCTAAAATACAGTGCCGGCAGTCGAGACATACTTTAGTGTTAACTCTTGTATATAATTACTAGTATTCTTCATAGTTGGTTTTCAAAAACACAAACAAAAATGTAATGAAACCAAAGATACATAGCAATTGCATGCATGTTCATACATGCAGTAGTTTCTATGTACATGGTAAAAAAAAATATTATGCCATTCATTATTTAAAACATTGTTTTTCAAAATATGTATTTGTACAGCAGTGGGGTAAATGTTTATGTACTGCAGTATTTTAAATGTTATCTTAGTTTTAACTTACATTTTGTAACTTACTCCACATTTTATTAACTCTATTTTATGACTTTTACAATATAGGGAACAGATCAAAAGATATTGATGAAGGTGAAGAGGAAAAAGAGAAGGCTGTCAGGGTAAATTTATGGTCATTGATTAGATTAATGTGTAGTACATGACTGAGATGGAAAGGTAAATAAAGATTTTATTTCAGTTTCGTTTCATGCATACTATTTAATCATTTTTGTCTCGCTTGTGACTTTAGTCACTGAAGGCAAGATATAGGTATTACTTTCGGCGGCGACGGCGGTCACCTTTTTTGTAAGACTTTTGTGGAAAATGAATTACAAGAAAAGTATAATAGCTAGGCATCTGATATTTGGTATACAGACAGTTGGGGTTATGGTCTTTGATCTTGACCCAAATTTCATGGTTCAGCGACTTTGTGAACTTAGATGTTTTTTCAGGCCAAAATAACCCTTTGTAAGACTTTTGTGGAAAATGAATTAAGTGAAAAGTATTATGACTAGACAACTGATATCTGGTATACAGACAGTTCAGGTTATAATCTATGCGCTTGGCCCCATGCCATTTGACCTTGGCCCCATTTTCATGGTTCAGCGACTATGTGAACTTAGATGATTTTTGGGACCAAAAAACTTCTTTATAAGATTTTGGGGAAAATGAATTAATTAAGTGAAAAGTCTAATAGCTAGGCATCTGATATCTGGTATACAGACAGTTGGAGTTATGAACTATGCAACTGGCCCCATGCCATTTGAACCTGACCCCAATTTCATGGTTCAGGGACTCTTTGTACTTGGATGATTTTGGGGGCCAAAAAACTTCTCTGTAAGACTTTTGTGGAAAATGAATTTAGTGAAAAGTATAATGGCTAGGCATGTGATATCTGGTATACAGACAGTAAGGCTTATTGTCTACGCAACTGGCCCTATGTGATTTAACCCTGACCCCATTTTTATGGTTCAGTGACTCTGTGGACTAAGATGATTTTTGGGGCCAAAAAACTTCTTTGTAAGACGTTTGTGGAAAATGAATTATGTGAAAAGTATGATATTTTAGCTAGGCATCTGATATTTGGTTAACAGACCCTTGGGATTATGGTATACACAACTGATGTGACATTTTCATGGCTGAATGACTTTGTGAATGTTGGTCTTTTTTCATTCTTTCCCAATAACTATGGTATCAAGAACACTTCACACATTCCATTGAATCTTTGAAATGGTTAAATGGAATTATGTCACCTGTCACATGACCTTGACCTTAACCTTTAACAACAGGCAAGATATACTTTAGTGTCAACTTTTGTTTTACTTCAGAGCTTACACATAAAGCATGCAAAGATTTGGAAGACATTAACAGATTCAATTGGCTTTCTTTGACCATGTAAAATTTGAATTATTTCCCTTTGTCTATGGTAAAAAATTATAGCCATCAAAAGGAGGCCAGTCTCTAGACCATTTCAGTATGAGAAGCAAAAGCAAAAGTAATGAATATGCTATAAAAATAAATGTTCCCTTACAAAGTTATAAACAATAATATCGTGATAATGAGAAATTAGACCTACATTTTTTAATTTGCTTGTTTTCTCATCAACTTCTTTTTGCTTTAAAGAAAACTTCTATTTACATTAAGGGAAAGGATGGTGAACCACCTTAACTAAATACCTTTCTATATTTAAATTTCAGGTTACAACAAAGGGGTTGTTATGTCTTACTTTCCAGCCTAGAACTCCAAACAGTATGACAAGTCCAACCCCAGATGTTATAAAGATTTTAAAGGCAATATCAGATTTGCTTAGAATCAGGATCTCTCCAATATACTTTCCACAACGACAGTACTTGGTTTACCCTACAGTTCCGCTGCCTGATGACCCTGAGAATGTTGATGAAAACAATATAAATGATCTCCATCAAAATGAATCAAGAAGGGTAAGGCTTTCTGGAATGTCAACCACTCAGGAAATGATACATTTGCATAATCTGGCTACACATAGAAGAAGTTATAATGCTCTCACACTTTATGAAGACAGCTCCATTGCAGTGACAGGTCGTAGATATGACATTCCAATGGTTCAGCGACCACCTTCCTCTGGTTATGAATCAGCATTGAGCCTGTTAACCAATACTAGGTTCAGATCAGCAGACTTTTCATTTTCACTTAGAATCTCGTCTGATATGGATGGAGTCCCACCTCAAAACAACTCCATCTACCCTAATGATGTAAGTGACCAAGGACAGGATGAACCTTTAAGTTGCTTGGCTGAGGTACAGAGAGAGGGACTTTTAGACCAAGAAAATGAGGGCTTTTACCATAACAACAACCATGGAAGTTTTGGCACAACACAACAAAGATGTCTTGAAACATCAAGACCTGAAGTTGTTGTTGAGCAAAATGAAATGATGGAAATAATGAGAACTCGGCTCTTTCAACTTCATCATCAAAGATCTATGATAAGAGTCCTTCAACCAAACACTAACCAGGGCCAAGATGGATGCAGAAGTCAAGACCATCTGCGTCTCTCTCACGAACCTGTCAGTCCTTTCTTACCACATAACACCCAGCAGCAACAAGACAGGTGCCACATCCATGACACTTCTCAACTTCCTCAACAACCAGTGTGCAGAGTTCTAAACCAAAACACAGAGCAGGGCCATAGCAGTACTAAAGAGGCTGTCAAAATTGATGAATCAAAATGTCAACTCACAGGAGTGAAGGAATTAACCTGTACATTAGAAACCAATAAACCCATGCCCTCTACCAGTGGCACTTGTCAAGTGTCTCCTAGTACAAACAAAACCACTGGTCACGGGGAAGGAAAGCATCAGGACAATCCATATAGGTCAAATTCTAAGGAAACCAGAGCTGGGGTTCAGGTTAATGTCACCCATCAAACTTCTAGAAGTGACAACTCAGCAGAGACACAAGAGGATCTTGATGAAAGGCCCACTGAAAGTACATCCACCCAAGCTGCAGACGTTGATTTTCCACGCAGATCTGCTGGAGAAAATGAAGAATCAAATGGAAATGGAAACCAGTATGGCAGCTATAACAGAATTCAGCTTGATTTAGGTTCGTAAAGAAACAAAATAAAAGTGATCCACCGAAGGTCCATGTGAGCTATTGCCATCACTTGGCATCAGTCGTTGTCATAGTCGTAAACTTTTCTTTGAAAATCTTCTCTTCCGAAACGACTGAAGGGATTGCTTTGAAACTTTGCACACTTCATCTATGGGATGTCCTCTACCAAGATTGCAAAAATGGTGACATGTTGTCTAAACAACATGGCCACCATTACTAAAAATAGACCAGGGGGGTCAGACTACTGTTTTTGGCTTGTAAATCAAAAAGTATAAGAGATAGATGAAATCTGATGCCACGCCACTGCTTCAGCATCAAAAACTCTACTAAAGTCTTCATTCAGTCGGAATTGTCAGATGACCCCTTATAAGAGTTACAGCCCCTTAAAGCTGAAAATAGCATTTTTTCATTTTTGGCTTATAGAATGAAAACTATGACAGATAGAGCAAAGTTGTTGCTTGCTTAAATGTTCAGCTCATTTAGCCCTACAAAAGTCTTCTTAGGGTTGAAGTTGTCAGATGACCCCTTAAAGGGGTTACAGCCCCTAAAATAACGTTTTTTCATATTTTTGGCCTATGGAATGAAAACTTTAGCAGATAGAGAGAAGCTGTTGCTTGCATAAATGATCAGCTTATTTAGCTCTACAAAAGTTTCCATAGTGTCGAAGTTGTCAGATGTCTCCTTACAATGGTTTCATCGAGTTCATTTAGCTTTACAAAGTCTTTATAGGGTGATAGTTCAGCCCTTAAAATAAAGTTTTTACATGTTTTTGGCCTTTAAAATTCAAACTATAGCAGATAGAGAAAAGCTGTTGCTTGCTGAAATGTTCAGTTCATTTAGGGCTACAAAAGTTTTCATAGGGTCGAATTTGTCAGATGAGTTCTTATAGGGGTTTGGCCCCTAGAATAACATTTTTTCATGATTTTGGGCCTATGGCTACAGAATGAAACTATAATAGATGGAGAAAAGCTGTTACTTGCTTAAATGTTCAGCTCATTTAGCTCTAGAAAAGTTTTTATAGGGTTGGCATCAAGACCAGGTGAGGAATTCAGGCTCTTGGGAGCCTCTTGTTTTGCATTAGAAACACAAAACTCTCCATTGAGTTGAGGTTGTATGACCACTTCTTTTAAGAGTTATTTCCCCCTTCATCAAAATTGACCAATTTTGAAATTTTGATTCAATAAAAAACATGGCCACTGTTACTAAAAATAGAACATTGGGTAAAATTAATTAAAATAGCTTATAACTCAGCAACCATAACAGATGGAAAAAATCCGAAGGATCTTAAGCTCTTCAGAATGAAAAGCTCTATAAAAATCTCCATTGTATTGAAGTTATCAGATGACCCTTGATAGGGTTATGGCCCTTTAAAGGTCAAAATAGCGTTCATGATTTTGGCCTTTAGAATGAAAATTATTGCAGAAAGAGGAAAGCTGTTGCTCATTAAGCTCTACAAAAGTCTCCATAAGGTTGAAGTTGTCAGATGACTCCTTATAGGGGTAACAGCCCCTTAAAGGCGGAAAATAGTGTTCAGCTCATTTAGCTCTACAAAAGTCTTCATAAGTTCGAAGTTGTCAGATGACCCCTTATAGGGGTTACAGCCCCTTAAAGGCAAAAAATAGTGTTTTTGGCCTATAGATTGAAAAGTATTGCAGATAGGGAAAAGCTGTTGCTTGCTTAGCATACAGCCATTGCAAAATTGTTGAAGCTCATAAAGATTTACTTAAATTCTAAGAGATCAGGTGAGCTATTTTGGTTTTTCATGCATTGTGACTTTTTGTCCTTGATCTTTAGAGTGTTTTTATTACAACTTACTTCTTCGATGCTACTGACCAGGTACATGAAGACCATTATACAAAATAAGTAAGAATCTTTAGAGATCAGGTGATATATTCAGGCTCCTGTGAGCCTCTAGTTATTTATTTCCTGACTGTCAGCACAAATAATAATGAAATAATAATAATAATCAGAATGTCCAATAATGTCCGTTTCAGATTCAGGAATTGGAAGCTGTTTGGATCCTACTTATACAGATAGATCTTATCATGTAAGTTTTAATTTATAAATGTTCAATTTGAGAAAATATAAAAATAAAAAGTCAAAGTTCTAACGCAAAATGGCCAACAATAACTGATAGTTGCTTTTCTCTGTAATTATGTTGTTTTGTTTTTGCTTATTCCATACTTTGTTACCTGGGTGGTAACAGTGAAACAATGATCACTGGTCTCATAAAAGGATGGCTTGCTGTTTTTCATTGACATGTGATTGAGATTTTCAATTGTCATTTGTTTATAGGATTGTGTTACAGATACTTAATTTACACTTAATTTCCATCTCATCATCATTTCCTTTATGTGATCTTTATGATGTTTTTGCTGTATTGTGATATCATTTAAAGGTAAATATCATAACTTTCTAAAATGTGTCTATAGAAAGTGAGGTACCATTTTGATTCCACAACATACACTTCCCAAAAACTTCATTTTGTAGCTTGGAAGTGACATTTAATAATAGCGTTTATATTTTCAGAGCAATCCAGAAAGAGAAATAGATGGTTCTTTTGATATTATGCAGGCCTTTGGATTTGGACATGAACCCTGGGAAATTGGAGATGGGCTGAGCAATAATGACGATGATCCACATGAACTGGAGATTCATGGAGATATCCATGTACCAAGGGAGATTGGGGAAATGTCATTTACCACAGAGCCCATGCCCAACCGTTTATCCAGGGAAACCATGGAATCACAGCTCCCTAGGTGTAAGTATTTTATAGTTACTGAATTAAAACACCTTAGTGAGTGAGTTGGTGTTTTATGCCTTAGCACACTATATAGAATACAAAAGGATGACTAACATGAAATTATTATCAAAATGGGGATTTGATGGTAAACCAAGGAACAGCAAATTTTGTAAAGGCTACTGAAAAAGGGAAACTGATGGGTAGGGGTCCAAAATTTAGCCTTCGTGTTGCACTCATTGCAGTCCACTAGTAGGTCTTTTACTTGCATTTAAGTGTAGCATTCTCGACACAACTGGCCTACTCTGGTTAACAGTCTAGCTTTTTCTATTGGGAGCTCATAAAATTGATCCAGGATTCCCCTGTCCAGCCATCTATGGTACACACCTTGATCATTGTGTGGGCTGAATAGGGACCCACTGTCAGAATTTCAAGACCCCTAGTTGCTTCTTTTGACCATCTGGGCTCTGCTGCATGCAAATACCACCAAGACATGAACTGGCACATTAAAAACATCTTGCCCTTTAAAAAAAATATGACAAAATTGTAAAAAAAGAGCAATAGTAATGCAAGTGAAAAAACATATACAAATGAAGTCTATTACCTTTGAGGTTTTCATTAACTTTCTGATTCATTGTATTTAATTGTGATATATTTTTTTACTTACAGTTGAACAGCTGCTACCAGCTGTGGAACTAGAGATTGAAACCTCTTCCTCTGACATAAAAGGTAAAGTGATACATCATACTCCCACTTTGCACTGTTCATTGTTATGCCGGCAACATATTATAATTATTATTAACACCATTTCTATAGCGCATTAACTAATTAAAAATTACTCTAAGTGCTTTACAAGGAATAAAAAAATGTACAGAATACAATATACATGACATGATTATCAAATACATCGAGTGGTAAAAAAATAGTGAAGGATCAATTAAATAAATAATAAATAGATAAAAAATGTCAAACAACTGAAAAAGTATGAAAACTGTACAATTAAAAATAAAATCTTATGGTGTAGTATGAAAAATACCATAAGGCATTTAACATCAATATGGACTGATTGAAATATCAATAACGTGAAAGTAAATAAAAGAGGGGAACAAAATTCTATAAAAAAAACCCAAAAACTTAAAATATGATGAACAATAAAACATAGTCATAAAATAATCAGCAAAGATTCAATATCACAGAATTGATGAATAAATAAATATCACTGTATAACATATACTTTCATAACAGTTAATCACAACCTTTTGATAGGACAAGATTGGATAAGAATCACAAATTGGTCCCCTTATTTTGGCATATTTTTCAAGTCTTGGATATTTAAAAATTTGTGTGGGCAGTTGTAGTAAAGAAGTCTTAACTTATGAACCAGACATTGATTTTGGGAGAATGGACTCTTGTTAAATTGTACATGTGCAAGAACTGAAAATCTAGTCAATGTTGCACTAAAGCTTTAAATAGCTAAAATTTAAAATGTTTTGTAAAAATTAAACATGTTAAATTCAAGCAAACCTGTGACCCACAAAGATATTTTCAGGAAACGTTAGCATACTTTGCATATTGATGCTTAAGACATAATTAAAATACTAGCTAGGCTATTGGTTTTCTCGTAGTTAACATCAAGTTACCCCAATTCAGCAGTTTTTTTCGTTTTTTCGATTTCATAATTGTCTCGCCTGCGAGGAATAGTCACGGAAGGCGAGCCATAGGTATTATTTCCAGCGGCGGCGGCCTAAACTTTTTTGTAAGACTTTTGTGGACAATGATTTGCTGGAAAAGTATAATAGCTAAGCATCTAATATTTGATATACAGACAGTTCAGGTTATTGTCTACACAACTGTCACCATGCTGAGTGACCCTGACCCCATTTTCAATCTCCAATGACTCTGTGATTTCTGGCCAAAAATTTTTTTGTAAGACTTTTGAGGAGGATAATAGTTAGGCATCTGATATTTGGTATAGAGACAGTTCAGGTTATGGTCTACACAACTGTCACCATGCCGAATGACCCTGACCCCGTTTTCAAGGTCTAGTGACCCTGTGAACTTAGGTCAACGTTTTTGTAAGACTTTTGTGGACAATGAATTGCTAGAAAGTATAATAGCTAGGCATCTGATGTTGGGTTTACAGACACTTTTAGTGTTTATATCAAGAAATGAAAGCTTAGGTAGTTGATTTTAGTGATTTGCCGGTAGGCGAGACATACTTTTAGTGGCTACACTTGTTTTTTTACTGGCAATAATATAAACAAAATTTTAGTTAGGAAATCTTTAACATGTTATTAATTCTAAGTCAAATTTTTGGACAGTTAGTTTGTTGGGTCTTTATAAAATGCTGACAAACATACCCTACTTCAATAGCATTTTTGTCTCAGCGGTGTTACCCAATTTTGGCATTTACAATTATTTTATTGATAATCCCTAGCCTGTATTTATCAAAAAATCAGATCTAATTTATCAATTTTATTAATTTTCATTGTTGATTTTGTATCTATTTCATAGTTAGAAAGTGATTGCTCCGTCGCAAGCTACGTTAATATTTAGGACATGTAAATAACATCACACAAGGAAATATTTTATTGATTTTGGGTCTTAAAATAACATTTGTTGTATAGACTCTCCGCTTTATTTCATTCTCTAGATTCAGTAGTTTCTTATTTAAGACAAACTATAATGAAGTTTGCCTATTTATAATTCTCCCTGATGTTTTAATAAAAAATGTTGAATTTGGGTAGCATTTTGAAATTGGGTTACATGACATTAGTTTAGTAGAAAAATATACTTTCATATTTTGATCTCAATTAAGAAAATACAATAAAGTTCCAGACAATAAATTTGCAACGAATGCCTGACTCAAGTTTTGTCTAATCAAGACCCGTCATAGGCATTATACCAAAAAGATTGAGGAGACCAAACACTAAATGAACATGAAGAGCTAAGGAAAATAAAATCAAAATAAGCCAAACTTGGACCCATATAATGACAAAGATCAAACTATGTCTGGATTAAGATATTTCTGAATTCTTCATCTACCGGTAAATTGGTTCAATGAATATCTTATGCAGCATCAGCATGGGCTCCAATAACATTGGATTTGATCAGGGTTGGCAAAGTATTGACCACCTGGAAAACCCGGGATTTCCTGGGCTGGGCAATACCCTTAAAATTGTGAAAAGTGGGCAATACTGGGTAATAAGAATTTTTTCATGAAAAAAAATCATATTTAATAATATTTTATCCTTCAAAATTATTCCTCGCCTACCAAATTCATGATTTGTATTTGACAGTTAATAAAACATTACCATTCATGCATTATTTCAATAATTTGTATATTTGCACTACTTTTTATACGACTACAAAAAATTTGCGGACGTATAATGGTATGATGCTGTTGTCGTCGTTGTCTGTTAACTTTAGTGTATACATGATAACTTTAGTTCTAGTAATCTGAATGCAATGAAATTTCACAATGATATTCCTTACTATTTAAGGATGGATGAGATTGATTTTGGGGGTCCCATCTGTTTTGGTTTCAAAATTAAATTATATGAAATTTTAAAGAAATAGGTTTCATTTTAAATAAAATGTTTTGCTGATAAAAAAATATGAGAATAAAACATTTTTTAAAGGGAGGGTTATCAGGGCTAGTATCATCCTAGCAGGACAAGCTTGATAAATAAAATTAAAATGTTATATATTCCTTATTTCTCTTTTCTTGTAGATGAGGAAGATTAATGATGGTCCAGATTAGGAAGTTGAAGATGGTTTATGGTTGGCGGTTAGAAAATGTGTTGCTTTTTGTCTTTTATCTTCATTATGTTATTCTACATGTTCATTTCCATATCACATGCTTAAAGAATTCAATTTTTTTATTTTTTTGCTGTCATCATCACACCTGCATAATGCATATAACAGAAATAAAATGAGAAAAGTATTTAAAAAAATATATAAAATGTAAAATAGAATAAAAAGAAATGTACTGTTATCCCCCAATTAATCATCTTCATATTTTTACTGATTACTCATTTTATAATATATTAGATTTTTAACATGTTTAAATTATTTGATTGGATGATTGTAATTCTTTCAATATGATTAAATTTTCTAAAAAGATTATAATTCAAATTAAATTTTGGAGGATGAAATGATAATCATCATAGAAATTGAAATAAAAGTTGATCATATGAATTAATTAAAACAATGAAATATGTAACATGCATAAGACCAACTGTATTTATGAGTTTGTCTCGGCTGCCACAAAAGTCGCAGGTATTACTTTCTGGGGGCGGTGTAAACTTTTTTGTAAGACTTTTGTGGAAAATGATTTACATGAAAAGTATAATAGCTAGACATCTGATATTTGGTATATAGACAGTTGGAGTTGTGGTCTACGCAACTGACACCATGCCATATGACCCTGACCCAAATTTCATGCTTCAACAACTCTGTGAACTTAGATCTTTTTGGGATCTTTTTGGTAAACTTCTTTGTAAGACTTTTGTAGAGGATTAAGTTACTTGAAAAGTATTATACCTAGGCATCTGATATTTAGAATGCAGACACTTGGGGTTGTTGTGTAATAAAGGCCTAAATAGATCATGAATAAGTTTCACAGTTGTGCTGACAGGCGAGACATACTATTAGTGGCCACACTTGTTTTTTTTTAATTTTTAACGTTTTTTGTCAAGACTGCTGTAAAAGTAGATTTTTTTTTTTTTTAAATATGAGAACAATACTTATGCATAAAAAAGTTCTTTTTTAATGTGATGAGTATAAAGTTATTTTTTTTATATGCTTTACCTTTGTTCCATATTTTTATTTATTTTCTGTATGTGTAGATATCTGGTTGTTTTGAATGTTGTCTTCTACATAGAAAACAAACCATCTATGAAAAATGTTTGATTTTAAATAAGTTGTAACCTATTTTTAAGAATTTTTAAGTAAAGCACCTGCTGATAAATATATGCAGAGATATTTATTTTCTTGCATATCTCTTTTAACATGTTTTCTATTTTGTAAAGTCATTTCTTGGTTTATTTAGTTTTCATGCTGATGATGAGAGGTTATTTACATCCAGCAGAAAACAGTTAGTTTATTTTATATATAAATTTCTTTTTTGGGGGCTACTGCAGTAAGGAGGTTTGGGAAGGCACTACATATATAATTAAAATTTTATGGGTGGCAGTATTTTTAGATGTGGAAGTATTTGATATTGAGACAAATGGGAGTGCTGAGAAATGATAAAAACTAAGTTTTTCCAACATAAAGGAAAATAATATTAAAAATTATGCTCAAATGGCATAAATAAAAAGTGCCTAATGCAATTAATTCTGGAAAAGAGCTCTTTTTATTTTTTATCAATAGAGAGCCAAAGAAACCATGCTGTTTACCAAAGCCTCAGTAAGTTGTGAAGAAGTCCTTATGCTTGCCAAAACAGTTTTGAAATTAATATACAATGCTTATTATTATTTGAAAAGTATTTGTACATAGATATCTCAGCTATCATTATTTGTAGGCTTTTGATATTTGGTATGTAGCTTTAGGTGGAGGTCCCATATGGTGGGATACATTTTCAGGTCTGTGGATCATCTTCTTCCTGTTTAACAAGCCGACTTAGACTTTTTTCACTAAAAATCAGGGTTGAAAATTTTTGTAACAGATTTCTCAGCAAATAAAAATTGTAGGTATTTGATATTTAGTATATAGCTTAAGATAGGAGTCCCATATGGTTGGATATGTTTTCAGGTCTGTCGATCATCTGCTTTATGTTTAACGAGCTGACTAAGACATTTTCACTAAATTTTCAGGGTTGAAAATTTTCATAACAGATTTCTCAGCAACTATTAATTGTAGGCTTTAGAACTTTGGTATGAAGCTTCAGGTGGGGGTCCCATATGGTGGGATACGTTTACAGGTCTGTCAATCATCTACTTCCTGTTTAATGAGCTGACTTTAATTTTTTTCACTAAATTTTCAGGGTTGAAAATTTTCGTAACAGATTTCTAACAACTATTAATTGTAGGGTTTGATATTTAGTATTAAGCTTCAAGTGGTGGTCCCATATGGTGGGATACGTTTTCAGGTCTGTCCATCATCTACTTCCTGTTTAACAATCCCACTTGGAAAGACAACAACTCTGACTTTTTTATTCCTAACTCAAAATAGATAATCTCTTTCCATAATGTGAACAAGTGGGGTATGTGAGCGTGCTCACTAAGGTTCTTTCATATTTCTATGTTTTTGAAAAGAAATTGACCGTAATGAAAAACCTAAGGCTGAGAATTTTCATTTCCTGCCAAAACTTTAAATTCTCATATCTTTTAAACTAAATCATTTACCTATGGACTTTTTTGCTTAATGTACTTTTTTCTGAGATCCTTACAAACATTACAGCTAATTTTTCTGAAGATTCAATTATAATGACTTTCAGGTGTGTATCTCCTTAATTTGAAATCAAGCATCAGACATCATCAGTCATGCAAGTTACTGAAGTTTTTACTTTTATTACACCTGCAAAGTCTGAGGGTATATAGGAATCGCCCTGTCTGTCCGTCTGTGACTCTGTCCTCACATCTTTTAAGTGCGACTCTCCCTAAACCATCAATATACTTTTTGATAAAACCACATGAAGGAAGTTTATCATATGAATATGTGCATAAAAAATTCATTGTTATGGATTATCGTTCAGGGTAGATAATTGAACCTATTTTTTTTTCCACCATGAGTTCAATATGAAGCAGGGGTATCCTTTCATGAATTTTTTATTTATTTATTTGTACTTAGTAATTGTTAACTCTATGTTATTTATTATGGCAAATGTACATTACAATGCATATTTTATTTGAATCATTGTTATTTGCTACCTATGGTAGATGATTTTAAGAAAAAATTAATGTTAATGAATCCTTTCAAAGTGATTTCAAAATGTGATATACTAAAATTGTATTGTTAAAATATATTTGTATTTTGTATTTGAAACATAGTTATTTTCTAAATAGAATTTGTATTTGTATTTAAGGAATTTTGATTATTAAGAGTTAATTCAATGAGTAGAATGTGTTGTAAAGCATTATCTAATCATGTTAAAAGTTATGGAAAAAAAACAAAAAACAAATGAACTATTATTATACATGTATTAGTAGCAAGAAAATTTTTTTAAGCAATCATGAAATAATATGCAATTTAATTTCTTTACATCTTGATCATCATCTTTTTGTACTATTAAAAACCATGGTAGACTCAATAAATTTATCATTTAAAAATGTTTCATTATTATTTTTGTCCCCCGCCGCAACAAGGAGCAGGGACATAGAAATGCCGGGCGTCCGTCCATTGTTCGTCCGTCACGCTTTTTGTAAGCGCTCTCAAGGCTACAAATTTTATTGGATTTTCATGAAATTTATTCCAAATGTTTATATCACTGATACCTTGGACAAGTTCGAAAATCAGCATTTTTCGATAATTTTTGTAGGAGTTATGGGACTTTTACCATAAAAATGACTCTGTTTTTTGCTAAACAGACCTTGTAAACGCTCTCATCCCTACAGATGTTGACAGATTTTCATGAAATTTATACCAAATGTTTATATCACTAATACCTTGGTCAAGTTCGACAATCAGCATTTTTTGATAATTTTTGTAGGAGTTAGGGGACTTTGACCATAAAACGACTCTGTTTTTTTGCAAAACAGACCTTGTAAGCGCTCTCATCCCTACAGATATTGACAGATTTTCATGAAATTTATACCAAATGTTTATATCACTAATACCTTGGTCAAGTTCGACAATCAGCATTTTTCAATAATTTTTGTAGGAGTTAGGGGACTTTGACCATAAAAACAACTCTATTTTTTTGCATAACAGACCTTGTAAGCGCTCTCATCCCTACAGATGTTGACGGATTTTCATGAAATTAATTCCAAATATTTATATCACTAATATCTTGGTCAAGTTTGACAATCATCATTTTTTGATAATTTTTGTAGGAGTTAGGGGACTTTGACCATAAAAACAACTCTGTTTTTTTTGTAAAACAGACCTTGTAAGCGCTCTCATCCCTACAGATGTAGACAGATTTTCATGAAATTTATACCAAATGTTTATGCCACTAATACATTGGTCAAGTTCGACAATCAGCATTTTTTGATAATTTTTGTAGGAGTTAGGGGACTTTGACCATAAATACGACTCTGTTTTTTTGCAAAACAGACCTTGTAAGCGCTCTCATCCCTACAGATGTTGACGGATTTTCATCAAATTAATTCCAAATGTTTATATCACTAATATCTTGGTCAAGTTTGACAATCAGCATTTTTGATAATTTTTGTAGGAGTTAAGGGACTTTGACCATAAAAACGACTCTTTTTTTTTGTAAAACAGAACTTGATAGCGCTCTCATCCCTACAAATGTTGACGGATTTTCATGAAATTTATACCAAATGTTTAAACCACTAATACCTTGGTCAAGTTTAAAAATCAGATGTGTTTGATAATTTTTGCTTCACTGGCGGGGGACCCTGGAATTCCATTCTTGTAATTATTAAATTAGGAACTTATTTCCTACGCTCATTTGCCTACATTCCTCTTTTGTCAACTACAAAATCATTTATTTTAAGAAAGCATAATAAAATACTGTAAGAGCAAGAACTCAAGTATAAAAAAAAAGGAATTAAGCAGAATTCAAACACTGAACAAAACACATGGCAGGCAAAGCTTGAGTGACATTAGAAAGATCTTTTTCCAATTTGCCATCTTTCAGAGGAGCAAATATATTTTTTTGTGACACAATACAGAACATGTTTTAGCGTAGTACCAAATTGATTTAAAAAAGTTTACATGGTTATTAAAATAGTCAAGCATCTACTTTTAGTATCAACACACAGTTGAGAATTGCTTTTAAATGAAGCCACACAATACTTTTTTTCACTCTATAAAGTTCTTCCATGTACATTAACACTTTGGCAACAATGTGCAACTTGTAATAAAACTTTATGTCTCTTTCTCTCCTGCTTCGTAATTTTTTGTGCTATCTTTTTAGCTCATTTTGCCAGGTGAGCTTACATCATCATTATATGTCTACTGTTGTCTCTAGTCCATAATTTCATAAATTGCTTTCTCTGTAACTAATGAACCAATTAAAATTTACCAAAAAAAGCAAAGCACTAATGGGGCATTCGAATGTCCGAAAGGGCAACAACAAAACCAGTAAAATGAATGATAACGGAACAGAAATCAACAACATAAACTCAATTCCTAACAAATCTTTGATGGAACAAACAATCATAATTTGAAATGATGATTTAATCAAACACATAATTACATGACGGATGTTGCTAGAATAGTACATATGGCCAAACACTTAATATGGCTTATTACTGAAACTATAATATATAGAGAAAATATGACTCTTAAGGCCCTTCAGTATCTAAAATTCTTCCAAAGTCTCTGTTTAGCCCACCTGGACCAAAGGTCCATGTGTGCTTATACCATCACTTGGCGTCCGTCGACGTCTGTCTTCTGTCGTCCTCGTCTGTTAACAATTTTCAAAATTTTCTGCTCTGAAGCTACTGAACAGAATTTAATGAAACTTGATATGAATGATCCTTAGGGTATCCTGCACCAATCCTGTGTTTCGATTTTTGATCCATCAAAAAACATGGTCACCCTGGCTAAAAATAGACCAGAGTGGTCAGACTACTGTTTTTGGCTTGTAGTTCAAAAAGTATAAGAGATAGATGAAATCTGATGCCACCCTACTACTTCAGCATCAAAAGTTCTCCATTTATTCGAAGTTGTCAGCTGATCCCTTACAGGGGTTACAGCCCCTTATAGGTGAAAAATAGCGTTTTTTCATGTTTTGGCTTACAGAATGAAAACTATTGCAGGTACAGAAAAGCTGCTGCTTGCTTAAATGTGCATCTCATTTAGCTCTACAGTCTCCACAGGGTCGAAGTTGTCAGATGAACCCTTATAGGAGTTACAACCCCTTAAAGGCGAAAAATAGTGTTTTTGGCCTATAGAATGAAAACTATTGCAGGTAGAGAAAAACTGTTGCTTGTTTAAATGTTCAGCTCATTTACATCTACAAAAGCTTTTTATAGGGTCGAAGATGTTAGATGACCACTTATAGGGGTTGCAGCCCCTTAAAGGCATGGCATATAGAATGAAAACTATTGCAGGTAGAGAAAAGCTGTTGCTTGCTTAAATGTTCAGCCCATTTACATCTACAAAATTCTTTATAGGTTCAAAGTTGTCAGATGACCACTTATAGGGGTTGCAGTCCCTTAAAGGCGAAACTTAGTGTTTTTAGTCTTTAGAATGAAAACTATTGTAGATAGAGAAAAGCTGTTGCTTGCTTAAATGTTCAGCTCATTTAGCTCTTCAAAAGTCCTCATTGGGTCGAAGTTTTCAGGTCACCCCTTATAGGGGTACGGCCCCTTAAAGGCGAAAAATAGTGTTTTTGGTCTATAAAATGAAAACTATTGCAGATAGAGAAAAGCTGCTGCTTGCTTAAATATTCAGCTCATTTAGCTCTACAAAAGTCCTCATTTGGTCGAGGTTTTCAGATGACCTCTTATAGGGGTTACAGCCCCTTAAAGCTGTTGCTTGCTTAAATGTTCAGCTTATTCAGCTCTACAAAATTCTTCATAGGGTTGACATCAAGACCAGGTGAGCGATTCAGGCTCCTGGGAGCCTCTTATTGACTCAAGTTGTCAGAGGACTCACTGGTGTTGAAACATGATTATGATTATAAAAGCTTTATTGTTGGTTGCTTAAAATGTAAATCAGAAAAAAAAATCACACTCCCTTAAGATACTTGTAATGCACTTTTATAAATATGTAAAAACTTATTTTTTTCTCTACAAAATTATCACTCAACAAAAATGTTCTATGTACAAATTTTTAAAGTCTTGAATAGAAGCGTGTTACTTCCTATTCTACGATTGAAAGCTACTAGTACATATTTCATTTCCAGTCCAAAGAAACATTTTAAAAAGGTCACCATCGTGAGTATGCAAGTTTTTTCCAATTCCAAATGTGAGGAAGACAGCAATGGTAGAAAAGACCTTTGAGGTATTAACCTCGGATCAATCAGAACTGACAAACTGACTGTAATGTTGACAGGAATGATTGGTTGTAAATGTATTGACTAAATCAAAATATCTTGCAGAAAGAACAAGTTGCTAATCTTGAAGTGAATAAATCATGTCACTTCGAACACCTAAGGTGTTGGTAAGATTTCGGTGCGTCCTAGTACATATTTTACTTTTTATACTGATCATGAGTTCTTGTCATTTTTATACCCCTGCTTCGAAGGAGAGGGAGGTATACTGGTTTACCTCTGTCCGTTCGTCCTTCCGTCCGTCCGCAACATAATTTTCGTAACATTTTTCGTCCTTTTTTTCAGCAACTACATATTACAGTGGCTTGAAATTGAGTATAGGGCATCGGTATGAGGACTTTATTGCGGGTATTGAAATAAGGGTCTGTCCGATATCTACTTCCTGTTTACCGATTTAGTCAAAATTTTCAACATTACTGGTCAATTGTTGAACTTTTTTGTAACAGTTTTCTGAACTACTACAAATCACAGTAGCTTGAAATTTGGTATATGGCTTCTGTATCATATGAGGTTCTTTATCGCGAGTACTGAAATAAAATATGTCAGACATCTACTTCCTGTTAACCTACTTAGTAAATTTTCAAGTTTACTAGTCAATTGTTGAAAATTTTCGTAACAGTTTTGTCCGCCACTATTCGTCACAGGACTTGATATTTAGTATATATGAGTTCAGTATCAAGTCCTTTATTGCGTATAGGTCTGTCAGATACCCACTTCCTGTTTATCAACATAGTTAATTTTGGGGTAGCGGGGGTATACTGAGTGAGTAGTAGCTCACAGATTCCTTGTTTCCAGAGTCATGTTACCGCCAGTTTTGCTTCTTGCCCCTTATACCCAGTGAAAGAGCATGTAGCATACATGTTTGTCCAAACTAAAGAAGGTTTACGGTTTTTGAAATCCATTTAGGACCGGGAGTGTTTTCCATAAACTTTTAAAATTATGGTGAAAGAGGTAATGAGCAAACAAAATTCATCACGACATTATTAGTCTAGGGTTTAGTGGTTGCTAAGAAACAAGGTCATTTTAACAAAATTACCGACTGGGATACTTAACCTCATATGATCAAAAAGAAGACATTTTAACAAGGCAAAGTCATACCAGAGAAATCGAAAATCGCAATGGTCCTGACTTGGTGCAGGTGTTTAAAGGATTTTGTAATTTGAACCAGGTTGGCGGCCCGGATCCAAGGAAAGGCAAATCGGGAAAACGCCCCCCCCCAACCCTAAAACTGACAAAAATTAATATATGTGTTTTGCATCAAATCCACGTAAAAAAACCCAAAAAATCGCACCTCGCTCCGTTCGACGAAAAACGACAGCTATATTTTTTAACGCCTCTTCCTAAACTAAGATCCTGGATATCCCCCCCCTAGGTTTTTATCCATTAAATTCAAAAGAACATATCCACAGTCAGCTAGATATGGTTAAGACCTATTCTTTTCCAATTTATTATTTAATTTCTATCTTTTAACTGCAAATGATCAGTCTTTCTCGAAATTATGCATGCTCTTTTTTACTAGTATATAAAATGTAGCAATGAGAATTCATTGTAAAATTACCCACAGTTAGGTCTTATGCAGCATTTTTCGAAAACATACGGCATTTGCTGAGAATTAAAAAAAATCCATATTTATTGGTACGTAAAGGCAAATTGAAATATAATGTATTGATAACTTGCCTTTTTCATGAGTTATCGCTCTTGTATCGGCTTTTCTTATGCATCTCACTTTTAACATGTATATGAAAGTGATGTTATATAATGGCCCTGTCACACTATAACGTTTTAGCCAACGCGTGCCGACGTTTTAGAATATATTTTCAACACGCTGGTGTGCGTTGCGTAAGTTTTGTATACGTTATGAACACGCTTCAAACACGTTAGCGAACGTCAGCGTGCGTCGGTGAACGTCGGGTGCGTCGCAAATTTTTCAACATGCTTAAAATTTCCAACGTTCGCCAACGTGTTAGAAATAAATTATTCGAACGCTAGGCATAAGTTAGAAGGACGTTATACACACGCTGATGTACGCTATGTGGTCGTTGTGCGCACGCTGAAATGCGTTTGACGAACGCTAAGCTAAATGGAAACGAACGTGTCTAGCGATAATGCAGCGCACGTCTAGCGTCAGTCCAACGACCAAGAAACCTATTCAACGTATTTACAACGTGTACAGAGCGCACAGAGCGTCATTGTAACGAACGAATAGCGTATCAACTCTAGAATTTTATAAGTTAGATTGAATTACAAGGGGGGAAGTCAATTTCAAAAGCTTCAAATTCTAATTCAAACCTGAAATTATTTTTTTTTACAAAAAACAATGAACAAAGCCAAAAAAATCTTGAATATAACAAGGATAACTTAGATGGTCAGGAATTGAAAGTAATTCTTGCAAATTGTAATACACCTGTCGTGTTTTCGGTGGACATTTTTTTGGTAAAAAAAATACTCAAATACAACGAGTACGGCAGTCTAACTTCAATACTAATTTGAAATAATGTGTAATTTAATATTCAATAAGCACGCACGTTTTTCTCTATTAAAGACATCCGGCATGCTGTTGGCGATCATTTAGGATTAGTCAACGTTTAAAAAAGGATGCTAGGCAAACACTACAGACCGTTATTTCTTTCATGTAAATACTCATTTGAGATTTTGAGAGTTTGTTAACAAGCACCTGCATTCCTCTCTGTATATTTTTGACATATCAAAATATAAAATCTACACTATATTTTATTCCTTTAGACTGGGTGCAAAATCATCACTTTTGGTTAAAAAACGGCTTAAGAATAATTATACATTCATATTACCAGAACGCTGAAACAATAAATTTATAACGAAACTAAATTTACATGATGTATCTATAATTATTAATTAATCCAGCAATACATTGAAGCCAGATAATAGACCTAATTGGGCTATTATGAAATAATACTAAAAAAAGAACAGAAATCCTAGGTCTCCCCACCGAGAGAAAAAATTATAAGTTAGACTAACGCTATGAATGCGTTCTGCAGTCGTCACACATTCGCTAGGCAAACGTCAATAACGCCGGACAAACGCTATAGATAAGTTTTGAATAAGTTTGTCGTGCGTTGCAGGTAGTTAGTCTGACGCTTTGTGGTCGTTCACCGAGATATTTTTTAAACTTTTTACAGCGACTGCCAACGTGTTCCAACGTTTTAGAACATTATTCGAACGTTCGGCACGCGTTGCCTAAAACGTTATAGTGTGACAGGGCCATAAGTAGATGATTATTTTATATTGATTGGAAACGGACGGCATACATCTTTGTATTCTTTCATTGTGGTTTCCAAATTCTATTCATTTTCTATTTTTATTACTTCTGAATTTTGGTTATAAAATAGCTAATATTGCCCTCAACCACATTTTGTACTTTTCACAACACAAACTTGTCTTGCTATTAACAACTTCATTAACTGTCGCATTCGTGTGAAACAAATTGGCATGATTTTTGCCGAGATCATTGCGCGGAGACACACAGGAACACCAACAGCTTTTCTTGAATTATGGGTTAAATGTAACATTTCTCAGAGTTTTAATAGAAAATAATGAGATGTGGAATGAGTGACACAGCGACACAGCCCACAATCAAGCGATTTAGTCGACTAGTTTGTCTCCAGTAGATGTCCCTTTCTCCAGTGTATTTATAGCCCGGGTAGATTCAACGAACAAGCATGTTTATAACCCGGAGGAGGCCACCAATACATACCACAGGAATCGGAAAATGGTGTCTCGATCGAATTAGGTAACGTTACTGTTTTATTAAAAAAAATAACATGGTTTTGAGTAAACGAACTAAATTCAAATGATCTTTGTTGTTTTGTTTGTTTACTGTATTTTGGTATTGTTTTTTTTCCCTTCATAATATGCTGCTTTTTAATTCTAATAATAAAACCCTTTGTTCGCTCACTCGCGAGGGTTTTAAAGGGTTCCCATTTAATGTAATGTAAGTTAAAGACTGTTTTGTTGCGATTTTTGAGTTGCTATGGATATATTTTTTAATAATTTGATGGTAAATTCGTGATATTTAAACCAAAAACATTAGGTTTTATCAAAAAATCATATTTTCATCATATTTTGATCTCGAAATTCATAGTAAAGTTCAGGATCAAAGCTTAGAAAGTGACAATTTTATCAACATATCTACTATCTTGAGCAATTTCAACTTAAATATAAAAAGTCAAAAACATTCTCATGATATTCTTTCACGTGTATTCTTTCAGTTCAGTGCCATTTCAGTTGCTATGAATGCTAAACATGTAATTTAGTAGCTTCGTAGCTCCGCCTAATCAGAAAGATGCCAAAGGAGCTACATTATTGCAGCTATGATTACTTTCGGGTCTATTTGTCAATCACTATAGTAATGAGTTTCATCTTATATAATGACACATTGATTAAGGTAAAAAGTCTAAGTTAGAATAATAAAAACGTCCGTCCATATTTAATTGACACTCACTGGCGCAATTCACTAAAGTTATTTTTTACATGTAAATTAACTTTAATTCATGACAAACTTTCTTTTGCATTAAAATCAAAAAGACATAAAAAATAAACAAAAAATTTTAAAAAAGGAGCTATGTAAATTCTAGGGAAAATGTAACGTTATGCACGCAATTTATTTTTTTCGGCAGAAAAGGGGGGGATTCTAGAGAATTTTTTCAATTGCATTGTGAGCAAGATCTGTTAATGCTAGGAGTTTCCGTTTCCATTTTAAAGACTTAAGTTGCCGGGAAGGGTAAGATTATGTGTTAACTCCGGTACTCGTCTGAAAAATTTTTAACAAGGTAAAATTTGTTTTTTTCTAAAAATCTATAAAAAAAAATGCCATAGTTATAAAAATATAATGAGATGTGATATAAATGTTCGCAACACAACTTACATTTTTTTGCGACAATAAAAAAATTTTGACAATTTAAAAGAGCAAAGTTAGTTTTCATTTCAATTAGTTTTTTTTTTTCAATTTATTTTTATATGATTTTAAACTACTTTTTAACATAAACAAAAAATTAACAAATATTTTTTTTCAGACCAGGGTCTAATAAAGGAGACAATGAGATGTATAAGTCTATTTTTGATGCTAATAGCCTTCTACTCGGTTAGGACTAATATCATTCTTATAGATACGGCCGCCCCAACAACGAGTTCGTCGGATGGTCAGTATTACTTAAGGGGTACAGAACACCTAAGGGAGATAACTCTTAAATACCACTTGAATGTTTTAGTCAGGCACATTTATTCAAAGACTAGAAAGCTTCTCAATGATCAAATATGAAATTTTGAAACTCAATTATGTTCTATGAAAATTTTCGCAAGAAACTTGTGGTTCAATTTCTTAAAATTTTGCATGGTATCTCAGGAGGGGGTCATGGCCCATTTGGTATCTTCGGGGGGTCATGCCCAATTTGGTATCTTTGGGGGTCATGCCCCACCCCTCAAATTACAAAATACAATATTATATACTCATATAAAAATCTGTATTGTGATTCGCTAGGACGCAGTCATGTGACATGTGATATTCCGCTGGGTCAACCTGTAATCGTTGGGTCGCATGGTAAGGTCACCCTCTCGTGAGATTTTGCACGTGAGACCCGCGCTTTTTTCTTGAACATTGTATGAGCTGGAGTTTTTTCCAATATAAAAAGGTGGAAATGTAAGAAATATGTTTCAAAGATTAATATTAAATTGTTTCATTTAAATATTCGATATAATATAACAGTTATCACCCTAGATGATATGTGACCCGGCATTTCTTTCCCCTCGAAAAGAAAGGTCACCCTCGGGGCAAGCCCTCGGGTGACCTTACTTTCTCGTGGAAAGAAACCACCGGGTCACACACCAACTAGGGTGATAATTGTATATTATATTCTGAAAACGATTTAAATCCCCACCCTATAACCATATATATTATTACTCCTTATGATAAGACGAATCCTTTGGAACCATAAGGAATCTGAGGGGGGTCATTATCATTGCCCTCACCCCGCAAATGAAAAATACTTATTATTCTGAATACCATGGAGATCCCCACCCTATAACCATATATATCATTACTCCTTATGATAAGACAAATCATTTGGTACCTTAGGGGGGATGGGGGGGGTCATGAACCACCCCTCATATGACAAAATACTAGATATTCTGAATACCACGGAGATCCCCACCCTATAACCATATATATTATTACTCCTTATGATAAGACAAATCATTTGGTACCTTAGGGGGGTGGGGTCATGAACCACCCCTCATATGACAAAACACTAGATATTCTGAAAACCATTGATATCCCCATTCTCTAACCATATATGTTAATACTCTTTGTAATAAGATAAATCATTTGGTACCATAGGAAGGTTTGAATGGGTCGGTCATTCCCCACCCCCTCAAATGAAAAATACTAAATATTCTGAAAACCATTGAGATCCCCGCCCTAAAACCCTGTATATCATTACTCCTTATGATAAGACAAATCATTTGGTACCATAGGGGGTTTCAGGGTGGATGTCATTCCACATCCCCTCAAATGAAAAATACTAAATATTCTGAAAACCATTGAGATCCCCACCCTATAACCATATATATTATTACCTCTTATGAAATCATATTTCTAAATACTGGTTGAAAGAACTGGTGCCTTCCTAAATGAACTTGGTATATGTTCAGGAATATAACCGTTTAGAGTGCATTTCGCTTAAAAGATAAAAACTTTAATTTGTTTCTCAAATAAAAAAATACAAGTTAGATTTTATATGTAAACACAACATTTTGAAGTCATTTTCAGATAGCAAGCCTAATTCAGATGAAATGTGATCAATCATAATTTGCAAATCCAAGTCGAATCTCTTATAAAGCAGATGATTTGATTCAGGGACGTTTCTTTTAGGGGTGTTGCTGCTGTTACTTCTTTCCGTCTTTGCATCCAGTGGCTTTGATATAAGGAGACTGGACTTGAGAAGATTGCTGCTTTATTTGGCCTTTACTTCAATGTTTACAAGTATGTCATTCATACTGTCATCCAGTACTACCATGATGATGTACTTACCACTCTTACCAGTAATGATGGGTTAGTAATGCATAAATTTACGGTCTTAGTCGGTTTGATATCATTAGAGCCCCTCAAGTTTTCATTTCGTCCGTCCGTCCGTCCGACCGACCACATTTTTGTAAAAGCTCTGCTTATAACCAAAATCTATGAAAGTTACAGACATAAAACTTTAAATCAGCTATTTAGTCAGAAGCAGATGTACCAATGGGAAATCCAAATGTCCGAAATTGCAGAGACAAAACCAGTACACACAAACAAGGACAGGACGAAAAAACAGACAATAAAGAAACACGGAAACACAAAAATTACTGAATATCAATTAACAACGCGAACTCTATTCGTAATGAGAGTGAACTCGTGTCCTTTGGAAGAGTAAGCGACTCCTGCCTGCTGTAGCACACCCGTCGCGCTGCCAATTTCCAATTCATTGTGTCAAATCCGATCAAGGAAGACAAAACAAGACCATATGACAAACCAACATCTGCACTCATCACAGAGGTAGAAATCCCATATTTGCCAATGTGTGCATAATGTCTACCGTATAATGTCTTTAGTGACGACAACAAACGAGGAGCAACATCACCTTGTGTTAACAATTTTTGTTTCGTGAGTGACGACAGCAACCGAGGAGCAGCATAACCTTGTGTATAAAATTTTTGTGTCAAACGTGAAGCTTTGCTAAAGAAATCGATGTAATTCCCGCCAGCTCTGGAATAACGAATCAATTGTGATACGTAAACTCCATAAGCTGGAGTGGACGGAATGTTGCTACAAAAGAAGGGAAAGGTGACAATTGGAAAGTTGAAGTCATCACGTTTGTCATAGAGCTTTGTTGAAAGTTTTCCTTGAGAGTCTATTTCAAGATGAAGATCTAAATATGAAGCAGACATCCTAGAATCCGATTTGTCCTTTGTCTCAAGTTCCTGAGGATATATGAGATGTAAAAAGTCACAAAATCAGGAATTGTTCAGTGAAAGGACATCGTTACCTTTACCTTGTTTACCTTGACTGTCAGATCTTCAATTAGGCATGCTGCCTCTCTGATCCATTTCAATTACTGTGTTTGTTGCACCAGCATACGGCCCATAGAAATCTGGTTCAAATTTTATAGGAAAGTTTTTCCAATGTTTATTGAGTGCACTTTAAAACTTTTTACAGTGTCGCACGACGTTCGACAAGAGCGAGTTCCAGTTGTCAACTACTCTCTGTGAAAAAATAAATTTGCGAATGTTTGTTCTGCAGTGCTTTTTGTAGATCTTGTATTTGTGGCCTCTAGTTGACGTCTATTTGAGGAGGAACATTTAATTCTTTGCTTCAACTTTATCTATTTCTTTTATTATTTTGTAACTTTCCACCATGATATCTGCTCAGGCCCTCCTGTATTGTAGTGATGGCAGTCCAAGGCTTTTAGCATGTCTGCATAGCTAAGATGGTTGATTTCTTACACTAGTTTTGTTGCTCTACGTTGTATATATACATTTTCAATTGATATTGCTTCTCTCTTGTTCTATTCTAGATGTTGCCTGACTTGTCCATTTCATATAAAGGTTATGAACATCTCTTAATCAATAAAGGCATTTAAAGGTCCGACTAATAATCCCTAGTTTTTGGTTTGTTTGCTTTTTTGACTTGTGAATTGATATGTGCTTGAAAATTTAGCTTATTGTCAATGATAATTCCTAGATCTCTTTCGTTGGTGGCTGTTTCAATTTGATGTTCGGCTATGCTGTATTTTGCCTCAGATACTGTTTCTAAGTGTATATGTTTACATGTAGCCTTTTTGAATTTATTCAAAGACTAGAAAGCTTCTCAATGATCAAATATGAAATTTTGAAACTCAATTATGTTCTATGAAAATTTTCGCAAGAAACTTGTGGTTCAATTTCTTAAAATTTTGCATGGTATCTCAGGAGGGGGTCATGGCCCATTTGGTATCTTCGGGGGGTCATGCCCAATTTGGTATCTTTGGGGGTCATGCCCCACCCCTCAAATTACAAAATACAATATTATATACTCATATAAAAATCTGTATTGTGATTCGCTAGGACGCAGTCATGTGACATGTGATATTCCGCTGGGTCAACCTGTAATCGTTGGGTCGCATGGTAAGGTCACCCTCTCGTGAGATTTTGCACGTGAGACCCGCGCTTTTTTCTTGAACATTGTATGAGCTGGAGTTTTTTCCAATATAAAAAGGTGGAAATGTAAGAAATATGTTTCAAAGATTAATATTAAATTGTTTCATTTAAATATTCGATATAATATAACAGTTATCACCCTAGATGATATGTGACCCGGCATTTCTTTCCCCTCGAAAAGAAAGGTCACCCTCGGGGCAAGCCCTCGGGTGACCTTACTTTCTCGTGGAAAGAAACCACCGGGTCACACACCAACTAGGGTGATAATTGTATATTATATTCTGAAAACGATTTAAATCCCCACCCTATAACCATATATATTATTACTCCTTATGATAAGACGAATCCTTTGGAACCATAAGGAATCTGAGGGGGGTCATTATCATTGCCCTCACCCCGCAAATGAAAAATACTTATTATTCTGAATACCATGGAGATCCCCACCCTATAACCATATATATCATTACTCCTTATGATAAGACAAATCATTTGGTACCTTAGGGGGGATGGGGGGGGTCATGAACCACCCCTCATATGACAAAATACTAGATATTCTGAATACCACGGAGATCCCCACCCTATAACCATATATATTATTACTCCTTATGATAAGACAAATCATTTGGTACCTTAGGGGGGTGGGGTCATGAACCACCCCTCATATGACAAAACACTAGATATTCTGAAAACCATTGATATCCCCATTCTCTAACCATATATGTTAATACTCTTTGTAATAAGATAAATCATTTGGTACCATAGGAAGGTTTGAATGGGTCGGTCATTCCCCACCCCCTCAAATGAAAAATACTAAATATTCTGAAAACCATTGAGATCCCCGCCCTAAAACCCTGTATATCATTACTCCTTATGATAAGACAAATCATTTGGTACCATAGGGGGTTTCAGGGTGGATGTCATTCCACATCCCCTCAAATGAAAAATACTAAATATTCTGAAAACCATTGAGATCCCCACCCTATAACCATATATATTATTACCTCTTATGAAATCATATTTCTAAATACTGGTTGAAAGAACTGGTGCCTTCCTAAATGAACTTGGTATATGTTCAGGAATATAACCGTTTAGAGTGCATTTCGCTTAAAAGATAAAAACTTTAATTTGTTTCTCAAATAAAAAAATACAAGTTAGATTTTATATGTAAACACAACATTTTGAAGTCATTTTCAGATAGCAAGCCTAATTCAGATGAAATGTGATCAATCATAATTTGCAAATCCAAGTCGAATCTCTTATAAAGCAGATGATTTGATTCAGGGACGTTTCTTTTAGGGGTGTTGCTGCTGTTACTTCTTTCCGTCTTTGCATCCAGTGGCTTTGATATAAGGAGACTGGACTTGAGAAGATTGCTGCTTTATTTGGCCTTTACTTCAATGTTTACAAGTATGTCATTCATACTGTCATCCAGTACTACCATGATGATGTACTTACCACTCTTACCAGTAATGATGGGTTAGTAATGCATAAATTTACGGTCTTAGTCGGTTTGATATCATTAGAGCCCCTCAAGTTTTCATTTCGTCCGTCCGTCCGTCCGACCGACCACATTTTTGTAAAAGCTCTGCTTATAACCAAAATCTATGAAAGTTACAGACATAAAACTTTAAATCAGCTATTTAGTCAGAAGCAGATGTACCAATGGGAAATCCAAATGTCCGAAATTGCAGAGACAAAACCAGTACACACAAACAAGGACAGGACGAAAAATCAGACAATAAAGAAACACGGAAACACAAAAATTACTGAATATCAATTAACAACGCGAACTCTATTCGTAATGAGAGTGAACTCGTGTCCTTTGGAAGAGTAAGCGACTCCTGCCTGCTGTAGCACACCCGTCGCGCTGCCAATTTCCAATTCATTGTGTCAAATCCGATCAAGGAAGACAAAACAAGACCATATGACAAACCAACATCTGCACTCATCACAGAGGTAGAAATCCCATATTTGCCAATGTGTGCATAATGTCTACCGTATAATGTCTTTAGTGACGACAACAAACGAGGAGCAACATCACCTTGTGTTAACAATTTTTGTTTCGTGAGTGACGACAGCAACCGAGGAGCAGCATAACCTTGTGTATAAAATTTTTGTGTCAAACGTGAAGCTTTGCTAAAGAAATCGATGTAATTCCCGCCAGCTCTGGAATAACGAATTAATTGTGATACGTAAACTCCATAAGCTGGAGTGGACGGAATGTTGCTACAAAAGAAGGGAAAGGTGACAATTGGAAAGTTGAAGTCATCACGTTTGTCATAGAGCTTTGTTGAAAGTTTTCCTTGAGAGTCTATTTCAAGATGAAGATCTAAATATGAAGCAGACATCCTAGAATCCGATTTGTCCTTTGTCTCAAGTTCCTGAGGATATATGAGATGTAAAAAGTCACAAAATCAGGAATTGTTCAGTGAAAGGACATCGTTACCTTTACCTTGTTTACCTTGACTGTCAGATCTTCAATTAGGCCTCTCTGATCCATTTCAATTACTGTGTTTGTTGCACTAGCATACGGCCCATAGAAATCTGGTTCAAATTTTATCGGAAAGTTTTTCCAATGTTTATTGAGTGCATTTTAAAACTTTTTACAGTGTCGCACGACGTTCGACAAGAGCGAGTTCCAGTTGTCAACTACTCTCTGTGAAAAAATAAATTTGCGAATTTTTGTTCTGCAGTGCTTTTTGTAGATCTTGTATTTGTGGTCTCTAGTTGACGTCTATTTGAGGAGGAACATTTAATTCTTTGCTTCAACTTTATCTATTTCTTTTATTATTTTGTAACTTTCCACCATGATATCTGCTCAGGCCGTCCTGTATTGTAGTGATGGCAGTCCAAGGCTTTTAGCATGTCTGCATAGCTAAGATGGTTGATTTCTTACACTAGTTTTGTTGCTCTACGTTGTATATATACATTTTCAATTGATACGATATTGAGATGTGGAATAAGTGTACGCGACACAACAAACATAAACAAACAGCAATTCAAAAATTCACAACGGAAAACAGCAAGCAGTCTTCAACATGACCATAGGTCACTGCTTACCGTCTTGCATTGGCCCAAGACTTATAATACAATACAAAAGTATCAAAACCAATCCCTAAATCATTAACGAAAGACTCAATTCTTGACATAAAACAGTTAACATAGAATGACAAGGACAAACAAAGGCTTTGGCAAAGTTTCCTGGCTAAGACAGGCACATATAAAATGTGGCGGGGTTAAACTAGTTTTTTGGATCCAACCTTCCCCCTATTGATAAGCTTGCACAAAGCTACATGATATTGCTTCTCTCTTGTTCTATTCTAGATGTTGCCTGACTAGTCCATTTCATATAAAGGTTATGAACATCTCTTAATCAATAAAGGCATTTAAAGGTCCGACTAATAATCCCTAGTTTTTGGTTTGCTTTTTTGACTTGTGAATTGATATGTGCTTGAAAATTTAGCTTATTGTCAATGATAATTCCTAGATCTCTTTCGTTGGTGGCTGTTTCAATTTGATGTTCGGCTATGCTGTATTTTGCCTCAGATACTGTTTCTAAGTGTATATGTTTACATTTAGACTTTTTGAATTTTAGGAGCCATTTATCTGACCAGTTTTCAAGTATCTTCAAGTCGTGTTGAAGACTTCTCATGTTCTCTTCGTTATTTGTGACAGCGTATGATTTTGTGTCATCAGCACAGAGCTTAGCCACGTTTTTTTTTAATACCGTCACCACTTCAACGGAGTGACATTAAAAGAAAGAGTCAGTCTACGATCTTTTTTTTTTCTAGAACAGATTGTAAGAAGCCCGCTTCATATGAATGATAAAACAAATCAGCAAGCAAAGCTATAGGTGAACAATTACTACCCATTCACAGCATTGGAATCCTTATTGTTTGATGAAAAAACATTTGAAGTTTCCTGTAAAATTAAAATTCGTCGAATATCTTTGGAAATCTTATGTTTTTTATTTGTCGACAAACGAATATCTTTGGAAATCTTATGGTTTTTTTTATTTGTCGACATACGTAGACTTTCCTGATTGTCAAAGCCTGGAGCGAGTGTTGTTTAAGCCTAGATAAGTAACCAGGTGGCTATACTGGATATATTATAAATTTCCCCACCTTTTTTAGGATGTCCTGTAACATGGTTGCTCAACAATGGTAACTGTTATTATATCAGCACAGAAGGAGAGGCACGAACTTGGGCTCAGGCACAGGTAGCTGAAATTTACCACCAATTTGCAAATCAATGTTAGAATTCTTTTATATGTAAAGTTTTTTTTATTCATTGTATATATTCCATGTAGGCATTCGATGAGAATCGTATATGTCTCCAAATTACCCCAAAAGACTAATATCTCTCTGGAAGAAAATAGGAAAAAATGTGTTTAAAGAGTGTTCAATTATTGCAGTATACAACCCAAACTTTAGTATTATTACACATTAAAACTAAGTCAATAAAAGAACCAAAACAATACCGGGTAATTTGTGTTCAATTCTAATTGCGTTGAATGAAAATTTTTTACATTTTTTTACTATTTTCAAAAAACTCTTCGGATTAACCAAATTTCCCACCAAATTATTAGATATTTTTTCAAATTGATTAAACAAGGTGTTGCATTCATTTTTCTCAGTAAATAGCTACATGGAACATATGTATATCAAACTTGTTTCAACGAAACCAACTGTATCTTGTCCTTTTTGAATAACAATCGAAACTTAATATATGTTTAATTAAAAAAAAACCCAAAAAATCCAATATTTTTAGAGTTATTGTCAGATGAACAATGCAAGATTGGCGGAGATAGAAACTGTAGAAGAGGACACCTTCCTTAGAATGGAACTACAAAACAGATTTGGACTACAAACAAATGGTAATACAAATAATTGCACTTCATGAAAGGTGACAGGACTCATCAGAGCCGTTAAAGCTTAAAATAAGAATCACAACAAAGGTCTGGACAATAAATTTTGGTATGCCTTACGTGCGTTTCATCTATTCAAGACTCATGGGGCGCTCTACACAAAAGAGTGAAATAATAATAATAATAATAATTTGCAGTTCTTATTTACCGCTTTTCTCAACCACTGGTCGACTCAAAGCGGTTTACAAATTATCATCCGTGGTTATAGGGCCTATCAAACAGTAATCATTCTCTGTTCAACTGGAGCTGCCGTTCAGGCGCTAACAGTTATCATTCAACAATTCAATCACTGCCCAACCACGTACTCATTCACAGCTGAGTGAACTGAAACAAGCGAAGTGAAAGGGCGAAACAATACATCTAGACTATGAAGAGCCTATAAAAATAGAACAAAAAATGCCCAACAGGAACCCAGACTATGACCAAGATTAACCCATGTCTGGGGAAGGAAGAACCTTAGGGTTTTTTAAAATTTTGAAATTTCAACGGATAATTTATAGCTTTGATGTGTTCTTCAACGAGTAAGTGATTTAGAAATATTAATGTTGTATGAGGAATCAAATTGTGATTGTTTTGTTTATTGCCATCCGTCCGTCTTACAGTTGTGTTATCGCCATTACACAGGGTTTTCTATACCAGGTCTCATATCATTCTGACCCTTCCATATTATGTCGAGGCGTAAGCTGAGCCCGAGACCATAATATGGATCGAGGAATGATAAGGGACCTGATATGGAAAACTCAGTCATAATCTCTTTATCACAACTTTTACACAAAAATCTTTAAATGGTAGATTTTACTTAATCAAAATTTATCTTTTAAAAACATGAATTAATTTATGTTAGCATTATTGGATTTTCAAAAATTACTACTAATTTCTTTTTAGATGTAGTTTGGTTTTGATTTTTTTTAATAATCTGGAGAGTATAACTTATTTTGTATACTAAACAGGTGTGTGGATAGGAGGGGAAGATCCAAACGGTGACGGGACGTTTACCTGGGCTTCAAACGGAGCAGTTATTCCCAGCAACATTTTAAATTTTGATACAAATCAGGGATTCCCTACTGGTAATGGACGCTGCATCTATATATTTCTTGCATTTGGAAACTTCTGGAGAAATAATGACTGTGCTGATATGCAAAAATTTGTATGTGAGAGATGTAAGTATTTGAAAAGAATTCAATTTTAAGAGTCAAAATATAAGAAACGTTGGAATTTTTTTCAAACTTAATAAGATAGTAAAATAAATCTGCACATTGAATTCTATATACATTTACAAGTTTTGACACACAAGACAATTTGTATATCACATGCGCGCCAAGACATATCAAACGATCAACAACCTAAAGATTAACAGTAGATGCAATAGAAAGGGCTTGGGGGTACTTCATCAATTTTGTATTTAGAAATTGTAAAGAAAAGTAATATAATAAACCATTGTTCTTGTATTTTTCAGTATAGGTGTCTGGTACTGTGGGTACAATTATTCTGAAGAACATGTTCATGAAATAAAAGTGGAACAAGTCGTGCGTTCAAATCAAGTTTTATTTGTCCTACATTAGATTAAAAAAAATGTATGAAACTAGAAAATGTGTTTGTAAGTGGCCACCCGTTCTTAAAATAAACCAATAACTCTTTTGTCGAAAATATAGGTCGCAAAACCTTATTTCTTGTGGGTGATATCACATTTCTCAAGACACATCTAGTGATAAAATATCATGAACCCTATCGGAGATTTGGACCATAACCAATACCTCAACCAAAGTCGTTCATGCATTAAATATAGGTCAAACTGACCTTATTTCCAGTGGCCGATGGTGTTGCTAGTTCTATGACACATCTAGTGGTGAAATGTCATCACCCCTAACATTTAGTATCCGAGATATGAACTTAACCAAAGTAAAATATAGGCTGCAGTGACCTAATTTCAAGTGAGTGAGGTTGCACTTCCCAAGATGCACTAGTGGTAAAGTATTCCAAAAATATGGACCTTAACAAGAACTTAACCAAAGTGTTACAGATGTACGGACGGACAAGGGTAAAACTATATGTCCTACCAACATAGTTATTTATGTTTGTGGGTGGGTAAAAAAAGAAGAAAAATCGTATTACATTTGACCCTGCAATCAGCCTAGGATACACTTGAGCTTTAATCCATCTCTGTCATATTACAGTCTATACAATACTGGTTATATCTATACAAAGATTCTGATAATAACGATAAATTGAGCATCTAGAACAGCGGAAAGCATTGACGAAACTTGTCCGGGCTCGTTCATTTAACAAACATACATGTATTCTTGAACTGCTCAAAACAATGGGATTTTTTCATGTGTGGAATAATAAGGGTACTATGTCTGAAGGCAAGCTCGTACATGCGTTAAGAAAGAAATTTGGAGAAAGATACAACAAATACTTCTTTTCCATCCTCTCTTCCGATGATCATAACAAACTCCGCACATATAATACACTGAAAAAAAAAGAATATAAACCTGAAACCTATACACAACTGAATGTACCAAGGCAACACATTAGACTTTTATCTAAATTGCGAATTTCAAATCATAATCTTGAATTTTGAAAGGGTGCGATACAAAAGAACTTCGCCAAATGAACGTCTCTGTAAATCGTGTAATGCTAATGAAACAGAAGATGAATTCCATTTCATTTGCTAGTGCGACTTGTTCGAAAATTCAAGACACTTATTTTTCGCAGATACATGTATATCTGAAATTGTATTCGAATTCCGAAACTTGAATTTACTTGAAAATTCAAATATTTAATGAATGCGCCTGAAACTACTGATGTTCTAATCAGATTATGTTCATTCTTCGGGAAGATTGTATGAAGACTCGAAATTCGTCAGAGGGATTGGTTAGGTCATAATAACTATATGTGAATGTTATGTGTTCCGTGTCTTTTGTTATTGTATGATATGTTGTCTATTGTTACAGTAGATTATTGTTTCCTGTCAGTGATGATCCTCTGTAATGGATTTTAGCCTGAATAAAATTAGTTAGTTAGTTAGTTAGTTATTTAGTTAGTTACATTTCTCATATATGCTTGTCGATTTCATTATCGCATAATAATTAACTGATCAGGCTACCACGCGGCTCAACGCTTACGGCCTCACTGCATGTGACTTCGAAATGTTCAAAGAGCACAGAAATATATATGCTGTTCATTTCCTTTGCAATAGAAATTCCAACAATATCCCTAGGTTAATAACTTAGAACTGCGTCTGGCGCGTACTACGTCTAAAAAAAGACTCCTCAGAGACGTTCAAGCCAAGCTATGCCGTCATGCTAATGACGTAAACTATATAAAATAAGATAAAATGATCGTCACTTGTGGGAAAGGGAAAGACACCATTAAAACCTTAAATGAATCAGTAACATTAGGACCTTGGAAACTTTGTCATTTTAGGTTTGTACATCTATCTCTGGACTTGAAACCCCATATCATTCCAGTATAAATATATGACGCTCCATATAAATATCCTTGGAACATGGTCGTATTTTACAATGTTCAGTGCGTATGTACAGGAGTACTAACTGTTTAGGTAAAAAATTTATTAAATCGTGTTTGTGCGTGTACAAAATAAAGACAAATTAAAAAAAAATATGTACATAATTTCATAATACCTGAATACCATAGTCTTATAGTTTGCGTGATGTCTATTGCCGAACAGATTGCACCAAAGCTCGTACGGCCAATTCACGTTTGACTGAGATACATAAAAAAAAATGCTCAGTATCCATACTGAAAGTCATGAAGGGCAAATGTCCGAAAGTTTCAAAATACATTTTGAATGATCTCAAATAACAAACAAAAGCCAAAAATACTATAAAAGACTAAAAATTAAAAAAAAACTGAGATAATCGGATTATAAAACGAAATTTTTAAGGAAAGAAAATCAAATTTATTACCCAAAACCTTTGTTACATTAATTTACAGACAACATTTATAAAAGGTGCCTCCCAAAGAAGAGAAAGATAAGGGTACGATTCGAGGTTCTATATTTTAGGTAAACCCATTACATTTTGCAAAAAAAGTTCTGACGACTTGAACTTGAAGACCTTAGGTTAAAAATTCCTACGTCATTGTAGGTTATAAAATGTAAACTAAATTTGGTTATATTAAATTTCGAAGTCGAAAATTTTGCTTTTTAAAAATTAATCGGCTATTCTTTTTTGTTAAATTTATAAGATTGTAAATAATGAATTGTAGCTGAACCATTTTCAGGGTTAGGACTATTTTTGGCGGATGGGAGTGACTAAATTGCTAATCCATTCGGAGGCTAAGACGCTCCTATTATCCATGTACAAATACAGGTGAGGTCAAATGTCAACATATAGAGGTGGATACAAATCCACTATTTTCGTGTGTTTTTCTAACATGATCACCTTAGATAAATGATGTCATCACCAGTATTTCATTTTAGCTAGCAAGCTCGTTAAGCCAATTTTCGCTAGCCGTCCAATAAAGCCTTTTCAGAGTCTGTTTGAGATGAAATGGCAATTAATTATTGCTATTACTGTATTACAGGTAAGATAAAATAAACATAAACATAAAGCATAAAAGTTTTATTTAAAGTCGATGGCATTAAAATACATAACATAAGCTCTGTAGAGCTTTTTATCGACTGACACAAATAAATAATAAACATGATCAACACGCATAAAACAACACAATACATATCATGCAGACAAGACATAATATGGAATAGGCATTGCCTAAATGCGAGCATAGCTAAAAGAGACTACGTTTTGTTCTGTTTTATTTGTTATCTTTTCTTTTGTATATTAATTTCCAATATTTCCATTTGCTTATTTTGGGGCGATTAAGCTTCGAGACACGTTAGTTTCGTACGTGCATATAACCAAGACGAAACGAGCAGCTTATGTGTATTTATTATTTTAAGAATATTATTTTCTTGTAAAAAGCACAATTTATTATTTTTTTTAAGCATTATTTCTTTTCTTATAAATTATTTTAACATTCACTCCGGACCTGTAAAAATAATAACCCTTTCCGGACCATAAAAAATCTAAATCAGCATTAGCAAATTTCTCGCGGAAACAAATACCGTAGAGCTCTCCGCTCAAGCGGGCACTTCGTGCCCACTTGCGAGCTATGCTCGCTATAAGCATTACTAAATTAAAGCACACATAAAGCAAAGCACAAGCTAAAACTAGAGTTATAACTAAAAGCACAAATAGCAAAATTATTAAAAAGCACAAGCAAAGCATGAATTAGTAAAAACACAAGCATTGCATAAATTAATGGGCTAAACTAAAGCAGAAATGACAGCACATACATGTATAGCACTAGCTAGAAAATACATAAAAATACATCCCAGGCTACACCCCCTCAGACCTACAGGATCCACATCTGCAAGAGCTACTGTTCCAGTTGCTTATTAAGCTTTTGAACTGGTTGAGGTTTGAAGCTGTTCTAAATTCATTTGGTAGCTCATTCCATAGTGTGGCCCCTGCATATCTGAAGGAGTGCAAACCATGGTTGGTTGTCCTTACCCTAGGAACTTCCACTGTATTTTCCTTTCTGAAAGAATATTTACTATCTTTAAAAACAAACATATCTTGTAAGTACAGTGGACCTTGTTTATTTAAAATTTTAAAAACTTCTATTGCCATTGCTCTGATTCTTCTAATTTTTAAAGGTGGTAAACCTGATTTACATAATAGTTGTTCATATGAGCTGTTATAGTCGTCATAAACAAATCTGAGCGCTCTTTCCTGAATTTTTTCTATTTTTCTAGTGTTGTTCTCTCCACAAAAATGCCATACAATAGGACAATAGTTAAAATTGCACATGATGAATGAAAAATATATAGTGAGTTTTCCAAGTTTCGACAGGTGTTTACCAATACGTTTTAGTACATTAAGTTGGCGAGATGCCTTTTTACATATATTTGATACATGGTTGTTAAACTTTAGCTGACTGTCAATAGTCACCCCCAGAAGTTTTGACTTCGTTATCACATTTTATAACATTTCCTTTTAGATTAAAGCTAATGTTTTGTTTAGATGTTTTAGACCCAATAGCAAGAGCTTGAAATTTATCTGGGTTTGCTTTCATGTGGTTATGGGAAAAAGATATGTTTTAAAATATGCTGCAAAGGTATAACTGACATTGTATATATTGTGAACTATTAGTATAATTTTTAAATAGTGAGTTTTGAAAGTCTGGATCTTGTCCTTGGATCAATTGATTTGTTCCTAACACTTACCATGCTTACAGAGGAGAGGGGCAGACATGGGGAACGGGGGTTGAGGAGGCGGGGAGCGGGTGTAGAAGGGGTGGGGAGAGGGGGTACAGGGGCGGAAAAGGGGGGTGGGGTACCAGGGTTAAGGTGGCAGGGATGGAAGGGGCGGGAAGCCGAGGTGGAGGGAGCGGGGGTAGAGGGGGTGGGGAGCGGATGAAGAGACACCCCTGTCCACCCCCTCAGAGGAGGACCAAGAAATTTGGGAAGGGGGTGGCAAGGCAAATTTTGCCAAAATTCTAGAATGAATGTTATTGTCTTATTTTAGTTTTAAAAGTTTTTTCAACTCTTATTCAAAATAAATAATCAATTCCAAGTTTGTATTTTGTGTAACCAGACTGGTGTCAATTTTTAAGTTAACAATAGCCTGGATTCTCATTACGACTGGAGTTCAGGACAGGTTGTTAATTGATATTCAATAGTCTTTGTGTTTCCGGGTAAGATCTAAATATGACCAGACTTATTGAATCGGTTGTGTCAAGTTCCTGAGGATATATGAGATGTAGAAAGTCACCAAATCCAGAATTTTTCAGTGAAAGGACATCATCAATATAAAGAAATTAGGTTAAAAGAGAGAGCCAGACAATCAGCCAGTCTATGATCTTTTTTTATCTAGAACAGATTGTAAGAAGTCTTCTTCACATGAATGAAGAAACAAATCAGCAAGCAAAGGTACACAAATAGTGCCCATTGGAATCCCTACTGTTTGATGAAGTACATGTCCACCAAACTGAACAAATATGTTGTGGATTTATAATAACATTGAGCATTTCAATTATTTGGTCTTCTTTATATTTGTTCTTTTTCTTAGACTCATTGATGACAAAATAAGTGTAAGAGTAATGGAGATTGGACTACCAGATATTTGTACCTGCATGCGTTTTCCGTTTTTTGTTGTTGAAAAAAATGTGTTTATTCACTTGTGCCAATCATGATTTCAGTTGTTCATATGGAATAGAAGTGTAAAGTATTTTTTAACATTAATTTATCTTGCATTCAATCTCACTGATGGTTCAGTATTCAAAACACAACTGCTTATAATGATATAAATCAGTTTTATTCAAGAATGTACAATCAACATTGTCCTAAGATAGAAGTAAAAAATTCCATTGTTCATGAAAAAATAATAACACGCAGATTGTTACATGTAGTGTATACATTTTTTTGGTTCGAGTTCTGGAAGTCTTGAGTCTGATCAAATTCATGCCATTAAAATTTCTACATTGTTGATCATGTTGATAATCATGAAATAATGTGAATTACATTATAAAAATCTACTTGTATTCATATATATATATGCAGTGTGCATAGAAATTTGCCAAAAAAATCTTTTATTTACTTTTTGTTTGGCCTGTAATGAATTTAACAAAAGGCGAAACTTATGTATAGTGTTTCCGACAGGGGCAGCATACATTGTTACAAATTGTTACAATTTTTGCTTAAGTCTATTCTATGTGAACTAGTTAAATGTATGGTACACCATCGAATTTGGTATGCAGTTGCATTAGCATCATTACAGACATGTAGCTTTATCTGTTTGTCCTGTAGTCATGGTCTACTGACTGAAATTTTATACTCATTAGGCTAAATGTTAATATTCATCTGATGAGTGTTTTGTGTGAACAAGTTATGGTTCATCAATGATATTTGGTATGCAGTTGCATTTGCATCAATTAAATATTAGCATTTGTTAACTTTATTTTATACAGTGTCCAGCTGTGACAGGGGAGACATACATGTATAGATCTCTGTGTTAACAGTTAATTGAACATATACATTTGTACATGTACATGTGTATATCATTTAAAATGTGTTTTTCTATTTACCATGTATACCAGCTTAAATACTTTAATAACATGTATGCATGTATAAGTAATCTGTGTGAAAAAATAGAGGTTCATATAACTGCAAGATCAGCTCGTACATATAAATTTTCTCACATTACAAAATCCATGTCCTTCAATGTGTCAAAATTTCATGACTAAAGTTGATTTCCTCCCATCTCAATTAGGTTCTAAAATTTGAATGTTTGTCTGGATTTAACAAGATGTTGGATAACCATCTCTCACTCTCTGAGTGCCCAAATCCTGTATCAATATAAATAGAAAATAAAAGGGGACAAGGTGCAAAGTATGAACATTCAAATTAAAAGGTGTGAAAACAACACTATTTTGCCCCAGGTTGTGTTCATGTATGTATTAGGAAGTTGCAGAATTTTTGTATTGCTCATGCAGGGATAGAGAAGGCAGGGGGACATGGGCCATTGGCACTTTAGAAATGAAAATGGCCCCCTTTCATCTCAAAAATTTATATAGAATATAAACAAATGGCCCCTTGAACATGTTGAAATTTAGAATTTCCATGAAAAAAGTGGTAAATGGCCCTTTGTTAAAAATTCTTTCCCAATCCCTGCTCATGTTGTAACACTTATCTCCTGTTTTGTTTTCATTTAAGAAAACATGAATGAAAAATCATAAATATATTACCAAGCTAGCTTAGTTTGTTTTTTATTAAAAGGTACAAATGTATTTACATTTACAAAAATAATTTCAGAACTTGAAATACAATTTTCTTGAGTTATGCCCCTTGCTTAATATATGAACTACATGTTATATACTTGTACATGATGTATTTTTACCTTTTAAGTTAAATGTACATGTATATCAAGATTTTCTTCCATGTCCATATAATTGTATCTTCAAATTAGCATCGATTTGAGGTACAGCCAGCTTTCAACTTCTTTATTGAGACCTTGAAGTTTTATCTACAAAAGTCCTGGATTTGCTTGTATTATTTTTTGTAAACTCCTTTCAAGGAATTCTTAATAAAATCTTGTGGACTTCCACTTTGAACTTTAAAGTGTACTGGACTTTTTTCTCAAATGTTTATTTGAACCCTTGACATAATTAACACCATTTTAAGGCTTGCTGTGGGTAACACATTACTATTTATTGACCATATGATTTGAAAGTCTTAGTCATTTAGTCCTGTGTATATACCTAGACATGTTTAAAAATCATGCGTTCCAAAGTATGCATGTACAAATGTACATGTTCACTGCATATATATTTATATTATAATATACATGTATCTTGTATAATGTGCAAAGAATATAACAAGAAATTTTCAAATATAATGTACATATGATTCCATTATTCAAGTTTGTTTGAATGAGGGTTTGGTGCAATCAAATCAAACCCCCCTTTTACAAAGATTAAAATGAAAAACTGTCTAGGAATGCACCAAAACCAGTCCATTTATAGAAACATTTCTCCAGCTGAGATAGTGACCCAGCTCCCATACCCCTGCACCCCCTTAGCAGAAACATCTATAATTAAACTTTTATTCTCAAGAAGAAAAGTAATAACTTGTGCATTATTTTCAAGTTTAACCCAGTTTTCATCCAAATAAATTATTACCTCTTCTTTAAAGTACATATGTATATAGCTAGTCTGTAAGAGTTTTATTCCTTCAACTTTATATGGTTGTTGACCTTCAGGGCTTAATTAGAGAGGGTGTGTATTGATTTAATTTTTATTAATATGTACCAGCCTAATATAAATACATTTGTACTACCTTATAAACATAAAAATATGATAAATTTTGATGATTGAAGTCATGACTGAGTTTTCCTGATTGACTGGGGCCTGAGGGTTGACCATGTCACGTAATGATATACGACATATCTTGTACCGTTGATCATCATGTGTGCACACAATTCTTGTTTTGGTTATAAGTGTAAAAGAATGTTTACATGGATTTTATTGCACATTTTTGTGAGTATTCATTGTTTTTTTCAAATTAATTCAAATAATTCTTTTGAAGTTCTTTTATCTGTGGTATTTCAATGTTCATCTTAACAAGATCACTGTACAGTTCTTGAATAAATTACTAAATGACTCTTAGAATTTTTAGTTTTACCATCATGAGTAAAATTTTTGTCCTCAAGATGAAGCTTTTTTCCAATTCTATTCTTTAAGTGCTAAAATGATGAAGCATAAAGTTACATCTGTACGCAAAGGTTTTTACATGTACATGTATGTAATCACATTTCTTTTTTGGCCAGATGAAAGATTTTGTTTTAAAATGGAGTACTGAAGTTTTTCTTAGCCTCATATGTAGTAATTAATGTTGAATTTTTATTGCAATGTTTTGCAAAGCGACATATAGGAATTCACTTTGATACTATCTGTCGTCCTGTGGCATCACAAAAATGTCTGTCACAGACTCACAGTTTTCTGGGCAACTACATGACGCAGCCTTTTGATATTTGGCTTTGTTCCGCCTACAGTACTATATTATGCAAAGCGATCCTACAGCCGTTTCTCATCTTCTTCCTGTTAACCCAATATTTTAGAATGCCTGCGGCATATGTATGGAAGACCACCATTTAGTTATTTTATTATTTTCTTGTATTAAATATTTTTATTATAAGTTATAAAGGTTATACATTTATGTAGGATAAAGGTACATGTGTATAATATTATTACAGGTTAAGATAGGAGAACATTATACATGAAGAATAATTGAAATTTTAAGAGTCAACAGAGTGCATTTAAAACATTTAAATTGCTCGTTTAATATTTTTTATATCGGATTTCAATAAAAGTGGTTTACCAGAAAAGATAAAACGCTAATTTAGTACAGGATATGATAGACAAGTATTATATCATAATAATGTAATAGGAATTGGTATCATGTAGTCATTATGACATCTCTCATAAAAAACATTATCATTGTGATTTGTTTTGTTCATTGTTAATGTGTTGTTGACCCAATGTTGGAATTTGGATAGTCAACTATTGACTTCATTTGTGAAATTGATAAAAATAGCTTATTTTAGGGATTTTTCTGAATATAGATATTAAATTGACATTTCTAACATTTTAATCCTATTAATTGATTTTTCATGACAGTCAGTGACAGTTTGTGGTCAATTTCACAGTAGTTTTTAAGCTAATTGTGGTTGCTTTAGTCAAGGTCTCCTCAATCCCGACTTAAGAACTTCCATGCAGCCAGGAGACAGTTCTTGCCTCCTGTTAAACTGTAACTGGACCAGCCAACTCTGGTTTTTGTCTGTCATGAGTTGGACGGCTATTAAATGGCATACAGGGAGTCCCCACAGAGGCTTTTAGCCTATAGTCTGACGACTATAAACTCCCTATTGATTGCTTTGGTCTATGATTTTGAGTCGAGACTATAAACCATTAAAGTAATTTGTCCTGTGGTTTAAACTTTTGTCTGTACATCTTAGATTTTTATATACTTACATGTTGTTTAATAACTCATTAACAATGTTAACAAAGAACAATTTAAAGTAAAAAAATAAAAGGATGTATCCATATATGGGTTCTGCATGACAAACATCGAAATCAAAACAAAACTAAGGATTACAAAGTCTTTTAAATGTTCATTTCATTTATGAATTTATGGAAAAAATTAAAACATTTCTTTATATGTACTTGAATAACAGGTACTTGTGGTTTTTACTTCAACAAACAACTTCGTAGTCACACCTTAATTGTATTGATTATGCTATGTACGATTCACCTGATAATAGATATAGATACTTTATATTTATCAGAGCTAATTACATGTATCAGATTCTACCTTTAATTCTCTGCATTATTGGCATGTTTGGTATCAGATTTAAATCAATAAGCCTTTGATTTCTGCTTTTATGAGAATATGACTATTAATCTCTAATTTTACATGAATGCATAAGGTCTTGAGATGAATAAACCTGTAAATAAGTAATGAACTTAAACAAACTCTTGTTTTTTAAAGTCCATCTTCTAAACTAAAATGAATTTTTCTCCTATTTTTATGTAGCTTCTTTGCAAACTTTTAAGCACATTTCCAGGTACATGTAAATACCCACCCATTTGACACACACAAAATGAAACAAGAGGTTCCAGATTTTTTTTTTCAACAATTTCAATTTATCTGGTATATCTTTCATCTCTCATTAAAACATTACCATTGTGGGTTTGTTTTGTTCATTGTTAATGTGTTGTTGACCCAATGTTGGAATTTGTATAGTCTCCTATTGACTTCATTTATGAAATTGATATCTTTATATTTGTCTTGTTTTGTCTTTTCTCAACTGAGTAGTTATATCTTTATCTTTTATTTCTTTTCAGTTAAGTCTTGTCACAGCACAGAAAATCAAAGTTAATGTGTCATCAGGGGAGGACTACCTGCAGCTGTCATGGGACGAGACTAAATCTGGTGTGAACTATTCCCTGTACTATGGGGTACCTGGGAACCTAACCCACTTCGACTTGGACTATTCTATCACCTCAGATATCGCCACCTATCTATTAGATAACCTAAGTCCAGGTGTTACTTATCAGTTACAGCTGTACAAAGATGGGGACCAAGTGTTTACATCCACCAGGACTACAAGTAAGTATACAGTAGGTCCTATCTATTTGATATTTTATTTTGACTGGACAGGGCAGTCTTCAATCCCAGCTCCTGAGTCCTCTTACCCTCTATTGCCTGACTCCCATTTCTTTGTTTTATTTTCCCCCTTCTTTTTTGTGCTTTTCTTATCCACTCCCTATTAACCCCTGCCCAACTATTCTGTTAATTTAAAGTATGAATATGAAATTTATAGACCACCCTCGATCTAATATATACATGTATGAGCAGTCATGTAAAAAATTTGGTTATAAGTCATCAGGTTATACTATGCCTAAAGGTGTTCTTCAAATCTATATTTGCAGCTTCATCAGTTGTGTTCAGACATTCTTGAACAAGGTTAAATAATTGTAACCTTTTCTTCTTATTTTGTTTTGTTTTGTTGTCTTTCATTCCTACATGTATATATGATTTATTGCATCTATTTACAGAACCTCTACCTCCACAGTCCCTCACAGTTACAGAAGCAGGAACAGATTACCTGTATTTTACCTGGCAGACTGACAGTCGGAGTACACAAGACTCGTACAGAGTTACGGTTACTGACATCACTAATAACTCAGAAATCTTAAACACTGACATCACTGTGTTGTACCATAACCTAACTGGGTTAGATCCTGGGGCTGTTTATAATATAGGGGTGGATAGTATCAGTAATGGCCAAGTCAGTAATGCTACAGCCAGAATCTTAGACAACACAAGTAAGTCATACTATTTTTACCAGATAGGGTTAGACCATGGGGGATGTATAATAAAGGGGTGGATAGCATTATAGTAATGGTACAGCCAGAATCTTAGACTTGATTATTATGCCCTATCTACTAAAGTAAGGTCTGTTCGTCTGTCCATCCCAAATGTTGGGAGAAGGGGCAATATGTCTGTTAGACATATTTTTATTTTATATCACATCAGATATGTTTTAATATTTGAATTATATATTAAGAGATGTTGAAGACTTTGATATAGTTCAATAAGAGTAGACTCAGCAGTGAGTGCAACTACAAAGTTCACATTGCAAACTGCATGCTGGGAAGGGATTAACATAAGCATCAAGCTTGTTTCTCAATCCAACACTTTGGAGTTGGAGAAAACATCAAAGCTTTAAATTATCCGTCTAGTTTTCAAAATTGTCTAAATCCTAAGGTTCTTCCTACCCCAGACATAGGTTGATTGTCTTAGTAATAATTTGGTTCCCCGGTTTGGTATTTTTGGTTTTATTGATCTATGCTCTTCATATACATATAGTGTTTGGCATTTTCAATATTTTTGGTAGAGCCCCTCTGATGAGTCTTGAATAGACGAAACGCGCGTCAGGCGTAGCAAAATTTATTGTCTGGAACTTTGTTGTCATTTGTATTTGTATCCAGAATAATCATAATGCACTTTGGTACCCAGTCTGCAAGAGTCAGTTTACTTAATTGTGCAAACAATTTTAAAGCTTTTAAACATTAACATTTTCATCATAGATAAAACATGCTTTTTACTTAAGCATGATAAACTCTCTTGTTGGTACAAAGCATCTTTTCCATGTATAAACAAGTATATTAGTGCACTTTTCAGCATTGCTGATTATCTGTATCTTAAAAAGTGAAAGGAAAACATGTTTTAATACCAGCTTAATTATCTGGACCTTATAGTTTTATATCATCTGCAATGTGTTGCATAGACCACTTGATACTTTGCTTCAACCTTTAGTGCTTTATGGTGTAGAGTGTTTTTATGCCCATCACTCATCTACTTCCTGTTTACAAGAAATCTTAGATACCCATGTGACATTTGCCTCCCTAGTTATTGTACATATACTTACTATGTTCTTTTCTGTACCTGAATTACACATGAAATATAACATGTGTTATGCCCATGTACTTAGAAAAACAACTACTATGAATTTGCAGTGTCTCTCCAATTATTATTTCTGATATCTGGACAATGTATACTTTTTGCCTGATAAAATAAATTTATCACTGCAATGATCACTTCACTTACATTTTGTACTTTAATCTTATGTTCTGTTTTGCAGTGCCTCTCCCACCTACCATACTATGGATTACAGCTATTGATAGCTCCTCCCTAATGATGGTATGGAAAGAAGATTTCAACAGTCTACAGGTATAAAATGTTATCATATTACCTGTGCAAATTTGATTTAAGTAGTTGTTTTTGTCTGGCCTGCGAAGCATAGCAGGACATGAGTGTTACTTTACCGGCAGTGGCGACGACCGCCAGAAAATCAAGGTCAAGGTCAAAAGATGGGGATGCAACTGTGCTAAGCTACTACTGGGGCATATGCATACCAAGTTTAATAAACCCAGGACCAATAGTTCTTGAGATATGGAGGTGCTCATAAAACTTTTTCAAAAAGTTAACACTGCCGTCGCCGCTGCCGATGGTAAAGTAACACCTATGTCCCGCTCTGCTTCGCAGGCGAGACAAAAACGGAAAAGTTTTGCAAGCACCTCCATATCTCAAGAACTATAGGACCTAGGTTGATGAAACTTGGTATGCATATGACCCAGTAGTAGCTTAGCATAGTTGCATCCTTATCTTTTGACTTTGACCTTGATTTTCTGGTTGAGTGACTTTGACAATTTTCAATACATATAATAACAAGAGTTAACACTAAAGTATGTCTGGCCTGCTGGCACCATCAGAAACAATAATTCTTTCTTTAATACTTCCACTATATTTTGAATTTACATGGATTTTCAGTTTCTGAGATCAAAAGATGTTTATAGAATTTAAACATTGCTAATATATGCAATAAAAATAATCAAAGTCACTCAACCAGAAAATCAAGATCAAAGTCAAATGATGGGGGATGCAACTGTGCTAAGCTATTACTAGGGCATATGCATGCCAAGTTTCATCATCCTAGGACCAATAATACTTGAGATATGGAGGTGTTGGCAAAACCTTAACATTGCTATTACATGTATGTATATGTATTAAAAATTGTCAAAGTCACTCAACTGGAAAGTCAAGGTCAAAAGATGGGGATGCAACTGTGCTAAGCTACTACTTGGGCATATGCATACTAATTTTCATCAACCTAGGACCTTTAGTTCTTGAGATATGGAGGTGCTCGCAAAACTTTTCCATTGCTATTACATGTATTGAAAATTGTCAAAGTCACTCAACTGGAAAATCAGGTTCAAGGTCAAAAGATGGGGATGCAACTGTGATAAGCTACTACTGGGGCATATGCATACAAAGTTTCACCAACCCAGAACCTATAGTTCTTGAGATATGGAGGTGCTCATCTAACTTTTCCAAAAATTTAATGCTGCTGCTGTCGCCACCGCCGGTAAAGTAACACCTATGTCCTGCTCTACTTCACAGGGGAGACAAAAAAGGAAAAGTTTTGCAAGCACCTCCATATCTCAGGTATTATTTTTCCTAGGTTGATGAAACTTGGTATGCATATGCCCTAGTAATAGCTTAGCACAGTTGCTTCCCCATCTTTTGACCTTGACCTTGATTTTCTTGTTGAGTGACTTTGATTATTTTTATTGCATATATTAGCAATGTTTAAGTTCTATAAACATCCATGTAAATTCAAAATATAGTGAAAGTAAGAAAGAATAATTGTTTCTGATGGCGCTTGCAGGTGAGACATACTTTAGTGTGTAATTCTTGTTATGGTGTGAAGTTTAGTTTTGTGTAAGGAAACTGATTAAAATGTTCATATTTTATTCAAGGAATAAATCACATACAGTTACATGTAGTGTAACATGAAATACATGTTACAAAAAAGGAGAAATCATTAAATCTGAACAAAGACGAAAAAAATGTGGATTCATGTACTAAATTTCATAGTCTAATAAATAACCATACAGTTGAGGTTAATCTCAATTTGTAAACTATAAAATTAATGTTTCCTTGTTTCCAGTTAAACATAAATAGCAGTTGCATTGAATTTGTTTTTAGGATCATGTCCAGTTGGCAGCCATCTACAACAATACATACAGCGTACAAGGGGAGGTAAATCTGACATGTAACATGGTCCTATCTACCTGTCTGACAGAGTTACCTGGAGTTATACCTGGTACACCTGTAGAGATCAGGGCCTACTCTGTACAGAACAACAGGAGGAGTATACCTGATGTAGCTTATCATTCTACAAGTAAGTTGTATAACGTTAGGTTGTAACATGGTCCTGTCTACCTGTCTGACAGAGTTACCTGGAGTTATACCTGGTACACCTGTAGAGATCAGGGCCTACTCTGTACAGAACAATAGGAGGAGTTTACCTGATGTAGCTTATCATTCAACAAGTATGTTATTGGGTGGCTAGTGTTCTTCAAAAACTTATTATATTGATGCCAATGCTTGTAAAGCCCTGTATGCCCCAAACCTATTTATTCATATCTGAAATCAATTGAATTTGCATTGCACTCTTAATTATATGCCAATCAGACTAAAAGAGGAATAATATTGCCACTGGTTAAGGGTTGAAGATGCATATTTATTCATTTATAATGGTTAAATTTAGAAGAGAAAAAGATTTATTTAAATAATTAAACCTTATATGAATTCAAGTAGTAAAACATAGGGAAAAGGCCACTTGCAAACCTTTAAAGCCGCACTACTGTTCCCTTTAGTTCAAACATGTACACCACACAATCTTACTTGTGTATTGTAAATTTCAGAACCTCACACAGTGACAAGTTTATTGGAGAAATCCAGCAACACTACCTCATTAGAGTTGACAGTTACCCCACCGATGGCCTCAGTATTTGTAAGCTACTCTGTGATGATTGACGATGGCTACTACTACTTCCGTAACTACACATATCCCGCCTCAGACACCACCTTCGTCATCGGGAACTTGACGGCAGGGATAGAGTATAATGTGTCTGTCGGTACCATGTCTGAATGGGAGGAGAGTGGGAACCAATTTAGTAGGATCCTTTATACAGGTTGGTAGAAATTATCTTACAGGGTTAAAAAAAAATTAATTACCAATACAAAAGTTCAATTTATTTAATTATTGTTTTTGAATTTGAGTTATATATAAAAAAAAACACTATGAAAAAATCAACACTTTTCTTGTTTGTGAGTATGCTCAAATCAAGCCAAAACATAGAAACTTAGCATTTAAGGCCTATATCATACATGTGATTCCCCTGCCGGGAGACGAAATCTCCCGACTCTTTGATCCATCTCCCGTTCTCCCGACTTTTTGTGTAATCTCCCGCTTTTTCAAGACATGACAATATATTAGTTTTATAGACATTTTAATTGGTCAATCTTAAAACATTTCCAGTATTTTAGGGGTTCGTCAATTAGGTAGACGTAAATTTAACAGGTAAAGGTGTTAATTGAAAGTTTATAGCCATAATTGACCTGTTGATTGTATAAACAGCTTGAAGTTTATCAGTGAAGCCATGTATATTTGGACACGCAAGTGCCCTCAATTGACATTGAAATGCAATTTTAATGAGCGTTGAAAATCTCTCGCTTTTTGGTCCAATCTCCAGCCAAAATAATCAAAATCTCCAGCTTTGTCATCACGGATCCATTACATGTATGCTATATGTTTATAATAATATGTAATCATAATTCTTAAAATATTTTAACATTTTGATACGCCTGTCTTTTATCAGAAAAGCAAAGAGATTTGACCTGCACAATTTTTTTGTTATGCATGCTTCAAATTGTAATTATCATACACTAATTTGTACTTTTCCAACAGATCCTAATAAACCAGGCCCTATAGACATACTACAGACTGATATCCAGACAACATCTCTGGAGGTATCCTGGGGACCAGTAGAAAGTGGACAGTTGGATTATTATGAGATTCTGATTTCCCCTAAGGAGCCCCAGACACAGTCACCTATGTAAGCTTTTATAACTGACATTTGAGCAAGGACAAGGCATTTTTCCATATGGATTGCATATGAATGATTAAATAGTTGCTACTTTTATGAAGCAAAGGAGTGCCAATGGTGTATGGAGGTTTGGGAGCTCTTTCAGGCTCTATACGTGTAGTAAAAAGGCCAAAGATTGCTTTTTGAATGCTTGTATCATGACAAATATGACATCAAGCAAGTTATTAAACCTCATTTTTGAAACAAAAAAATGATACTTTTGGATACATATTCAGTACATTTGTCCTTACTTTTAATGGACCTGCTTTACTCATCTAAAATTGTACTTATAATGTGGAAATCAATATTGTATAATCAGCAATGATATGTTTGCCATGTAAGCCTCAAGTAAGACAAAATTAGAAGTGAAAAATGTGACACAATAACCATATATCGGCAACAGTTTTAAAAACCACTTTTTCATTACACTTTTTTCATGATGATCTTTGACCTGATACAGATACAATCATTGTTTATATTCATACAATAGCCTAAGGCAACAAAAACAACATCTGGAAAGTGAAACTGTCAAAAATTTTAAATGATAAACTATTTGTCTGTCCAGTCACTAATGTAATACACAGTTTTTTCTCTCATTTCAGCCTCAAGTATAATTTGAATGAGAGATCGGTACAATTTAATTCACTTGTTCCGGGAAAGAAGTACATGATTTCTGTCATGTCTGTGAAAGGGCAAAAGAAAAGTGAGGCACAGACATTAATACAATACACAAGTAAGTTCTTTATAGTTTAAATTACTGACAGCCTCTTTTATAAAGTACTAATTCTTAATACTAAACACTGTGTAATAACACATCTATTTTTATAATGTTTTAAGTGATCTATTTCTGCATTTTATTTATTTTTTAATAATTTATTAGTTTTGTTTAATTACAGTGACAATAGTTGATTAAAAATTAAAGGAAAATTTCCATTTTAGTGACTTAGCGAAAGTAATTACTGGTGGAAAGCATTCAATTTTGCATCTACTTGAAGTCTTTTAGCTAAAAAATATTGAGCTCACAGATCATCACAATGTTTGTTTAAAACATTTCATTATTATTTTATGGAACTTTCATTTTTGTTTTACTGTTTTTTTTTCAGAACCAAATCCACCATCAAAAGTAATACACAATGTGATTGGAGGAAGAGAAATACATCTTGATTGGTTCAAACCTGATGTTGGTCAAGTAGAAGAATATTCTCTCAGTATTATCTCCCTTGGGATAAATGGCACCTCCAACATATCACTTCCTATTTCTCCTATCACAACTCAGGGAACCAGTTACTCCTTCACACAGCTCCACCCTGGGGAGACTTATGAGATTACCATACTAAGTAGGAGTGGGGGTGTGGTCAGTGACCCAATTAAAGCAGTTGCCACTACAAGTATGTATACTTTAACAGAAAATCAATTATAGGAAAATAACATAAAACAAAACTAAGTTAATATCAAAGCATCTTTAAAGAAATTTTTTATAAAAAATGATATCCGCAAATTGCAATAAAAATTTTAGTTTTCAAAAATGCAATGGTTATGTTCAGACAAAGTTAGTTTAGAGTAAATTTGCCTTTGAATGCCTAACAATTTCTGTCTGTTTTAAACCCCTTCAGTATTGTGGCTGTTTGTGGACCAAATTTCAGAGAACTACATAGATATTTCATGGTCTAGCCCATCAAAACTTACATTTTTTTCTGTTTTAGACCCCACATCTGTATCTGAGTTGTTTGTGGACCAAGTGGACCAAGACTACATCAATGTTTCATGGTCCAGCCCAGAAAATCTTACATTTTTTTCTGTTTTAGACCCCACATCTGTATCTGAGTTGTTTGTGGACCAAGTGGACCAAGACTACATCAATGTTTCATGGTCCAGCCCAGAAAATCTTACATTTTTTTCTGTTTTAGACCCCACATCTGTATCTGAGTTGTTTGTGGACCAAGTGGACCAAGACTACATCAATGTTTCATGGTCCAGCCCAGAAAATCTTACATTTTTTTCTGTTTTAGACCCCACTTCTGTATCGGAGTTGTTTGTGGACCAAGTGGACCAAGACTACATCAATGTTTCATGGTCCAGGCCAGAAAATCTTACATTTTGTTTTCTGTTTTAGACCCCACTTCTGTATCGGAGTTGTTTGTAGACCAAGTGGACCAAGACTACATCAATGTTTCATGGTCCAGCCCAGAAAATCTTACATTTTTTTCTGTTTTAGACCCCACTTCTGTATCGGAGTTGTTTGTGGACCAAGTGGACCAAGACTACATCAATGTTTCATGGTCCAGGCCAGAAAATCTTACATTTTGTTTTTTGTTTTAGACCCCACTTCTGTATCGGAGTTGTTTGTGGACCAAGTGGACCAAGACTACATCAATGTTTCATGGTCCAGGCCAGAAAATCTAACATTTGACACCTTTAAACTAACTATTAATCCTGCTGATACCACATCTCCTGTCACAATACAAGAGTAAGTGATAATTCCAAGTACTTCAATTGAGATAGAAGTAACAGTGTAAAAAGTAAGATGTTGAAAGTAGTTTCTGATTCAAGTATTTTAGCCAGTCTCCTTATACAAAAGCTAATCTGAAATTATTCAGTTTCAAAAAGATGATGGTGTATAAGAAGCAAAGAAATGATAAATTAGTATTTTGAAGTTAAGAGTAGCACAATGACATGAAGACACAAAAAAGATAGTGTAAATGATGAAATTTGCAGTATACATGTATGTTCATAAATAACATCCATAAAACATTGGTAATTTACAAATACAAGAGAACAGCCAACTACACCAATATATAACATGGACAAGGTGTTTTTTGTTTACTGTCTTGTCTATGATTTATAATGAATGAAAGTATTGCCAAAGAATGAGAAGGTTAAAATTAAATTATCCATTGTAGGTTTTTGGAAGGTTGCAATGGACAGAAGTGAAAAAGTATAAAACATATTTATATGCAGTGTTTAGATAACTTTATATATTCATGCATCTATCTTTTCAGATCAGCTGGTATATTGTTCCACAGTTTTACAGGACTGAACCCAGGCACAGTGTATAATTTATCTATATTTCTAATAATGGGTTTGTCAACCATTGACAAGTCTGAGAGAACAGCTATTACTGGTAAGCATGCCTACATTGAATATTTACAGCTACACATGGGAAGACGTGAACCACCTATAGTTTCATTGTCTTCCATCTGTCTGTCTTTTAGAAATTTCTTGTGGGCACCTATTTAGAATTGTTTTAATAAATCCTTTCCTATTTAAGCTGGGTCATGATCACTCACCACGAACCAAAATAAGTATTTCATTTTGAATAAATTTTCTGCATGCTACATTTGAATGCATTACATTGTCAACAAATAGTAGTAACTTTCTGAGATATCAAGTTTGAGACTGTGCAATTTTAGATCATAGCTAGTGACAAGTTTGTTATGACATGACATTTAATAAAAGGTGTAGTAAATTTCACATGTGCCCAGGTATTTGAAAGTTTGTCATTGATTAGAATTTCGATTGTTACAAAAATAGAATATCAAAGGTATTATTGCAACAACCCTTTAGTACAAGTCTGAATTTCTTAACAGTTAGAAGGTAGAAAAAATATGAATATGGACACATTACAATTTTTATAGAAATTGGTAATAAAGTATTTTGGGGAAAAGTATGGATTTTATATTGAAAATCATAGATTTTGAGAATTTATATTTATAAACACGTAAACTATTAGGTATACAAATCTGAATGATCATGCAGTGAGTTGGTACAATATGAGGATTGATATATCAAAATTTTATAAAATCTGTCAAATATTTTTTTTTAATTTAGATATTTGCTGACTCCATGTCAGTATTTTAATTTGTTTTAGTTACATTAAGAAAAGAAAATGTATGGTAGTGAAAAATTTATAGTTAAATGATAAACATATTAATTAAAAAAGACATAACCTTTCTTAAAAATATTTCATGTACATTTATTTCAATGTTTATGCCCAATTAAAAAAAAATTAAGTTGTTTTTCTATAATGAAATCAAACGCAATAGATATATAATTTAAATTTTCAAATATATGATTACAGAACCACTGCCTGTAGATGACATTAATGTAACCACACACGATTCCAGCAGTCTGCTTGTTGATTGGTCTGTCTCATCTCCTCTTCAACAACACCATTTTGAAGTAAGAAAAACATGCAATAATGAGATGGCCAATATTTGTATAGGCACAACATCATAGACATTGCAATTCTTAAAATCTGTATAAAATTGAAACCAGACAACAGCTTGTAAAACAAACATGTGATCATCTCTCACTAACTGATAAAAATAACAAGGAAAACAATTCAAAACCAATTTTTTCATAAGAGCAGGACCCAAATCGTTGCATAAAACAAGTGGGTTTGTTTAAATATCCTTTATCTTAGAAATCATTTATCATATGTTTGGAGGGGTTATATAGGAATAACCCTTTCTGTCTGTCTGTCCTCAAATCTCTTAAGCGCAACACCTTAACTTTTCAATAAATTGATAAAACTTATTAAGGGGAGATAATTGGACTAATTTTTTTTTTAATTGAATGTTCAGTGGGAGACCTCATAAGTGCATTTCATCCTAAACCTGATGGATTTTGATGAAACTTTAAATGAAAGAAGTACATCATATGGAGATGTGCATGAAAAATTTCATTGTGATTCAAGTGAGAAATACAGGTTTCATAACTACAAGTAATGAGATACAGATTTTTATCACATCGAGTTAGATATTTTTCAAATAAGGAAACAAGCATTTGTGAGTTTCCTTTGACAAATATCTAATGAGTGTGATAAAAATCCGTATCTCATCACTTGTAGTTGTGAAATCTTTTTCTCTAACTGTCTAACATGAAAATAAAGGCCCAAATAATTACTTTTTTCATAAAACTCATTGGAAAATAATCCTAAATGTATTTTGTTTAGCAAACATATAAAAAAGTAGTCAAATAAAAAAGTGGCCTTGTTATTTAAAATTTTAATTAAAAGTACACCTTATAGCATAAAAAACGTTTTGTTCATTTTGGGGCAGATTTCACGGAGTGAAAAATCCGGGTTATAAAATGGTTTCGTAACAGTTTCCTCAGCAACTACTAATCACAGCCACTTGATATTTGGTATACAGCATCAGGGTGGGGTCCCATAACATGGGATGGGATTTCATGTCTGTCGCTCACCTACTTCCTGTTTACCGACTTAGTTAATTTTTGACAATAATGTCCAATAGTAGAAAATTTTCCAAACAGTTTTCTCAGCAACTGTTTATCATAGCCACTTGATATTTGGTATACAGTATCAGGGCGAGGTCCCATAACGTGGGATGCGATTTCAGGTCTGTCGCTCATCTACTTCCTGTTTACCGACTTAGTTAGTTTTTGACAATAATGTCCAATAGTAGAACATTTTTGTAATCTTAGCAACTACTAATCACAGCCTCTTGATATTTGGTATGCAGCATCAACATGGGCTCCCATAATGGGGGATGTGATTTCAGGTCTGTCGCTCAACTTCTTCTTGTTAAACAAAATCCGGCCATTTCTGTCTTTGACCCATTTTTTGATATATTTTGTTTGTCTTTTAATTCAAGCAAGATCAACAGGTGTTCAAACAAAGGAAAGCATGCTTTCCATGAGATGCTTATCTAACTGCAGTGTCTCGTGTGGACAGCCAATCAAATTTCCTAAAATTGAAAATATCACATCATGTGGAGTGTGATATGCAAAATAGTCTCATCTTGAGAGAACAAGATAATATTTCACAACAGTTAAAGATAATTATTTACACAACATAGAGTCAAATATGATTAAGGGGTATCCTTTTGTGAGCTTGCTTTCAGTATTCCTTGTTTACTTCAGATAATGTATGAAGAGTTTGGTGAATCAGAAAACAAGACTCTACCTATGATGCTAGCTCTACATGATCAGACCAGTTACCATAACCACATAACCAAGCTTAAGGCTGGTGCCCTGTATATTGTTTACATCAGAGCTGTGCAAGAGTTTCAAGATCTGAAAAGTTACAGCTTATGGGTCACTGTCAACAAAAGCACAAGTTTGTATTGATTCTGATAGCAATAAGACATGATATTAAAAAAAATTGAAAGGATTTTTTATATCACTTTTAAAATTAGGGAAGTAAGGGGCATATAGTTATCAAATTTGTTTGTCTTTTCATCTGTCCCAATCAGGTTTATCTTGAGATTTACTTTTAAGTTGTTCTTTATTTCCATGAAGGAAGTATGATATCGCCATTAAACTTTATCCACATAAATACAAGGTTATAAACAAACAAAAATCATCATAACATTATTCATGTATCATGTAATGTAATTTCATTGTTCGATGGATGTATTACAGAACATGATATATAATTTTCTGAAATATTTTTTACCTGTTTGAAAGGTTAAAAAAAAGAATGAATAAGTTTAAAAGTTTAATTAGCTATATGCGTTGGGTATTTGAGGTAATTAAGTAATGTGTTACGTAATGTATGATTTTGTTCCAAAAGTAATCCCACACAGATATCAGATATTAATTTTTAATGAAATATTCTTTTTTTCAGAACCTCTCCCAGTTGTTGAATTATCTGCAAGTGCTATAAATCAAGACATTAGGTTGTCATGGAAACCAAATGTCAACAGTACCCAGGACAGTTACTACATATGGTACAGACCTCTCCTCAATATATTCCCATCACTATGGAAACAGAAAGCTACAAATGACCTTCAGGCCACCTTAGAGGACATGTATGCTGGAGAGAGATATGAATTGATAGTGTTTGCTGTTAGCAGGACTGAGATGAGTCTACCAAAGAGTACCTATGCTGAAATTAGTAAGTAATAGAAAGTGAAAGGTTTCTAAAATCTATAATTCGTGGAGTATCAATTTTCATGGTCTTCGTTGGTGGCATTGACCCATAAAATTTGATACCCAACGAAAAGGAAATTTAACATTGATCTGTATACTGTAGACTTCAGAACCACGAATTTAAGAATCCATGAACTTGTCAATTTCTATAAAACCACGAAAATTGTACCTAGAAAATAAATGAATCCACAGTAAGTCAATCTGTCCAGTGGCAGATCCAGAGGGGTGTTATGGGTTTAGAACCCCCTTTCAATTTTGTCATTTACAAAAAGATTTTCTGCCAAATTGGCCTGAAGACCATACCATTTCATCCACAGTGGACTATATGTCCCCCCTTTTGAAAATCTCTAAATCTGTTTTTGGTGACACAGCATATTTACATAAATCAATGACTGGTGACACAACATATTTACATAAATCAATGACTGGTGACACAACATATTTACATAGACTGGTGACACAACATATTTACATAAATCAATGACTATGTTTTGATAGCATTTTTCTGTAAGGAGATAAAATAAAGGTGTTTGGGTGAATTTTACATGATCAGTAATATATGGATTGAGTTTAGAAATGATTGGATATGACAAAAAAAACTATAAACAAGATATGATAATTATATGGCAAACCCTCTTTCTATGTATTTTATAACATTAATATTTTTGATTTCTATCAATTCAGTGTGTGTTTTATTTGATAATTTATACCATCAAAATTAAATTAATATTTAATTAACATATTGATATTTCAGTGCCACTCAAACCTACTGAGGTGAAGGTCATAGAGGTCACCATCTCCACCATTAAACTTACATGGTCATACAATAAGTCTGCCTCCTATGTAGAAGATTTTGAGGTCACTTACAGACATTTCCATAGTAACGGCGAAGGGGTCAGGGTCGTTGATGGTAAAAATGTGACCTCTGTTGTTACCTTGGAAAACCTTGTTTCTGGTGAGACATATGAAGTCAGTATTCAGAGTACTACTGCTAACTTGACCTCTGAACCTTACAGTCTTAATGTCACAGTCAGTAAGTATAGCATTAGGAAATTTTTAATTATGCAGATTTTGAATAATTTATACGCTCCCGAAGGGAGCGATAATGGTAGAAATGTCAATATTCTAGTTGTACTATGGGCTCAATTTTCCTTCAACGTCCGGTAAATCACGCACGGTTTCCCGAACTTTCTGCGTCTTTTTAACGCTTTTTCTTTGAAAATTCCTGACGTCATTAAGCGCACACCGGACCCACAAGAAAAGCTACTTTGTTTTTATTTTCGAATAAGAATTTGTTTCAATTTAGCTTGTAAAATATTTAAGGATACGTTCAAACTTCGGGAGCGTCACAGGTATAACCTGCATCATATTATAATGTTTTATTTAATAAACCATTTCAGTTGGTTTGTAAATTCCTGCTTACATTATTGCAAAACAACTGAATACATTCAGAATTATGAATGCCTCATTGTTGCTTGTGATAAAAATGCATAAAATCTTATCAGCTGAATAATTTTTTTATTTTGGTTTCTTTTACAATTACTAAAAAAGAAATATCCACAATGATATTCATCTTTAAATGAATGCAAAAGATTTATAAAAGAAATAATGTTTTACAGAACCAGAGTGTTTGACTGCCTTGCTAGAAAACACAGCAGGAACCACCAGTGACACGGTATCAGTGTACTACACAGCAGTTTTAAACCAGTTTGATCAGTATCGCTTCACTCTTGTCAATGATAGTAATAGACCAGCAGTAGTTAGGAGCAGAGTTGATACAGATAGGGTTGTGACCTTTGATCAGTTAATTGGTGGAACTCTCTATGTTGTGGAGGTAGTAACAGTCAGTGGAACACAGATTAGCCAGGCTAAAACAATTTCCATTCTTACTGGTGAGAGGTGTACAATTACTTTAAAGGCAAAGAACTGCAGTAGAAATAACTATGAGATTATTTGAAAAACTAAAATTGATGTAAAAATTATTTATATGTATAGTAGATTTTTAAATTGACAAAATTATGTCCCATTTATTTAAGTAGAAACTTATGTAATGTTCAGGTCTGCTTGTAAGTTAGTCCATCAAAATTATTTTTACTATCAAGTTAGAGTTATGTATCAAAGAGGAGGTGTGACATTATCATGAAGTTTTATACTCGCATGCATAAAGATATAAACAAACAACAATAATGTTAGAATTATAACACTCCATCAACTTGGTGGATTACTGATTTGAGAAAAAAATGAAATTTTTGATAGAGGGGTATCATATCATGTCATAATTACTGTATAATTGATTGTTTGGACCTTTTTGTATTGAGTCGAACATATTCATTATACATGATTTTATCGATTTTAGCACCAAACAGACCCCATGTAGAACAGATAAGTACTGCTACAACTATCACACTGATTATCAACAAGCCAATAGGACGCGTTGACAGCTATCTTATCATGTGTGCATTAGATTCCACATCCTGTGGAAGTCACACCATTGATGCTGAGATGGATAAGGTTACAGTACCATTTGAAAACCTGAAGCCCTACCAGAAGTACAAGTTTCAGATTATAGCCTTAGCAGGGTTGAAGAATGTTTCCTTCTTCATGGAGATAGAAACAGCTCAAGCAGGTGAGATAGTGTTCTTCAATTTTTGGCCAGATTTCACAAAGGGAAAGTCAGGGTTATAAATTTATGAACGATGGATGGTGGGCAGATTAAAGATAGACAACATGAAAATAATTTTTGTTACAGTTTTATCCGCAATTACTTTTAACAGCCGTTTTATATTTGGTGTGCATTGTCAGCAGAGTGACCAAATTTGTGATAAATTCAAGTCTGTTGTTGACCTACTTCCTGTTTAACGAAATCCTGGATGTCTGTCTGACACATTTTACACTTACATTGAATAGAGAAACAAATAAAGACATAAACTGTCGCATTTTTATTGACCTTTTTTTTTCAAACACAAAAAGTCACTTATAATTTGAATGAATATTGTCACGTACCGGTACAAAAAGTTGTTGTAGATATGACTAACTGTATGATTACAAGAAACCATAGAAAAGAATATTGCAAGAGATTCTAATATTACATCAATGCATTAGCTATTAAAGTTAACAAATCCAAAGTAAGTTGCTTTGAAAGACAATGCAACTTAACTTCTATTTGTTGCTAAGAGTACTGATAAAATGAAATTCTGTGAATGTTTATTGTCTATTATTGTTATGTCCCCCCCCCACTTTTGTGGGGAGACATATTGTTTTTGTCGTGTCCGTCCGTCCGTCTGTCCGTCACAAAGTTTGTCAGCGCAACTCCTCTTAAACTACTGAACCGAATTCAACGAAACTTGGTATATAGGAAGGACATCATATGTAGTTGTGCATATTACTAGGAAATTTTGATCCTCAAATTTTTGTGGGAGTTATGGCCCTTTGAACTTAGAAATTTGCTGAAACTCCTCATTTATCATCTTGTCAGCGCAACTCCTCTGAAACTACTGAACCAAATTCAACGAAACTTGGTATATAGGAAGGACATCATATGTAGTTGTGCATATTACCAGGAAATTTTGATCCTCAAATTTTTGTGGGAGTTATGGCCCTTTGAACTTAGAAATTTGCTGAAAATCCTCATTTATCATCTTGTCAGCGCAACTCCTCTGAAACTACTGAACCAAATTCAACGAAACTTGGTATATAGGAAGGACATCATATGTAGTTGTGCATATTACCAGGAAATTTTGATCCTCAAATTTTTGTGGAAGTTATGGCCCTTTGAACTTAGAAATTGCTGAAAATCCTCATTTATCATCTTGTCAGCGCAACTCCTCTGAAACTACTGAACTGAATTCAACGAAACCTGGTATATAGGAAGGACATCATATGTAGTTGTGCATATTACCAGGAAATTTTGATCCTCAAATTTTTGTGGGAGTTATGGCCCTTTGAACTTAAAAGTTTGCTGAAAATCCTCATTTATCATCTTGTCAGCGCAACTCCTCTGAAACTACTGAACCAAATTCAACAAAACTTGGTATATAGTAAGGACATCATATGTAGTTATGCATGTTACCAGGAAATTTTGATCCTCAAATTTTTGTGGGAGTTATGGCCCTTTGAACTTAGAAATTTGCTGAAAATCCTCATTTATCATCTTGTCAGCGCAACTCCTCTGAAACTACAGAACCGAATTCAATGAAAATTGGTATATAGGAAGGACACCATATGTTGTTGTGTATATTACCAGGAAAATTTGATCATCAAATTTTTGTGGGAGTAAGGGCCTTTTGAACTTGGAACTTTTTGGGGAAACGGGGGGAGACATCGTTTTTGTAGGCAAAAACAAACTTTAATTTTTTGTGTTGTTTAACAGCTCCTACTGAAGTACAGAACTTCAAAGTGGTAGAGACAGCTCCCAGGAAGGTGGAACTTACGTGGAACGTCCCAAGAACTACCAATGGGGTCATCACAGCTTATGTTGTACAGTACAAGGGAAGGAGAAATGATCTGGTGAGTAGATGAACTGATACTGATGCTGATAAAGGAAGGGGTTTCAACAAGGTTTAAAACAACCTTTGACTTGAATGCTTTTAGGGATAACTTCTGGCTTTATTTAACTCAAACCACCTTACATGAAAATTATATTTAAAAATGACATGCAATGAAAATGAAAATATGCATCTAATTTGACCTTAAACTGTTAAAAAAAAGACACTTTTAGAACTAAGGGTCCTTGGGAGGAAATGATTTATACTGCACATGAGTGAAAGATTTAGAGACATAATATAGCCATACCAGTTAAAACTTAATAGCAATATTTAAGAATAAACTAGTTCCAATTTTTTTTCTCTTGCACATTCCAGGAATACAGGGGCCAAAGGTGGGGGGGGGGGATTCCAGACCGATTTTGCTGAAAATCTACACAAAAATCTAAAAATTTCGGAGGAAAAGGGGGTTCCACCCTCAGACCCCCCTGGATCCGCCACTGGAATAGCTTTAAAAAAATTTCATCTGCCCAGTTGTTAATCTTGCATTGACTGATATTGATGCTAAAATATAATTTACCCAATGCAATTATAAAAGAAATGATCTTGCAGAATGATAAAAAAACAAAACAAAATAGATTAGCTAATTTTGAATATTTTTTTATGTATCCCTCGTTGTCTGTTTACAGGAACCTGTCATTGATTCTGATATAAAGACCATTCCAGCTTCTAGTGACCCAGTGACTTACAACATTGATCAACTCATAGCTGGACTCAAATATACATTTGAGGTAAATATTAGAAAGGGAGTCATGTTTATATGGTTTAAAAATTGAATTTCAGGAGACTTAACTGATATATTTAGAAACAATCCATTCTTTTTGTAAATACTATTTATGAATTCATGTTTATATGGATTAAAAATTAAATTTCAGGAGACTTTACTGATATATTTAGAAACAATCCATTCTTTTAATTGTAAGCTTAACATGAACAACAATGAGACCAGAAAACACTCCTTTTCATTCTGTTGTCTGCATTGTGACCCTGAACCACTAAAGTGATAACGTTTATCCATTATCTGCATCATACAGGCTCATAACATATGCATCTTATAGTACTAAACATGGTAATTTGTGATGACTTCCTATTCACCAAATACTTTTCAAATGCATATGTCTTTTATAGAGGACCAGATAACCACCATCCTTTGCTTGGTTTATTCTGAGATATCTTTGGGGATTTTTTAGGAGGCATGATGTAAGTCTCTTTGTTGAACATTTCACTTATATACTGTCTTCATAGATTCTCATTTTACTTGTAGGTTTACGCCAAGACAATTGAGAGAGGTTTACCTTCAACCTTTCAGTTAACTATGAGAACGTACAGTATGTATTTATTAACAAGTTATATAGAAGGTTTTAATCTAACAATCTGATGAACAACTTTCAATCAGTTAATTTTGCAACTAAAAATCATGAATTATTTTCTTTAATTTATTTCTAAATAATTTCATTTGTAATTTACCTTTTACAACAGGTTTGTTATTGTAATATTCTTTGTATTTCTATTTGCTTATTAACATTTACCTATTAACATTTTTTCTTATTTATACTTTTAATAGTTTGGTATTTAAAAAAATCCTCTTGACCAATATTGATACTTAATTTCTACTGACTATTTATTTACATCTGGGTCTTAAGATGAAATCATATCATTTTTTTGTGCTAACCTTGCATGATTCCTTATTACTAATTTAATTTTTAATCTAGACCCAAAATTAAAGGATGGAATAACCTCAGATATGGCCTCTCCAAAACCTCCAACAGACAAATCAGTGGGCGTCACCCCTACCACCCTACCTGTAGAGTTTACCAATGCTTTCTCTCAAGAGTATGGAGAGATAATCCAGCGTACAATAATAGTGGCAACCAGTACAGATGATGAGTATCTAACTACCAGTACATTACCTGGATGGAAAGCATACCAGAATGATCCCTCAATCAAAGCCTACCAAGCAATAGCCAATTGCTCCGATTTCTTCATGGCAGAATCAACCTGTGGTGATCGCTTGAAGATACAGAAGAGATCAGTTGCTGAGGAACAATCTAAAACATTTGTAATTGGTAGCGAGACCAATTGTCAAGATCCACACTATTGTAATGGGCCGTTAAAACCAAATACCAATTATTTTATTAAATTAAGGGCTTACACTACAGGAGGTTATGCTGATACAGAGTTCTCTGCTCCTTTCAGGACAGGTAAGATCAGAAATAGTGTATTGGGTCACAAAATTCCGAGAAACAGGATAAAAGTTATTTACTAGGTAAAAGTTGACATTGTTACTAAAATGGAACCTAAATTATTGTTTAACATAATACATTAAGATAACATTAACTTATGAATTTAATTTTCATTTTTTTTCCCTTGTAGCATGTATCCTATAGAATAATCTTCTAAATATTGATACATTTTAAAAACAAAATCATGTTAACATTATGCTTTTATGCTTTTTTTTTCACAAAACTGGAAAGTTTGAATATGTACAAATATCTTTTGCAGTAAACAGTACCTGATTGAAGCAAACCTAGCTCTTATCAAAGAGTCATCACGTCATTCATTAGTCTTTCATTCAATCATCTCCACAGATTTCATTGATATCTGTTCGTGATAAGTTACTTTGATAATCTAAAAAAATTATATTTTAACAAGTGACACTTTTCCAACCTTCAAGATAAAAAGAGTTCAATCAAGGGACATAACTTTATCATCTATCTCCCTGTACTGTAGGTTCTGTTACTGAGGAGGCCAGTTATGGTGGAGTTATAGGTGGCGTCATTGCAGCTGTCATCATTATCGCCCTCATTCTATTGGGTGTCCTGTTCTTAAGACGTAACATCAGATCTAAGAGTAACATGTACAGACAAGGTCATGACCACAGGATGACCCCAAGGTCATCACTCAGAAGTCACAAGAAAAAGTAAGTTTTTGATCTCATAATGTGATTTTCTCATCTATTTATTGGTTAGCTTGCTTTCTGTAAAACACACTTTTAATCAAAAGGTTTTAATTTTCACCAATTTCACAGTCTGGCATTAGACACGAAGATACATATAAAAACTACCGAATAGAAACAGAATTGAACAGAAAATATGAAATTAAGTACCTGTGAATTTGGGAAAATCATAAGATTGTGAACATTCAAAAAAGTATGTTTACAGTATATGGTCCCTGAGCTATTTTCAATAAGAAATTACATTTAACATAACTTCTAAATTTATTTTTCCTTGGGATACCAATCTTCCGTGTTTTTGTGGGTGATAGTCAACAAATGAAATAAAACCTAACAATCGCTAATTTTGAAATGGGTCCTTGCAGCAACATATACAAACCACAAAAAAAAGAGGAAACTTTTAACTTAAAAAGTAATACCCACAAAATATAGTGGTTTGCATTATATTTATACTTTTATTCATTTCTCGTCTCTTACAGCCTCTTTGACTCACAATGATGCTAGGACTGTCTACTTTTAATTTATGTTTCAGACATGATGTAGTGATAGCTAACTTTAGAGAGCATGTCCTGTCCATGTCAGCAGACTCTGATTTTAAGTATGCTGAAGAGTTTGAGGTAGGTTTTGTATTGCCTGATTTCAAACTTAGTCTAGTTGGGAAATCTTTTCAAAAATTTCAAAAGCTCATAAATTATAGACTATTCTAAATGATCTCATGCAAAAATATGAATCATATATTAACGGGTAATGTTTTAAAAAATGATTGTTGCATATTGTTGCTACTTTGACTTATACATTAATTACAGTGATAAAATGTGTTATTGATTTATACAAAATCAGCTGGTACCTCTAGTGACATCAGAAGACTTCAGTATTATAACAAATTATAATGAAGTAAAGTGGACTTTGTTATTTTGTTTTGCTCCTTTTGTATATCATGTATATATCAACTGTATATCATAGGAATATTCATTTTATTAAAAATTTTCCATGTGACTAACTGACTATTATTTACATGACAGGACTTAAAAGAGATAGGAAGAGATCAGTCTTGCTCTGCCGCAGAACTTCCAGTGAATCGTGGGAAGAACAGATTCACAAACATCCTGCCATATGATCACTCACGTGTCAAGCTACTGCCTACAGATGACGAAGAAGGATCAGATTATATCAATGCTAACTACATGCCTGTATGTTTAGTTTACACTGTAGCTTATGTTTGTGCCCCTATTTATATTTGTATAGGGATAATTCAAAACAAATCAACTGACTTTAATGACAGAATGAAGAAATATCCAAGAGAGTATAATATGTCTAAAACTGAAAATATTATTTTTATGTTTTGTTTTGTTTTGTTTTTGTAAGATAAATCTTTTCTACTCTTCAAAAGTTAGTTGTCAAAAGAAATATTGACTTACTTGATAATGTTTTGGCACCTACAGACTATTTGGTTAAAAGAAGATTTTAAATATCAGATCATTTAAAACTACTTTGTAATTGACAAAATAAACATGCTGTTCAATTGTATGTAATTAGGTTCATCAAATACTTGCCTTTAACTTAAGCATTCTGGTTTCCTCCTATTACAAAAGAATCATCCTAGTTTTTCAATCCCTGTGTTTAAATCAGGACTTTCAAGCCAACAAAAAAACTAACTTATTTAAAAGATCCAGTCTAATTGCGGGGATTAGCTATCAGAGGAAATATAAATAGACCCCTTACCTTGAATTTTTCAATTAAACATTTTATAATATCTGAGCAGCAGTATGCACTGAATTTCAAAATTAATCTCTTTATTGCAGGGTTTTAGTTCCAAGAGAGAATACATTGTAACCCAAGGACCCCTGCCGTCTACCAGGGATGATTACTGGAGAATGATTTGGGAGCAGAACTCGAGGAATGTAGTCATGTTGACTAAGTGTGTAGAGAAAGGCAGGGTAAGTGTGCCATATTGATACAAAACACATTTAAAAAATAAAACAATGTGAAAGTATTATTTTAATCCCAGTATCAATTCTGATAGTTTTCATGGGCAAGAAAATTTATTCTTATGATTGACAAATACATTGATTAATGCATATATTTCTATGATAAATTTGTTTAAATCACAAATTCATGATACCATGAATATGTAGACTAATGAACAGCAACTATTTATGTGTATAAAAATGTTATGAAAATAACTGGCATGTATTTGTGGTGCCTATCAAAATATTATGTGGGCTATATGATGAATGCGTAGGAATAATTTCAATGTCAAGTCTGATTTTAACATTTTCAGAATAATTTGTAGTTTGTTGTACTGTATATGTGTGTTCAATTAAACTGGTTTTTAGCTCACCTGACCCGAAGGGTCATGTGAGCTATTGTCATCACTTGGCGTCCGTCGTCCGTCGTCCGTCGTCCATCGTCTGTCGTCCATCGTCCGTCGTCCGTAAACTTTTAAAAACGTTAACTCCTCTGACACCATAAGTCCAATTGCAACCAAACTTGGCATGGTTGTTCATTAGCATTCGGTGCTTGGAACTGATGTGGGGATTTTTGATTCGTCGTAAAACATGGCCGCCATGGCTAAAAATAGAACATAGGGGTAAAATGCAGTTTTTTGCAAATAACTCAAAAACGGCTACAGATATCAAAATTCTGGCATAGGGTAAAAGTGATCAGCACCTCAAGATCTACCTACCCTGAAATTTTGAAGAAAATCCAACGACCCATGTAGGAGTTATTGCCCTTTTTGTGGAGTTTTTGCAAATTTTGCACCTGTTTAGCTCAATATCTTGAAAACTATACTAGATATTTGAGAAAGGGGAAGGTTCACGAAGGTGCATTTTTGGCCCACAAAATTTAAATTTTTAAAACTAATGTAAACCTCACAAAAATGGTATGAAAATGAAGCTGATGGTCCTAATTTTAAGGCTGCATGCTTATATTTTTGGTTTTGAGAGTATTAATGTCAATAAAATAGCTGCAAAATGAGTTTAAATAGCAAAAATCGTCGAAAATCGTCATTTTTTAGACTTTCTTTGTTAAATTTAACACCCTCCACACCCATGGGCACCATTGCCCTTTAAATATATCATCAAGATTAACAATTTCTACCACTGGACAAAATTACAAGGGTGCCCATGGCTGCGGAGGTTGTTAAAAAAGTATTTTTGTCAATAAAATGAGTTGAAATTGTTGTCATCTGGCGGTCTGTGGAATTATCTCCCCTTGAACAGAAGGCATTTAAAAAAATATAAATGGTACATTTCTTTTCATGATTTTTGTACATTTGTTTATTTAATATATATTATTTTAACTATCTATTAACATTTATTGATCAATTGTGTGATTTTATATTTTATTTTGCAATTTAAAAGAACTTTGTGCACTGTAAAGAAAGAAACAACTCTATTAGCAGGAGCCATCATCTTTTCTATGGACAAATTTTCTTGGAAAATACTACTACGAACTGGATCTTTATCCAATACCAATACCAATAATTTTATTTTACCAAATTAGGTCCCCATTAGGGCAATTGCATATTACAGTCATGATTAAAACAATGTTAACATACTACAGTACATAAACAAGTACATGTATACTCAATAATGTAATGAATAAAATTGAAATGTAAATATTTTTTTTTTTTAATCCAATTTGAAAGTACATTTTGTACAAGCAATGAGGAATCACATAATATTAAAATGTTAATATTACAAAATATTCTTTATTACGATGCCAGTACTTTTCCTTCAACACTTTTGTTTTTCAACACTCAAATGTTGCCATCCCCGCTGGCGAATGGGTCTGTGTGCTGAGCTGTGTGCAGCAGAGCCTAACTTGTCGTAAGAGGGGACTTAGGGTCTTGGGATTCTGACATCAGGTTAGACTGTGGGCCGCCAAATGCAAGTAGTGCATAAAGCTAAATGTTCCGCCCCTATTTTCCCCTCCCGTTTTTCTGTGGTCTTTAAAAATGTTCCATTGTTTCCCACCCCACTTCAATATCCCTCATCATAATTTCATGTTCATTTTTGTCTCGCCTGCGACGAATAGTCGTGGAAGGTGAGATCTATAGGTATTACTTTCTGGCTGAGGCGACGGCGGCGTAAACTTTTTGTAAGACATTTGTGGACAATGAATTGCTTGAAAAGTATAATAGCTAGGCATTTGATATTTGTTAAACAGTCAGTTTGGACAAATGTCTAGGTAACTGTCACAGGGGAGAAATAATAAATGAATAGTTGAATAACTAGATTTTCCGATGGTGCGGACAGACGAGACATACTTTAGTGTTAACTCTTGTTTCATTACATTAATGTTCATTGCCATTATGTAATATATTAGTGTTGCAAGGGCATGTAACAAATACGAGAACATCTTAGTTTAAGCAGAACTTTTTGAGAAAAAAAACTATGCTTAATGATAGGTAGGTCATTATGTCTCCCCTTCCCAGAAGGGGGAGACATATTGTTTTTGTGTCAGTTCTTCTTCTTCTTCTTCTTCTTCTCATACAAAGCGTGTCCGGGCCATAACTTTTTTATCCTTTGAGATAGGGCTTTGATATTTGGCATGTAGATGTATCACCATAAGACGATGTGTCACGTACCAGAATGACCTTCATATGACCTTGACCTTTGATCTCAAGGTCAAATTAATGCTAATTTTACATGCAAAGTGTGTCTGGGTCATAACTTTGTTATCCTTTGACATAGGGCTTTGATATTTAGCATATGGATGTATCAGCATGAGACAATGTGTCACTTACCAGAATGACCTTCATATGACCTTGACCTTTGACTTAAAGGTCAAATTAATGCTTATTTTACATGCAAAGTTAGTCAGGGTCATAACTTTTTTGTTCTTTGACATAGGGCTTTGATATTTGACATGTGGATGTATCACCATGAGACAATGTGTCCTGTACCAAAATGACCTTGACCTTTGACATGAAGGTCAACTCGATGCTAATTTTATATCCAAAGTATGTCAGGGCCATAATTTTTTTGTTCTTTGACATTGGGCTTTGATATTTGACATGTAGATGTATCATCATTAGAAGATGTTTTGCATACCAGAATGACCTTCACATGACCTAACCGTTGACCTCAATGTCAAATTAGTGCTAAAATTACATTCAAAGTAAGTCAGGGTCATAACTTTTTTGTTTTTTGGCATATGGCTTTAATATTTGACATGTGGATGTATCACCATGAGACAATGTGTCGTGTACCAAAATGACCTTGACCTTTGACCTCAAGATCAAATTAATGCTAATTTTTTCATGTAAAACATGTCTGGGCCATAACTTTTTTGTTCTTTGACATAGGGCTTTAATATTTGACATGTAGATGTATCACCCTGAGAAGATGTGTTGTGTGGCAGAATGACCTTCATATGACCTTTACCTTTGACCTCAAGGTCAAATTAATGAAAATTATACGTGAAAAGTGGGTCCTGGTCATAACATTTTATCTTTTGACATAGGGCTTTGATATTTTGCATGTGGATGTATCATCATGAGACGATGTGTTGTGGACCAGAATGGCCTTCATACAAGCTTGACCTTTGATCTCAAGATCAAATAAATGCTAATTTATTATTCTATTAACATAATGGTGTGTCATCATATAAACAATGTGTCGCCAACCTTAATGACCTCGACCTATGACTTCAAGGTCAAATACCTGCTAATTTTGCATGCAAAACCTTCAAGACCATTTCTCATTTATCCTTTGACACAGGGCTTAAGAATGTAGATCCATCATCATTAAGCAATTTTTTGTACAATGTGTGTCATTGTGACTTTGACTTCTGGCTAGGCTATTTTGGCAGATTTAGGAAGGGGAGACATCCGTTTTAGTGCGCTAAAACAGTTTTTCCTAGTTTTATCCTAGATAAGGATTAGTAAATCAATGCTTAAATAAATCAATTTAAGTGTGGTTGTGACGTGCTATTTGATAAATATGTACACTAACACTCCTTTAGGTCTAGCTTGGCGAATGGCGGTTGTCAGGTGTATGAAAGATGCAAAGAGACACCAAAGTTCCTGCTTGTTAAAGAACACCCGTCACGCTGCTTATTTTCAATTCAGTTTGTCAGATCCAGTAAAGGAAGAAGAAACAAATATTGAAACTCTGACCCCTGACCATAGTGGGCCAACGGGTGTGGAGAGTGTGACGCTTCATGAACTTAAAATTAAGACACTTTTGTGGACCGCCAAATAGTACACCACATAGGCTTAATTTTTCGCTCCTACTCTCCTGTGCCCTTTTTCCAGTGGTTCTTCAAAATTTGCTGCTCTTTTGTTTCCCACCCACTGCCCATTTTTCATACATCATCGTGTCTCATTTCATGTTCATTTTATCATGCCTTTCATGTTCATACATGTAATGCCTTAGTTTGCAAGACATTACATGTAAAACCCCAACTCACTTATTCTCAATTGTTGGTTTTTACAATTTTGAGCATATGTTTTATTTCCTCAAATTATGAAATTTCCTGAAATCTGTATTTTTCTTATACATGTATGTCTCTTCTGTTCATCTAAAACTAAGCCTTGCAAAGATTTTATAATGAAATGAACCTTAGAACCTCAAGCTGTACTTAAATTACTTGAAATTCCTTTAAACCTTTCATACTGAATTTATAAAATTAAGATTCAAAATAAAAAAATCCGAAATTATGCCATTTTTGCTCATTTTTACCCAAAGTATCTATTTTGTCCGTAGGAAAAATTATATTAGAACATTGTAGTTAACTTGTATAATCTGCATCAGGACATGTGCATGCTTATATTTACATAGAAAGCTGGTTGGTTTTCCACGATGAAAAGAAATTAAAAAACAGTTCCAGAAATCATGGATTTTTCACTCATGTTGTCATTTTCTTCAAAAAAGATTTAACAGGGACACATAAATTTTAAATGTTAGGTTTAGTGTAGAGCTTTTTTGTTTGGGTACATAATATCCATATTTTTAAAGAATAAAAGTTTCCCCAAAATTCATGATTTTTCGCTGATTTGTCCACTTTTTACCCAAAAATAAAAGGTTATATCAATAGATACACACGAAAACACAAACCTGTGGTTAATTTGGTTTATGTTTTAGCATTTCACACCTTCAAACTGAACTTATGGCATTCCAGTACAAAACTAAAAATTATTTCCAGAAATTTGTGATTTATTGTAGATTTCCACATTTTCCTCCCAAAAATGACTAAATGGTCAAACCAAAAGTTATTTGGGCAATCCTTTGTTGAAAAAGACACAAAAAGCAATATTTTTAAACATGTTCGAATAATTTGTGATGGTGGGCCAATTTTACCCATTCGTGGCTCTACCCCTTTAAATTGCATATTGTTAAGCACATCAAGATCTACAAATTATATAACAGGGTCAATGTTGTAGGACCTTTCCTTTTAGGAGTTATTGCCCTTAGAACGTCAAAATTTAGCATTTTAACAGCATTTCCTCATTACATTGAAAACGTTAACTCCTCTGACACTTTAAGTCCAAATGGAACCAAACTTGGTATAGCTGTTTATTAGCATTAGGTGTATAGAACTGATGTGGGGATTTTTGATTGGTCGTAAAACATGGCCGCTGTGGCTAAAAATAGAACATAGAGGTAAATGGCAGTTTTTTGCAAATAACTCTAAAACGGTGACAGATTTTAAAATTTTGATTGGGAACAAAAGTGATCAGCACCTCAAGATCTACCAGCTCTGAAATTTTGAAGAAAATGCAACAACCCATGTAGGAGTTATTGCCCTTTCTGTGGATTTTTTGCAAATTTTGCACCTGTTTAGCTCAATATCTTGAAAACTATACTAGATATTTGAGAAATTTAAATTGCATATTGTTAAGCACATCAAGATCTACCAATAATGAAACAGGGTCAACGTTGTAGGACCTTTTCTTTTAGGAGTTATTGCCCTTAGAACATCAAAATTTAGCATTTTAACAGCATTTCCTCATTACATTGAAAACGTTAACTCCTCTGACACTTTAAGTCCAAATGGAACCAAATTTGGTATAGTTGTTTATTAGCATTAGGTGTATAGAACTGATGTGGGGATTTTTGATTGGTCGTAAAACATGGCCGCTGTGGCTAAAAATAGAACATTGGGTTAAACTGCATTTTTTTGCTAATAACTCAAAAAGGGTGACAGATTTTTGAATTTTAATTGAGATAAAAGTGATCAGCACCTTAAGATCCACCATAATGTCAGATGACCCCCTTATTAAACTTATAACCCTTTCAATGTCAAATAGATTTTGCCTAATAGCCTTTACTTCAGGCACATATGTCAGGTGAGCGATTTAGGCTCCTGGGAGCCTCTTGTTCAGTTGTTTTGTAGTTTTAAAAGTAGTACCAAGCATGAAATTTATGCTTAAGTCATGACATCTGGAAGGTAATGCGAAAATATTTTATTCTATTAAAAAAGGGGGATGTAAAAGATTGTGAAACAAGAATATTTTTATATTTTTAATTTACAGGAGAAATGTGACCATTATTGGCCAGTAGGGTCTGATGCAATATTTTATGGTGATATACAAGTGGCTGTCCTCAATGAGACGAAATTTCCTTCATGGACCATCACTGAGTTCAGGATAGCATTGGTATGTTTGTAAAATTAGTCATCTGGATATAACATCTAATCAAAAACTATTTATAAATTACATCAAATAATTCTAATTCACATGATCACACATTTATGACATTGTAATTTATCATATTGCAGCATAAATGTTAAAACTTTATCCTAATTTTCTGTGTTTTTTAACTGATATCAATGCTAGGAATTTGAAAAAAAGGAATAGGGGTGGATATACTGTTTTACTTGTGAATGTCCATGGTTCCTAGTTTCTACAGCGGGGATATCACTAATGAGCTTTGTGAGCATATCTTATTTTATTTTTCTATTCAAAATATTAGCTTCAAGATTAAAGATAGATTAAAAGGAAGTTTTTGTTTAACAAAGTTTAGCACAGAAAATATCATTTGAAAAACATTTACCATTTGAAATAGATTTACATGTAGTTAAATAATTTCTATGATTACAGGGTGATCTAACCAGACAAGTTCGACATTTCCATTTTACTGCCTGGCCAGATTTTGGGGTACCAGATAAACCTCAAACTTTGATCAGATTTGTACGAGTAGTTAGGGAGAAGTTGATCAGGGAGTGTGGACCAATGGTTGTTCACTGCAGGTAGGTTAAAGGTCAATTTAAATATTGTGGATAGGTACCAATTGTCATGGATTGCTGAAAAAGGACAGTTTATTGGTTCTTATTGTGTGGTTCTAAAGTTTGTAGTATGCAAAGCATTATAAAATTTACATTCATGGCTAAAACCACCATAATTGATATTCTACAAAAAATAATGAAACCGCAATATTTTAAATATCGACAAATGTGCACTTAAACATTCATTATTAAAAGAATGGTGCATACTGTGGATTTGTTTATTTTCATGGGTACCAGTTTTTGTGGTTTGATTAAAATATATAAGTTCATTGATTCTTTAATTGGTGGTTCTGAAGTCTGCAGCATACAGATCAATGTTAAATATCCTTTTTGTGGGGTTTCAAATTTCATGGGTCAATGCCATTCATGAAAACCACGAGAATTAATACTCCATGAATAATAATGAAACCACAGTAGATAAAAAATGTTATGTTTTCTGGTCATATTAAACTTTTCTACACTTTTAATGATGATACCATATATCTTTTTGTCACTCTGAATTGAACATTTTTTGTTCATTTTTTAAAAGCACATTGTATAACTAAAATAATGTTTACATGCATTTCTAAAATTTGTCACAATTTTAAAAGTCTTCCCCTGAGTGGAGCATTATCAAGATGGCTTTACTGGCAGGAGAGGCAACATGACTTACAATGTTTATTAAACTCAGTATGCACATGCCCCAATAGTAGCTTAGCATAATTGCATCTCAATACTATCATATTACTAGTAATAAGATTAACACATGTTCACTTACAATTTGTTTTGTTTTTCAGTGCTGGTGTGGGTAGATCTGGGACTTATATAGCATTAGACAGACTATTACAAGATATTGTAGAAAAGAATATCACAAGTTTCATTGTATTCTGTTTTGTATTTCAGTGCTGGTGTGGGTAGATCTGGGACTTATATAGCATTAGACAGACTATTACGAGATATTGTAGAAAAGAATATCACAAGTTTCATTGTATTGCGTTATGTTTTTCAGTGCTGGTGTGGGTAGATCTGGTACTTATATAGCATTAGACAAACTATTACAAGAGATTGCAGAGAAGGATATCACAAGTTTCATTGTTTTCTGTTTTGTTTTTCAGTGCTGGTGTTGGTAGATCTGGGACTTATATAGCATTAGACAGACTATTACAAGAGATTGCAGAGAAGGATATTACAAGTTTTATTGTTTTCTGTTTTGTTTTTCAGTGCTGGTGTGGGTAGATCTGGGACTTATATAGCATTAGACAGACTATTACAAGAGATTGCAGAGAAGGATATCACAAGTTTCATTGTTTTCTGTTTTGTTTTTCAGTGCTGGTGTTGGTAGATCTGGGACTTATATAGCATTAGACAGACTATTACAAGAGATTGCAGAGAAGGATATTACAAGTTTTATTGTTTTCTGTTTTGTTTTTCAGTGCTGGTGTGGGTAGATCTGGGACTTATATAGCATTAGACAGACTATTACAAGAGATTGCAGAGAAGGATATCACAAGTTTCATTGTATTCCATTTTGTTTTTCAGTGCTGGTGTGGGTAGATCTGGGACTTATATAGCATTAGACAGACTATTACAAGAGATTGTAGAGAAGGTTATCACAAGTTTCATTGTATTCCATTTTTGTCTCGCCTGCGACGAATAGTCGCGGAAGGCGAGACATAGGTATTACTTTCCGGCGACGGCGGCGGCTGCGTCGTAAACTTTTTTGTAAGACTTTTGTGGACAATGAATTGCTTGAAAAGTATAATAGCTAGGCATCTGATATTTGGTATACAGACAGTTCAGGTTATGGTCTACACAACTGTCAACATGTTTTGTAAACCTAACCCCATTTTCACGCTCCAGTGACTATGTGAACTTAGATCTTTTTTCAGGCCGTAAACATTTTTGTAAGACTTTTGTGGACGATGAATTGATGGAAAAGTATATTAGCTAGGCATCTGATATTTGGTATACAAACAGTTCAGGTTATGGTCTACGCAACTGTCACCATGCCATGTGACCCTGACCCCATTTTCATGCTCCAGTGACTCTGTGAACTTAGGTCATTTTTCAGGCCGTAAACTTTTTTGTAAGACTTTTGTGGACGATGAATTGCTGGAAAAGTATATTAGCTAGGCATCTGATATTAGGTATACAGACAGTTTAGGTTATGGTCTACGCAACTGTTATCATGACATGTGACCTTGGCCCCATTTTCACGCTTAAGTGGCTGTGAACTTAGGTCTTTTTTCAGGCCAAAAAAATTTTTTGTAAGACTTTTGTGGAAGATGAATTGCTGGAAAGTTATAATAGCTAGGCATCTGATATTGGGTAAACAGACAGTTGCGGTTATGGACAACACAACTGTTACCATGCCATGTGACCATGACCTCATTTTTACGCTCCAGTGACTCTGTGAACTTAGGTATTTTTTTCAGACAGAAAACTTTTTGTAATACTTGTGTGGACAATGGATTGCTTGAATATTATAATAACTAGGCATCTGTTTTAGGTATACAGACACTTTTTGTGTTTAGTTCAAGAAATGAAAGCTTAAGTAGTTGATTTTAGTGATGGTGCCGGCAGGCGAGACATACTTTTAGTGGCCACACTTGTGTTTTTCAGTGCTGGTGTGGGTAGATCTGGGACTTATATAGCATTAGACAGACTATTACAAGAGATTGCAGAGAAGGATGTCACAAGTTTCATTGTATTCCATTTTGTTTTTCAGTGCTGGTGTGGGTAGATCTGGGACTTATATAGCATTAGACAGACTATTACAAGAGATTGTAGAGAAGGATGTCACAAGTTTCATTTTAGATTATAGAGAAGGATATCACAAGTTTCATTGTATTCCATTTTATTTTTCAGTGCTGGTGTGGGTAGATCCGGGACTTATATAGCATTAGACAGACTATTACAAGAGATTGTAGAGAAGGATGTCACAAGTTTCATTTTAGATTATAGAGAAGGATATCACAAGTTTCATTGTATTCCATTTTGTTTTTCAGTGCTGGTGTGGGTAGATCTGGGACTTATATAGCATTAGACAGACTATTACAAGAGATTGCAGTGAAGGATGTCACAAGTTTCATTGTATTCTGTTTTGTGTTTCAGTGCTGGTGTGGGTAGATCTGGGACTTATATAGCATTAGACAGACTACTACAAGAGATTATAGAGAAGGATATCACAAGTTTCATTGTATTCTATTTTGTTTTTCAGTGCTGGTGTAGGTAGATCTGGGACTTATATAGCATTAGACAGACTATTACAAGAGATTGTAGAGAAGGATGTCACAAGTTTCATTTTAGATTATAGAGAAGGATATCACAAGTTTCATTGTATTCCGTTTTGTTTTTCAGTGCTGTTGTGGGTAGATCTGGGACTTCTATAGCATTAGACAGACTACTACAAGAGATTGTAGAGAAGGTTATCACAAGTTTCATTGTATTCCGTTTTTGTGTTTCAGTGCTGGTGTGGGTAGATCTGGGACTTATATAGCATTAGACATACTATAACAAAAGATTGTAGAGAAGGATGTCACAAGTTTCATTTTAGATTATAGAGAAGGATATCACAAGTTTCATTGTATTCTGTTTTGTTTTTCAGTGCTGGTGTGGGTAGATCCGGGACTTATATAGCATTAGACAGACTATTACAAGAGATTGTAGAGAAGGATGTCACAAGTTTCATTTTAGATTATAGAGAAGGACATCACAAGTTTCATTGTATTCTGTTTTGTTTTTCAGTGCTGGTGTGGGAAGATCTGGGACTTATATAGCATTAGACAGACTACTACAAGAGATTATAGAGAAGGTTATCACAAGTTTCATTGTATTCCGTTTTGTTTTTCAGTGCTGGTGTGGGTAGATCTGGGACTTATATAGCATTAGACAGACTATTACAAGAGATTATAGAGAAGGTTATCACAAGTTTCATTGTATTCTGTTTTGTTTTTCAGTGCTGGTGTGGGTAGATCTGGGACTTATATAGCATTAGACAGACTATTACAAGAGATTGCAGAGAAGGATATCACAAGTTTCATTGTATTCTGTTTTGTTTTTCAGTGCTGGTGTGGGTAGATCTGGTACTTATATAGCATTAGACAGACTATTACAAGAGATTGCAGAGAAGGATATCACAAGTTTCATTGTATTCCATTTTGTTTTTCAGTGCTGGTGTGGGTAGATCTGGTACTTATATAGCATTAGACAGACTATTACAAGAGATTATAGAGAAGGATGTCACAAGTTTCATTGTATTCTATTTTGTTTTTCAGTGCTGGTGTGGGTAGATCTGGTACTTATATAGCATTAGACAGACTACTACAAGAGATTGCAGAGAAGGATGTCACAAGTTTCATTGTATTCCATTTTGTTTTTCAGTGCTGGTGTGGGTAGATCTGGTACTTATATAGCATTAGACAGACTATTACAAGAGATTATAGAGAAGGATATCTTAAGTTTCATTGTATTCTGTTTTGTTTTTCAGTGCTGGTGTAGGTAGATCTGGGACTTATATAGCATTGGACAGACTACTACAAGAGATTGTAGAGAAGGATATCACAAGTTTCATTGTATTCCGTTTCGTTTTTCAGTGCTGGTGTGGGTAGATCTGGGACTTATATAGCATTAGACAGACTACTACAAGAGATTGTAGAGAAGGATATCATAGATATCTTCAGTGTTGTGGCAGAGATGAGAAGAGAGAGGGTCTGGATGGTCCAAACAGAGGTAGGTATTTCAATAAGGCACCTCTAATAATGTTTTTTGATTACTTTCCAGTAGAACACAGTCTAAAGTAAGAGTTCTATCTGTTTTTATTACAAAGCTATGCAAAATGCAAGCTGACTTTCCAATTTTGTTTGTGTGCTTTTGTTTTCTCAAAGTGGTTTTGATCAGATTTCCCTATGTCACCTGTAATACATTATAAATGGTACAAAAGTTCCTCTGTGTAACTTAAAAAACCGGCTTGGAGGCCTGGATGCAATAAGGTTTGTATATTACCTGCCCAAGGTTGATAGTTTCCTTTACCAATAATATTAACATAAAACCCTGACACTTACAAAATCTCATCACCCAAACCCATCCCTGTTATCTGAACATTGTAGTGTCATTATACAAACATATTGAATATTAATTAAAAATAACTTATCAGTAATATAATTCATTTTATTTTTAGCAACAATATGTGTGTATTCACCAATGTCTGTTATGTGTATTGGACGGCCGAGAAGAAGAACATGTGTACGAGAACACTGGCAATGTCAACCCTGCATTTGAAGGTCAGTAGATAATGTTGTAAACTCTTTCTTATTAGTCTTTAAAACTTATTTTGTGCGCTTAGTAAGGCTTAGGGATTTTCTAGCAATTTTAAAACTTGGCTTGTAGTATTGAGTGTTGTACTGTTTTATTGATGTTGTCAATTTGTGTTGATCTAGCTGCTGTAACATCATTTTCATGCATTTTACTACTAAATTGATAAGTTGGTAAGGGGATAAATAACACATGGAACAAAATAAGAAGATACCTGCAGTCAGGGTACTGGGGTTTAAGAGGTTGAAATATTTGGTTTGATATTGGACATACGGACAACTGGATATAAACAAGACTTGTTGAAGCATTATGGAGAACACTTCCTGCTACTGACAACTGACTAAGAAACATCTATTGACGGATGTAAAAAAATAAAATTAAAAGGTTTTTTTGTCCTGTCTGTGACGAATAGTTGTGGAAAGCAAGAAATAGGTATAACTTAATGCCAGCAGCAGCGATGTAAACTTTTTTGTAAGACTATTGTGGAAAACGATTTACTTTAATAGTAAAATAGCTAGTTGGTATACAGACAGTTGAGATTATGGTCTACACAAGTGTCACAATGAAGTGTGACCTTGACCCTATTTTCAGGCTTCAGTAACCTTTGTGAACTTAGGTCTTTTTCAGGCTGTTAACTTCTTTGTGAGATTTTATAGGAAAATTGATTACTTGAAAAGTATAATACCAAGGCATCTGGTATTTGCTATACAGACAGTTGAGGCAATGGTCTATGCAACTGTTATGATGTGTGACCTTGATCCTATTTTCAAGCTTCAGTTACTATGTAAACTTAGGTCTTTTTTTCAGGTTGTAGACTCTTTTGTTAGGCTTTTGTGGACTTAAAGAGGTTTTTGCCCTAAAATTGAAGGTGAAAAATAGCATTTTTTCCTGTTTTTGGCCTATAGAATGAAAACTATAACAGATACTGAAAAGCTGTTGCTTGCTTAAACCTTCAGCTCATTTACCTCTACCAAAGTCTCCATTGGGTCGAAGTTTTCAAATGACTCCTCATAGGGGCTATAGCCCTTTGAAGTCGAAAAAAGGCATTTTGAAGTGTTTTTGGCCAAAAGAATGAAAACAGTTGCAATAAAAAGCTTTTGCCTATAAAGGATTAAGAAAAGATTTTATTTGCTTAAATACTGGCTATATGTGCTCTACAAAAGCCATCATAGGTGAAAGATGTACAATGATCATTTATTGAAGTTCTTCGCCTCAGATGCCCCAAAATATTTTCATTCCATCAGTCATTGAAGTCAAGTGAGCCATTAAGGCTCCTGGGAGCCTCTTGTTTTAATATCAAGACCTTGAAGAGTAGCCCACTTATTTGTATTTTAAGAAACCAAGGACAATGATTTATCCTCTATATTAACACGCCCTGTCATTTATTAGTGTAAAAACCTCATAATAACTATCATATAGTCACGTTACATATGATTTTTTATTCTTTATCAATATAATATTTCAGTCTGTGAAAAAGGTTTGTTCAACTTTCTTTTGATTTATTTTGAAATTATTTCCGCTAATCATGATCATTTCGTGAGTTAATGATTTATAAACAGGGGGTTTATCTAATTCTGTTTTTTCTAATAAGAATATTGAATCAATGTTATTAAAAACCTATAAAGGACAATTTATCAACACATTACTAACTAAATGGATTTCACATTGGTAAAGGAAATTAGCCAACAAAATTAATTGGAAAAAGTGTTTATGTTCCATCGGTATGAAAAACAATATAATCAAAATTATAGGTGGGAACTCAATAACAAGTAAACCTTCTTTAAACATATTTATTTGCTAATGCACTTTAATGCTGCATGGTTTTCGCTGCATGCTGAGGAGTTAAAAGCTCACCATTGTCAGTTATCGCATGTCATTAAACAGATTTAAAGTATTCAAGTCATTTATTTGATGTTAATGTTATTGTTTGTTAAAACAATCATTGTTTTTCCCAGTTTGTTAAATGATGTGGGTTGATTAAATTAAAACTGCTAGTACAGAAGCCATTATTTGTATGATACTGTGGATTCATTTAATTTCGTGGGTATCAATTTTCGTCAATTGCTGAAAAAAGGCAGTTCGTGGGTTCTTAAATTCATGGTTTTGAAATTTACAGTATGCAAAGCAATATTAAATTTCCTTTCATTGGGAAACCAAAGTTTGTGGATCAGTCCCACCCAGGAAACCACGAAAATTGATACCCCACGAATAATAATGAAACCACAGTAATGTGCATTAAGTTAAAAACTTGTAGACCCACATCGAGCTTCTCGACCCTATAATTTCACTTAGTCAGTCTGTTTCTTTGACAATAATTAAGTGGTGAACTATTTGTGAATGCTAAAACTCCAAAACAATGAGGGGTGCAGAACTGAAATTTCACACACTGATTAATTACCATTTCAGGACTAATATCTTATAAATAATTTCTATTATTTAAAATAAATAGGTGTAAAATTTGATGCTTTAAATGAAAAGATGAAAAGATAATAGTGTCTTGAATTACTGTTTTAATAGTGATGCTTCTATATGTTATTTTATCATTTCTAAAAATTAAAATTTTTTAAGATAAATGCATGTGTTAGACTGAGTCTCCAGATACATGTATATTGATTAAAAATTCAAATAGAATTTCAACAATGCACAGTAAAGCAAGTTACAAATATTTCTGATAACTGAATCTTGAACACTACTGCACAAGTTATAATATTGTCATGCCTCAGTATTTTGTTGGTCTTGATATTGAATCTTTTAAAGCCAAGCATTGAAGAAAAACATTGGGGACTTGCTTTATATTGCTCTGATGCTCACAAAAATAGCAATGACGTTCTTATAAAGCTCTGAAACAGTCATATTATTTCAATATGCATTTATTGATAATTTGAATGAAATAAAGGACATATTTAAATTTCAATTTTTCCTCAACTGAAGTAAAAAAAATTGAAACTTGTGAAAGGTACAAATTTATATCTATAAATTATTGTTTTATTGTAGATGATGAAGGCATCAATGTTGAAGTACCCTGAGAAATCTACAAAAAAAACCAGACAGCTTGCCAAACCTCTTGTCTCTTCTCATGTGCAATGTGGATTTTATTTTGAAAGCAAAAAAAAGTTGGCTGTGTTTTTCTTAATGTTTTAATATGTTTCATCACTAAACTAATGTGAATATTTTTAATGTTAAAAGTACTAGTCCCTTTGTAGTTGTATTTTTGGCATGTTGTGGTATTATATCATTTTTGCACTTTATGTCTTATAAAGTTCTATGAGCAATGAAAATATGATTAAGGACAGCAGTTAATCAGTACTGGGTAAAACTTTTATAATATAAAGCAACATGAAAATCAGTTTAAAATTGGTTGTCATTAAGTTTTAGCAGCATAGCCTCAATATTGCATCCTTTTGTTGAACGCTTTTGATCGGCCTGCAGAGGATAATTAAACGCATTACATAATAGCAATATATTTTAGGCTATGAATATTTGAGATTTCCTGTTTCGGGTAAATTTAGTATTTAAATTTTTTTACATGTTGCTTCGTTTTGCGGAAAATTCCTTTTACATTATTAGAATGTGGAATAAAATGTATACATGATACACATTCCATTCTTGTGAAATATATTATTACTAAAATTCTTTTTGTACCCGAATTTAGTTACAGATTGTGACTATCTATCTGTTCTTCAAATATTGTATTTTGTAATTTGTTAACATTTTTTTTTAAAGTATTCATCATTTATTACATATATTAACATTTTATGCATTTTTTGTGTATAAGAAATGTATCATTTAATACATTATAGATTTTTGCCATTGATCAAGTTTTGGTAGTGGCATTTGACGTTTTCAAAGTGGCATTCTACTTATATTGTAACAGTTTGTATTGTCTCATTTTGATTCTACAGACAATTTTGTTCATGGATGTTAGATATATTGTCTGGCATTATTTGTTGTGATGTCTAACCAGTTGTCTTTTTGAATCTCCTTTATTCAACATTCTCCACTAAATCCTTTGTCCAAGTTTTCTTTATCCAAGCTGAGCAATATACCTTTAAATCATACAAGTGATAGTTTTAAATACATATGAAATAGGGCCCCGCATCTTTGAGGCGGACGCCGTATAGTTTTTACTTCGTCTGTCTGTCAACAATTCTTATGAACACTTAAACTGATTTGTATATTAATTTTTTGTGCAAATCTGTGAAATATTTCATTTTTGTTAAAAATCACAGATTTTGAGAATTGGACTTTGTGAACACTAAAACTCAAAAACTATTAACAATACAGTTCTGAAACTTTGTACAGTTGCTAAGTTGCATGACATGATTTGCATATTAAATTTTTGTGCAAATCCATGAAATATTTTGAAAATCACAGATTTTGAGAACACTAAAACCCAAAAACTATTAACAATACTGTTCTGAAATTTTGTACAGCTGCTAAGTAGCATGTCATGATTTGCATATAAAAATTTCGTGCAAATCTGTTTAATATTTTTGGAAAAAACTGCATTTTTGATCATAGATTTTGAGAATTGGAATTTTTAAACAATAAAACTCAAATGCTATTAACAATACAGCTCTGAAGTTTCATACACATTCCATTGAGCATGCCTTAGTGGTTATAATCAAAGTTAGTATGATTTTGAAAACACTTAAGATTTTTTGCCACAGGGCCCTTTCTGACTTTGTCAGTATTCTAGTTTATTTTGTTTTTCTATATAACAAATCAGGAAAAGAAATGAGAATTCCGTTTTAGTATAGGTTTCACTCCTTTCTAAAATTAGTATAAACCTGGAGTTGAAAATCTGATTCTAAGTAGTAAATGTACTTTATATTGTACAATATGCATATTTGTCAGATGTTGAAATCCCTGTCTTAATATTGTAGATACATGTACTTATGTAATAACACAACAATAGAAAACAATCCTAGATCAAAACCATTTTGAGTATCTTTGAACTTTTATTTATTTATTTATTTCTGCTTTTGTCTACATTTACAAATGTTATTGGAACTGTTCTTCATCATTGAAGATCTTTTAACATGTATATAGAAAATTAAAAGTGCCTGTTGATTTAAGTGCAATGTTTTTATACATGGGAAATTAAAGAATTAATCCATATAAAGGACCTTTATAATTAGAGAATATTATTTTTGTACTAATGTCTTTTGTTATTTGTACATATTTGATTATTGGTGCTATTTAGATGGACATAAGGTTGAAGGAGGGGGGTTACAGGCCCTTGGAACCCTCATTCTCTGGATATATCATGGGAAAGACTAGTCCTCACATGTCTATTAATCAGTAGTTCTAGTGAACAGATCTGTTATACAGTCGAACCTCGTTAACTCGAAGTCGAGGGGACCATTGAAAAGTATTCGAGTTATCAGAGGTTTGACTCATCCAAGTTAAGAATAATTAAACTGGAAGTAGAATCTTCCGTCGTTTGTTTATGTACCATCTTCCATGTCTAGATGTATCTTGTATTTTGTTGTGTTTTGTGTGTTTGAAGACGCATCTTCATGTCAAAAGATAACTTTGTGTGAAATGAATTATTAAATAAAACATGTTTTAAAAATTTATTCCAATCTTGAATCAACATCATATGATTTAATCAAACATTCAAATATTGAAAATACAAAATCAGTAACGAAACGAATTAATACGTATGTTGTAAGTCACTAGTTATGGTGGAAGTTGAGTTGAGTTTCTTCTTGAGATGACGCCGATTTATTTTATTTTATTAGAAACAGCAATTAATAATTGTAATTTATGTATTGAAACTAAAACATGATTAAAATACCGGCTTTGCTGATTAAATTCGTCTACTCAAATTAAGCACACAATTTATCACGATGTTTAAAATGCTTGGGTGATCAGATCAAACAGTTACACATGAATACACAAGTGTCCAATCATTAAATAAACAACTCTTGATTAACACCTTTTGAAGCCATATAGCGGTCACGAATCAATTAAAATGACATCAAAGAATTTGAAAAGTCGGCTTCGAGTAATCAGGGTTAATTACTATTATTTTCAAAGCGTGGGGACTACCAAAATACCTCGACTTAACCGAGATTTCGAACTATCAGAGTTCGAGTAATCAAAGGTAAATATGCATTGGGCTAGCGGGAATTTTGCCGGGACTTTCAAAATAGTTCGAGTAAACCGAGTAATTCGAATAATCCGAGTTCAACACATCGAGGTTCGACTGTATTAACATTCCAATCATAATGAAATATGGTTAATAATTCTGTGAAACCATTATATATGTAGTTTTTATGTACCAGTTTTCATGGTGTTTATGCATCAGATTAACCAGAAAAATTCGATTTCTAACTTAAAAAAAAATCATTTATTTTTCTATGATAATTTTGATAAAACCATGAATTCAAGCACATACGTTTTATTCCCAATCCACAGAATTGATGAACACATTTAGTACTTTTATATCAGTCAAAATGTTCTTCTTGCAAAACCAGTGCCTTCAGTATTTAAAAGTGAAGTAAAACAAGGGCTGTTCTTTCAAAAGAAAAAGAGATGTTTTGTTAAGGATGACTATATATTTGATAAAATGGATTTGGTAGTTGTATCATTTTATAAAGGTTGTATTATACAGATGGGCATACCAACGAACAATGTCTTTGTTTTGTTTAAGTCATTCAAACAAATAGTTTGATATAAGGGATGACTTTTTTTATACTTCTAGTGTGTTTATTGATATATTTTTAAAATCTTAATTTTTTCAATTTTGATGAAATAGAAGTCTAGTTTATATTTTTATAAGATGCGACAGATTTGTGAGAGAACAATATTTTTATATTTGAGATTGAAAATTCATGAGATTTATCAAAGTTATACATTCCAATTGTTTGACTTGAAATTGAAGACTTTTTGTAGAATTGTTGTATTATTTTGTGATTACAAACATTAAGGTTTAAATTATGAGCCAGATTGTACTTTTTGGGCATTATTGTTTTTACAAAAGTATTTTGTGTAATTTATAGGTTGTAGTCAATTTTATACTTTCAAATCATCATAACTTATTTTTTAACCACATTTATTATAAGAAAATATATTAAAATGATATAGATCAATTCATTAACTTATTTGTAATTTTGTATGTATATTGTAATTGTTTATACATGTTAAATGTGATAATTATTTTCCTACAAAATAAATTACATTTCATTGATTGTCCCTAGTGTAATAAACATTTACAGATTTTAATATCTTTCTTCATCTTTCTCAATACATGCAATATCTCATTTGGATAGAATGCTAACATGCTGACTGACTGGGGAGTTTAACGTCGTGACTATACCTATATATAGGTCTGCAGCGACGTATGCTAACATGCGAATGTGATCATGTTTATATAAGGTAAATTGAAACACCTTTGGCACATTTGGTTTTTGCAATGGCAAGGTTTTTAAACCCCCAAAAACCAAACTTTGCATGGAAGTTTTCTAGTAAAGGTCAACAAGTTGGAATTCTGAATCTCTGTCATTTTAGACTGACCTCGAAAATGTGATTAAGTTAATAATAACTTTAATGCATCAAAGTTAAGATCCTACATGGACAAATGAAACTTGGTTTGTAGGTTACTCAGTAAAAATGTGACCATGACCCTTAAGTTGGTGGTTGTTTGATATTTTGTTATACAATGAAATATATTCAGTAGTAAAAAACCTAAATTAAGTAAAAGAGTTTTGTTATTGTTGAGGCAGGCAAGACATTCTTGTTGTACATTCTCATGTTTTGTTTACCTACTTAGTATATTAGAGTTTTAATTCTTCTGGCTGTATATCATTCAAGTAATTAATTATGTTTCCTGCTTCTGTCATTAATTTAGGTTACTAACTACTAAATCAACCAATCAGATTTGGAACATATGTGAAAATAGTCCTAAGAATTTCCCATGTAGGAATTTCAAATTTCAATATTTTTCTTAAAAACTAGATTTTGTGTAAAAACTGCATATATTTGGTTAATACTATAAATGTGTAACACAAACATATCAAATCTATTTAGTTTTGATACCTGTTTGCTTGCTTTGATGTGGGGTTTTCCAGGACCTCTACTTCTTGCATATTCTCTCTAGAAAATGTTCTATTTTTAGCTTGCTCCTAAACGAAATGATGATTATTCTTTGGTTGCTTTAAGAAGGGCTTGATTTGGTAGTTCCTAACCTGAATCCTAGTCACCTCGGTACCTTGTCACTTCGGTACCGATTAAAAAAGACACTTCGGTACTCGGTACTAGTCATTTCGGAACTTGAAAACTAAAATTTTTATTTCATAATTTCTTATAAAGAAATGATATTTTCAGTCATAAAATTCAATATAATAAGTTTGATTACTAAGTGGAAGTTGGTTGTCGGCTTTATCACTTTGGTAATTGTAATTATTTTTGATGATTTTTAATTAGAACCAATACTGTTTTTATGGTATAACAATTAGTTTAATTATGAGTTTTAACTATATCTAACGAGTGATTTGAGTATCTGTAATTAATTAAATGATCATATATTTTTCTTTTGATCATCAATCTTTTGTGAGACTTCAAAGTACAGATCCCTGGCTTATAAAATTAAATAGTTTACAGTTCAGATGCGGATCCAGAGATTCTGAAAAGAGGGGGCCCACTGACTGGCCTAAGAGGGGGCCGCTTTGGTCACGCTTCAATGATTTCCTATATTCAACAAAATTTTTCCGCCAAAAGGGGGGGCCGGGCCCCCTAGGACCCCCCCTGGATCCGCCTAAGTTACTTTCCTTTATTTTAACTGCCATTCAGAAACAATCAATCAATTTCTTATTAGATCAAGTCCTTCAATCCAATTATGCAATTAATTACTCCCATTAAACACTTATAATTTTATTACTCAATTAGAAGCCATATGATAGGGGTCACAATTAGCAGATCACAATTAGCAAAGCCATACAACCATTTAATACAAAACCAGAATTAAAAAAAAGATAATCGACTTATCATTAAAAAATATTTAAGCTATTTAAGTTTTATATTTTTTATTCCGATAATAAGAAAAAATAAACTTTTATTGAACAAAAAGTTAAACTCTTGATTAAAAAGTGGTGTTCTCGACAACACAAGGTTCATTTTTAAACTAAACATTGGACAGGGTGTAAGTGATCCAATATTGGAGATACATTCACTTAAACGGTTGAAAGTACGTTTCATTCCCCTCAAACAAAAGAATCCTAGTCACCTCGGTACCTGGTCAATTCGGTACCGATTAAAAAAGACACTTCGGTACTCGGTACTAGTCATTTCGGAACTTGAAAACTAAAATTTTTATTTCATAATTTCTTCTAAAGAAATGATATTTTCAGTCATAAAATTCAATATAATAAGTTTGATTACTAAGTGGAAGTTGGTTGTCGGCTTTATCACTTTGGTAATTGTAATTATTTTTGATGATTTTTAATTAGAACCAATACTGTTTTTATGGTATAACAATTAGTTTAATTATGAGTTTTAACTATATCTAACGAGTGATTTGAGTATCTGTAATTAATTAAATGATCATATATTTTTCTTTTGATCATCAATCTTTTGTGAGACTTCAAAGTACAGATCCCTGGCTTATAAAATTAAATAGTTTACAGTTCAGATGCGGATCCAGAGATTCTGAAAAGAGGGGGCCCACTGACTGGCCTAAGAGGGGGCCGCTTTGGTCACGCTTCAATGATTTCCTATATTCAACAAAATTTTTCCGCCAAAAGGGGGGGCCGGGCCCCCTAGGACCCCCCCTGGATCCGCCTATGTTACTTTCCTTTATTTTAACTGCCATTCAGAAACAATCAATCAATTTCTTATTAGATCAAGTCCTTCAATCCAATTATGCAATTAATTACTCCCATTAAACACTTATAATTTTATTACTCAATTAGAAGCCATATGATAGGGGTCACAATTAGCAGATCACAATTAGCAAAGCCATACAACCATTTAATACAAAACCAGAATTAAAAAAAAGATAATCGACTTATCATTAAAAAATATTTACATGAACAAATCTAGAAAATCTAGTTGAAAAATCTAATTCTAGCTAACATAAATATTCACTTTCATCATAGTCATACATAATCATACTTTTTTGTGTACGTCGATATTTTTCAATTTACCATTCATTACCCTAAAAATACCAATAAAAATCGTAAATTTAACACATTTTATAATAAATTACTATCCAAAGTTGCTATATTCAATTTTTTTTTTGGTCAGTACCGAAGTGTCCAATACCTAGTACCGAACTGTCTAGGTACCGAGGTGACCAGGTACCGAAGTGTCCTGATACCCCTAACCTTAGTACATGGTTTGTTTCCTATTTTTGTCTCAAGGAACAAACAAGACATTTATGGATGGTTTTAACATCTGGGGTTTACAAAAGTGACAGCAGTGTTGTCCACAGTGCAAAGATCGCGTTTTTATGTCTCCTGCAATTTGTTGCAGAAGCGACATATAGGGGTCACTTTGGCACTATCCGTCGTCTTGCGTCGTGCGGCGTCATAAAAAAATTCCGTCGCATTTTTTCCGGGCAACTACATGCATATATTTATATATTTTATATATTAATGACTTTAATAAAAATTTTCGTCATTCTTTTTCAAGCAACTACATGCAGCAGACTCTTGATACTTTGCATGCAGATTCATCCTCTGGCACTATATGGTGTAAAGCGATTTTGTGCTAGAAAAGCGACTACTTCCTGTTTGACGAATACTTAAGATTTGATATATAAAGGACTAGGATACAAAGGAGTAGAGCCACGAAGGCCCAAAAATTCAACTTTCATATATTTGCTTTAAGTTGCTGCATTAATGTTCATTAGTCTGTATATTTCATGAATTGCAATATTTTTTCCTTCAATTATTTATCAATAATGCAAGCAGTGAGGTACAAAATAGACTATTTTGTGAAAAATAATAATTTGTGACAGTTTTCCTTGTTTTTCATGAATATGAAATTGGCCACACCTGTCGACCAAAATTATCTTGTGATAGAAATGTGTATAATGATATTAAAAATTAATACGATGGTCGAGGAATGTGGCCAATACTAAATTTGACGAAATATGTAGAAAAACCAGTGAAAATGTGTAAAAATGAGGGATTTTCTAATTTATGGCCTGTTTAAAGTCTCAAGGCTAAACCTGTGGTGTAAATATTTTGCAAAATCTTGAAGATATGAAAAGTTTGTTCATACATTAATATATTTTAGTTGATTTTTTGACAAGTTATAGTAGTTGAAAAAATAGTGAAAATACCGTGCCGATTTGAGGTCTTCGTGGCTCTGCTCCTTTCCGTCACAATTTTCAAGCAACTACATGCAGCAGGGTCTTGATACTTTGCATGAAGTTTTATCCTATACAACAACAATGTGCAACAATTTTATGCCCATAACTCTTATTCTACCTGTATACCAAACAAACATAGATACCCAGGCGACATATCTAGGTATACATGAAGACGTTTTTATAATGTTCTGTGAGGCCAACCTCCTACTATAATACATGACCTGTTAATGCATAATCTGTGGGTAGTTTTTTATTGACCTCTACATGTTGTATTCTATATAATGCTATCATCAATTGAACATAAAGTTGCACCTATAGCATATAAATGCTTGCATGATACTGTTTTCATGGTAATATGGTTAGACTTCATAGAAATAGCTGCATGGTTAAACTGGATTTTATTGTACCAAACCTCTATCATCTTAATGTTGTCACGATCGGGAAAGTGGTGCATATCAATTAGCAAAAAAAGCTGCTATAAAACTAAATTGTAAGCAAATTCGGAGTTCACTCGCACTTAAGCAATGCACCAAGAAGGAAGTTTAAAGTTATATAATTCTATAATTGAGCACTTACATGCGTCATTTAGGTCTTGTGTCTGACAATATATGTAATCAGTAAAGCAGTACGGCCGTTTGGCATGTCATAAAGGACAATAATTATTGGATATTTGTCTCAGTATACGGAACCATTTGCATGTATGACCGGAGACATATTCGATTGGTTTACTCTCGCACAAAACAGGTCAAATTCAGACTCTTCTGTTTTGTGCTACACTTCTTCCATATTTTGGGAAAAGTATCATACAGCTGCATAAAAATAATAAAAGAAAACGGAGAAAGAAAAAATAAATAATAAGGTTTGAACTTCTTGGCATGCAATAGTTATTGCTCATAAAAAAAGTAATGTTTGTTTAAAGTCCTCAATCATATATACAAAATAACAGGAACATGAGCTCTGAAGAGCTCTTCAAACGACTGTTAAGAAAGGAAATAATTGAGCTTCATTGACACATACCTTACTTAATTTAAGCTGAGAATATTATATCTTTAATTATTGTCCCAGATGTATCAATGAAGCTGTTAAATTTTTAATACTTAATATGCATATTTTAATGAGTACACCCTAGCCAACACCATTTTAATCAAACATTTTAGAGGCCGAAAATCAAGAGGGAAAAAATATGTAATCTAACAAAAACAAATAAAAATCGAACGATAAAGCAAATCGCTGCATCAAGGATATTGATCATGTGTATATATCACACAGAGAGAAACCTGGTGTATTTTTGTTTTATGGTAAGTTCACAAGTGGGTAAGTTTTAATTTACATCATTCAAACTATTTAAAATACGAAAATAATTAAATAATTAATTCCTTTTTAAAATTTTATTCATGGAAATAAATGGTTCTAAAATAGATTTAACAAGCTGATCTACTGAAGGGCCCAGTTTTTGACTACGATCTACAAAACAGAGAACCAAAATGAAGACATTTTATGTCAACAACTATTTTATTTCTTAAGCAGAAAATATAGCAAGTTATTTCACATATCAAATTTTATATCCATATGATTGCACCCAAGTCCTGATCGTCCTACAATTCCAACTTAATGTAATATTCCGTCTAATGTAATCTGACATGTTCAAGTTATTATTTCGTCTCTAAACTCATATTAACATCATTTTAATTTGATAGTTAAAGGGTCACTTTCTTCATTCTGACGTTTTTTATAGAAAGTCACCGTGACTATAATAGAGAGAAATCCCTCTGTAGTTTGATTACACGCCCACAAGCAAATTTGTTCCTAATAGCCATATAAAGTAACAGTTTTCTTGTAACAATTAGGTTAGAAGGGAAATTAAAGCAAATGTCATGTTTGCATAAACAAATGTTGAACCTCTTAAATTAAATTTTAGGGGGTAAACAGTAAACATGGAATATTTAATTGTCTTATACTTTCGCATTTTTCACACGATATTAAAATTGCTCCTTTCAACGCCAGCATTGCGTGTTTCTTAAACTGTTCTCCTTGGACCTTGTAGAATAGAGTACGCATATGAATGGACGCATTATGATTTTCTTCAGTAAACAATCGACGTCTAAACAGAAAACTTGTACCAAAGAATTACTTCATTCAACTGTCCCTGCGTGCGTTTTGTTTATGGAAACACATAGCTAAAGGGAAAAGGGATAAAATAGAATTCAAATTTAACAATTACTTTTAACGAAATGCATCAATCAGGAATCAAATTCAAACCACATATCCTGAAAGTAGAATTATTTCAGAAGTTAAAGAGAAATAGGAAACTATCAACTTTGAAAATATCTCAAAACTTGAAAGCCGAATGTAAGGGTCTATATGCATGTACGATATAAATCTATCAATCAAGTTCCGCATGATTTCTTGCTTGCAAAAATAAAAAGAAAGAAAAAAGTCCAAATATATAACAAATTTATATAACACAGAGAGGATAAATTAAACATTATCCATTTTAAATCTATTTATTTCTAAACCAGTGTTCAGCCCCAGAGACGAGTCGCACACCTGCAGTTTTGGCCCCAAATGTTACAACTGCAAGCTAAGCTATCACAACAGGAGAAGCGAATGTCTGAGGACCAGGGTACACATCGGGAGTTCCATCGGGCACATGTATTGGCGGAGATAGACCGGAGCTGCTGATGAAAATACTTCCTGTAATGAAAAAAGATGGACTTTTCCAGATTTGTTTGGTTACTTCCACAATTTTCTGCTTTTCGATGAAAAGACTTTAAAGGATTTAACAGTTTTCTCAAAGTCATATTAATTTTCTGATAACATGAATAATGGTCAACCTACACGATAAAATAAAAATAAATCTGTAGTTATGATAAATTATACAAAAATAGCATCCGAATCTTTTACCTTTACAGACTGTATCTATCCCGTTTTCTTTTTATATGAAAGAATTTAACAATCTGAATAAGACTCTACTTAATGGAACTTAATAAGCTTGTGTTGGCCATAGAAGATTGAAAATGCACAAAGATTTGAAATTTACACCAAACAAACAATACAAGAATAACAGGAAGTCGTTTGTTGTTTGTTTTTGTTCAAGTGCCATTCTCTGTAAGAATCAGGCAATGTGTGAATCATGATTAAAAAACCACACGAGTTTGACTTCAAAATACTCATGATACTGTTCAAAATGCTTAAAAAGTAACAAAAAATGCATTGGCACTTTTTTAAAAAGTCAGTAATTTGAGATATATTTTGGTTAAAAAGCATATAAAATTTGAATCTAAGGGAGATAACTCTGTCAAGTCACACTTTTAACAGAAATTTTTCTCCATCTGACACTCGAGACGACAACTATAATGTTTGTTTCTTCATTAGAAGGCTATTTTGAATGACAATTTATTGTAAAAACCGTGTGTTTTTAAAATCATGATTCAAAGTTTTTAAATTTTGCCTGATTCTTACAGAGAACTGCACTTAAAAAAAAAGTTCCTTTGTTTCCTTAACCGACTTTTAACTACATAAGTATATAAAATTAGGTTGATATGTACCAGTTGCATACTTGCCTTTTAATTGTTCGTAATCTGTCTATAGCTTCTTTGTTGTAAATTGGATCTACAATAGAAAAGAGATCTTCATAATCACTTTAGCTGGAAAGCTAATACAAAATTAATCACGATCGACAAAACTATAATATTGCGGTCTCACACATGTCGCCTCCGTTTGTGCATTATATATAGTAATACCAACAGGATGAAGCAACATGAAAAATAACAATACAATGTTGCATGTAGTTGTCCGGAACGGAAGCTTTATTGTAACGCAAGTGGACTCTGAACTACACAAGAAGGTTCCAAAGTGACTCTTTATATTCCTTTCGCAACTCGTTAATATTGACATAACAATGAAAAACAGTAGTATTAACAGAACAACTATATTTACATGTGCATAATGTGTTTTTCTTATTAAGTTTTACATGTTATTCAGTTACCAAATATCATTAAAAAACAAAGCAAAAATGTTAACATAACAAACAAAGATTCCAGAGTAATAACTAATAAAGATGCCTTTCTTCAAATATGGCAGTCATTTTATTGTCTTTTTTCAGTCTGATTGTTTGAAATCTAATTTACTTTTACAGCCTTTTAAATCTTGCTTTTATAAAACAAAAAATGACTCTGACCAAATGATATTGATCTGTCTTAGAATAGATTTTATCATGTTTATAGTTAAGACCTCATCTTTAAAAGTATCAAGTCAAAATTGTTTTTTACTTTATTGGCCTTTTAGTCTGATTGTCTGCAATACAATTTACTTTTAACTCCGGTCTTAATCTTGCAATTAGAAACAACGCGTATGGCCGGGTTATTTTGGTATGCAGCAAGGTGACGAATCCATGTATGAACATTGCATGGTATTAAACCAACTGAACTTAAAAAATGTTTATAACGAAATGCGCATTTAATAAATTAAGTTTTTCTATAAACTGTATTAATATTGCAATGTATATGAATTTTTAGAGATTTTGTATTGTCTTCATGGACCGGATTGGAACTATTCAAAATGAATCATTAGAAATTTAACACGATATGCGTTTTGCAACAAGCAGATTATGCCACCCTTCCAGAGGACATGACTTAACTTTCGTAATTTTGAAAGTTCGGCATTGCGGGTGTGTTTTGGTGGGTGTTTTCATGCCATCATGCTTTAGAATCCCCTTATTCAAAAGTAGTTTTACACATCTATTTCAGACTCACTGTTCAAATGCTTCTTCCTAATTGTGTTCGATAATTATTTTGTAATATAACTGAAATCTAAATTACGATATTGATAATTATTTTATCGCCCAACACCTGCATCAAATATTACAATATTCTTACAAGTGTATATTTCAATGGTCTTGATTGGTTGAAATCTACATTAAAACCTAATGATTTTTGCATAAGAGTCCGACTATAGTAATAAAATGTCATTGATGAATCTTGTCCATATCTCACTGTAAAGGGACAGTTATTGTTTCTGATAGCCATATCTGTTTGTCCATTAAAAACAGACAGATCTTCCAAGAAGCCTTATAGCCAAACATATATAGAAAAGTGTGTTTTAAATTGGGCTAATTGAAAACTATAGGTTTGTCATTTTCCGCTATGTCTGAATTAATACGCGGCTGACGACAGATGATGACTTAAAACGTAAAAGTCTGATACATTACAGCAATAATAAATCTCATGGCTCGGAAGTTGTTTATCTATAATGGTCTTGAATTATTCAGATATTAGGAAGCAGAAGGATGGAACGAATGAGTTTCTTAATGGTGGGAGGCAATCACGGAGATTTTCTTCTCAGAATTGATGTCCAATAATTAGGACAAAAAGGAATCATTTGATTTATTATGACTCATATTTATGGTTTCCTTTACATATATTCTGTTAAAAAATGTCATTATCTACGACTTTTTTTTCAGGCTTACTAAAGGTCAAAAATTTTCAATTCGCAAGTTCGAGGAGTCCGGTCGTTCTCTGCTTTTGGAGAAGTGAAAATATTACATATACTGATAAAATCCACTAAAATTGGCAAAAGACTATGAAAGTGGAAGAAGCATTAAACATAAAAATAATTCTTCCAATATATTTTTTTTTTTAAATCTGGCCTTGTGCAAATAAGATTTTACATTTGGTTGATTTATAAGATCTCATGCAGAATCGCTCATATTTTGTAATATAACACATATATAGTCTTGATATAATTATTAAACTGTTCATTAAAATTATACATTTTACACAGGTCATATACGAGATAGACCCCCATCTTAAACAAGGAATAGAAAACAACAAAAAGACAAGTACAAACAAAAGCTTTGTTAAAGACTCCTGGCTTAGGAGAGGCACATATAAAATGTGGTTAAACTATTTTTTGGGGGCCCAACCTCCCCCTACCATTCTTCCCAAACAAAGCACAAAAATTAAACACACGATAAAAATCAAATCGATCCAAGTTCAATTCCACTAGAGAGAACCTTAAACAAAAGACAACAAGATCAAACGAACGGACGATAAGGGAACTCTATTATCTATAGAACACTCGCTGTTACTGACAGCTAGCTTAGAATCATCAAACGACTGATGTAAAAAAAAATCAAATGTATCGATTTTAAATCCGACACAACACTTCAAACAACGATTAATGATTTGGAGAAGTGTCTTCACACAAACCGACATACTTAATCGCTATAATGCTTAATGTTTTATGTCTTTTCTTCTTCTGATTTCATTCGATTCTTGCATTGTCAACGTTTGACATATTTGATGCTGGTTCTTATCAAACTTTTAAAATACAAATGCTAATACTATAGTATAGTACTTAGAAATATGTAACATGAATTTAATCAGACTGAAATCTATTGTTTCACTCAAAACATTCTGTCCGATCACATATAGAAAATAATTGTTGAATCGGGTCCTTCTCTAAACAATTATTAAACAAAATGTCCAAACTTTTTCTAACTCTATTGGGTTTTGGTATAAAATTGAACCGTTTTCAAAGTTATAATCTGGGAATCATGAACAAAGAATTTCTTGAGACAGGGTATAAAGTACAGGGTACTTGCTGGTTGCGGGTCTATTTTCAATCTGGGATCCGCACAGGTATTTAATGAATACGAGTAGAAATAATACAATTATGAATATTTTTTAGTTATATTTATCAGTTTTTGTAGACCATGTCCAGTCAGAAAGGTGGTCAGAACGAGACAAAAGAATATGCGCTCTTCAGTAAATAAGGTAGAATTTGATTCGGCATGTTTACGTAGTAACTATGGGCATTAAAAAGTTTATTCGAGCAACTTTTAAAATAAATTGTGATATAAAATATGTAAAATGAAAGTAAACAACACCGAATTTGCCTTGATTTATTAAATTTGCAGCGTGAAAGGAGCACATTTCTCATGTTTAGTGATATTATGGGGTCTGATTTCCTTTGTGACAAATAAAACATCATGCTCCTAAAAATCTGAAAAAAATATATCCAACAGATAAGACTCCATTCTTTCTGATAAAAAATTCCTGAACCCGTCGCTATAGCAGTATTTATAAAAATGATTGTCAAAGTTGTGCTAATTTCATAAGTTATTTGTGAATCCCCCTTTCTAAATATAGAAATTTCATTCATAAAATAAATAAACATTGAGAGTATCTCATACCCAGCTAAAAATAGCAATGGTCTACTCGACTTCCTAAGATATTTTTTCTTTAATTCTGCAATATATAATGCCTTAACTGGTGAAACTGTTTAAATTTTACTTTTTATTAATATAATGCATGTCTTTATAATAAAATGATAATAAGCAAATGTAAAATGACGTTTTAGAAGGGGGAGGTCTATTAAGTGAGGTTTGTTCGATTTGTAAAACTTTAATCTTCTCCCTTCATTTGCCTAGCAACGTTTTAGACTTGCTTGTGACAAAAAAAAATTTTTTCTCCGATTTCCTTAAAATTTTGTCAACAAAAAAAGCATAAGATTGGTCGTCATCTGTCAAAGTATGTAACCCGTCGCACTTACCATTATTTTTTAAATTCAACATGTTTATCACCTTTATAGAGTTCCGGTTATTCCTTAGAGATAATAAATTCCTTTTTTGGTCAAAAATTATTATTCTATGCGTAAAACATCCTAACTAAGAAAAAAGAACAATAGTTTGTCCTTTCACTCGTACCCGAACTTGAAAATAACCATGACCTACTTTTTTTTAATCAAAAGATCAAGTTGGTGATTTTAGCTCACCGCGTCATTCAAAATGATGTGTTTTTCGGATCAGTTAGACATACAAAATATTTACAAGGGAGATAATATTTTGTCACCACCTGTCTGACTGTGTCATTGTAATTGTCGCTTTCCAAACACATTTTAAATGTCCAAGTCAAGAATACACAAATTCTACCCATCACCTACCCCAAAAAACATTTGCGGATTATCCTATTGTCACACATGTATTTAATGAATAATAGTTGAAATAATAAAATTATGAATATTTTTTTAGTTATATTTATCTGTTTTATAGACCATTTCATTGTAATTGTAGCTTTCCAAACACATTTTAAATGTCAACCCAAAAAACATTATCCTATTAAAAAGCAAAAGATGTATATATCAAAAGAAAGTTAAATGCCACTTTCCCTGTCGATGAGCTCTTGATTTTTGAACACTATATGAATGTTAAATCGGTATTTTTTCCTAACTTTGATAAGGATTTTTTATACCCACTTAAAAAGAGTAAAACGGAGTTCTTACAATGTTTGGCGCATTTTGATTATAATTGCTGAAGCAAATAAAGACCCTAAGGGATTTAGACAAATATATATGCACGTAATGAACAACAAAATATATTAAACAGGAAAAAATGAACTAAGAAAAAAAAACAACAACAAAATAAAGCAATCGAAAAACAAAAACTAAACAAAGCCAAACTAATACCAATAAAAAGGTTAATTTGATAAATGTTGGAAAATCTCAAAAAGCGTTAAATCATCAAATGAACGTAGGTTAACATGTCCAAGTTACAAATAAAAATACACGAAAAAGGAAAGTTAATATACGACAAATCATTCGCTGTTCAATAAAACAAATCTTACCAAAGTATGATTGACTCGCAGATATTCCAATACAAACTGCTAAAAAGTAGATGAAGACTAATGCATAAGTGTTCATATCGAGTCTTTTCACCATGAAGGGCGAATGTTTCTTAGAATTTATTATAACAGTCCGTTACACTTTCTTAGAATTTCCAATAGACATGACATGCTAGAGAAATGTATCATAAAACGTTATAGTCAATGATGTTCAATTCTACTTCAATAATGACCTTATACATGTTATAGTTCTGATATGATATCCATATTGGCTTCTGATGTTTCTTTGACATCCTTTATACGTGAAGTATTGCTGCAGTCACGGGAGTCTAATATGTGGGCTGCTTGCCCGGTCATATCCCCGCCTTCGCCTAATGCTGATAAATGGAAAAACGAATATATCAATTAGACAATTGGAGTTAATGAGATTGATTGAAGATTGAAAAGGATTGGTCTCAATGAAAGGGAAAGTCCTATAAGTGACGTAGTTCAAAGTGACCTAAGATTTTTATAGACATTGATTGTGTTGCATTTATAGTCACTGCAGATAATGACTGACACGATGTTTTCTTATAATATATTAATCATAAAAAGAAGTAAGTTTTCGAAATAAGAAAATCAACAGTAATTTCGTTAGGGATAGCCAAAATACACTTCTTTAGTAGCATTGCACCACTTTAAAACATCTAGTGCTTTTTGTATACACGTTCATTCATCCACCAAATCTTTTATATTAAAACCTTTAAAATTTGAAGATGGTCGCCGTGAAGAAATGATCGTAAAAAAAAAAAGAGGTAAAAATAGTTATTGGGTCCTGCTAATATTTCATTTTGCTTAATTTGGAGAGGTGTACCAAAAAGCAATCAAATGTCGTTTATCCTGTAAGACATAGGTAAAATCGGTAGAAATAAGATCATCGCAACAAAACAAACCACAAAAAAAAAATCCAACACGTACAACAACCAAACCGCAATCAACAATGTGAACCCAACGCGAAAATGAGAGTGGATTCAGTTTCCCAGGAAGGGTAAGCAGTCCCCGACACCCGTCACTCGTGCTCTCTATATATCCAAGGCAATTTTGTCGGGCTGCCATGTTATAATTGTTGGGGTACCAATTTTGTAATAAATTTGATCACTTTAGAAAGAAGTCGTTAAAATGACGTTTCATGTAAATGTTGTGATTTGAAAATCAAATAAATTGCTGAAAATTTTTAGCTTCCTTATTGATCGGACCAAGCAGCTCTAAAAAAAAATTTTTTAAAAAATGAGCAAGTAAGAAAAAAATGGAAAATATTTTTTGAGTCAGAAAAATTACAACAAATGTTCATAGTGTTTCCGTGAATGTGATCAGTTTTGATAAACGTTTGGCAAAAGTGAAAGGGATGTGCATTTGTCTTGATATTATTTGATTCATGGCAAATTAGATAACCTATGAGCAAGTATTGATGTCAGAATATAAAGAACAGATAATTAAGACATCAGTCAGGTTTATGCCTTAAAAACAACTGTGTTATAATTTTGATGGTAATACTTTTTCGCATTATTGTGGTTTAATCTCGATGGTAATACTTTTTAGCATTACTGTGGTATAATCTAGATGGTAATACTTTTAAGCATTATTGTGGTATAATCTTGATGATAATACTTTTAAGCATTATTGTGGTATAATCTTGATGTTAATACTTTTAAGCATTACTGTGGTATAATCTCGATGGTAATACTTTTTAGCATTACTGTAGTATAATCTTGATGTTAATACTTTTAAGCATTATTGTGGTATAATCTTGATGTTAATACTTTTTAGCATTATTGTGGTATAATCTTGATGGTAATACTTTTAAGCATTATTGTGGTATAATCTTGATGTTAATACTTTTAAGCATTATTGTGGTATAATCTTGATGTTAATACTTTTTAGCATTATTGTGGTATAATCTTGATGGTAATACTATTTCGCATTATTGTGCTATAATCTTGATGGTAATACTTTTTAGCATTATTGTGGTATAATCTTGATGTTAATACTTTTAAGCATTATTGTGGTATAATCTTGATGGTAATACTTTTTAGCATTATTGTGGTATAATCTTGATGATAATACTTTTAAGCATTATTGTGGTATAATCTAGATGATTGAACTTTTTAGCATTACTGTGGTATAATCTAGATGGTAATACTTTTAAGCATTATTGTGGTATAATCTTGATGATAATACTTTTAAGCATTATTGTGGTATAATCTTGATGGTAATACTTTTTAGCATTATTGTGGTATAATCTTGATGGTAATACTTTTTAGCATTATTGTGGTATAATCTTGATGATAATACTTTTAAGCATTATTGTGGTATAATCTAGATGGTTGAACTTTTTAGCATTACTGTGGTATAATCTAGATGGTAATACTTTTAAGCATTATTGTGGTATAATCTTGATGGTAATACTTTTTCGCATTATTGTGGTATAATCTTGATGGTAATACTTTTTTTGCATTATTGTGGTATAATCTTGATGGTAATACTTTTTTTGCATTATTGTGGTATAATCTAGATGGTTGAACTTTTTAGCATTACTGTGGTATAATCTTGATGTTAATACTTTTAAGCATTATTGTGGTATAATCTTGATGGTAATACTTGTTCGCATTATTGTGGTATAATCTTGATGGTAATACTTGTTCGCATTATTCATGTTATTGTGGTATACTCTTGACGGTAATACTTTTTCGCATTATTGTGGTATAATCTTGATAGTAATACTTTTTCGTATTATTGTTTTACTATGTTCTTGTATTCTCTTCTATAATGACTAGAACAGATTTGTTGTAACATCTGAATCTTTCAAAATTTATATGTGTATTATTTCATCAGAGTTGCGGTAAGCGAGTGGGTTGCTGTTTTAAGTCCTAGCAACTTTATATAGTTTATTTACAGGTATCAGTAACTGGTGTCATATAGCTATCACGAAAAGACTGATAAAAACGATTAGAAGAAGAAAAGGAACCAATGGGGTATCCGAATGTCAAAAGTCTGAAAGGGCAGAGACAAATCCAGTAAACACCAACAAGAGCGGAACAAAAACAGACAATATGTAAAACATTGAAACACAAAAAATAACTGAATATCAATTAACATCACGAACTCCAGTCGAAAAACGAGGAAGTGATTGAAGCAAAGGAACATAAAATTATGAACATCAGTGGAACAAATGAAAGTTGTGTTATGGCGGAAAATCGAGCCTATTGGCTCACTACTTGGCGATTCACACAGGGATCTTTTACGTGCGCGAAGTGTGAAACTCCAAACGCGTTGGCTCACTATTATCAGCAATCAGGCTTTCCATACTATGAATTGACAACGACGATGACCAGAATTTAAAGAACCGTAGTCACCTCAACGGGCTTTCAGCGGGCCCATTCGGCATCCGGGCTCCGCACAGGATTCAAACAACTATCCAATTCTCTTTAAAATATGATTTCACCTCCTATATCAAAATCAATTTCATTTCTGAAGACACAACTGCGACATTAATAAAGCACTTTCATAAGTTACGATATAATTCAATTTTTAATCATAATTATGAAATAATTGACGAGAATGAATCATGCATCAAAAGGCATTCAATCTACCAGTGCGGGTGGGTTCATGTACTTTTAATTGGACTCATAAACGTGAAAATTCAATCTATTATTGTCTATAGAAAATCAGAACAAAAGCTCACGGGAAATTAATAACAAGAAAAAATATATAAAAAATGTAAAATTATGATGAATAAAATGCCATTATGAGTGGGATTTTGCACGATTATTGTTTTAAAGAAATATTCATAAGGAAAGAGTAATAAAACTGACTGGATTTATATACAAGAAAATGGCAATTAAATAGCATGGATAATTTCTGGACTTTGCCATGATTTGATCAACAAGAAACTAATCTTATTAACGATGAAAATATGACTTTGAAAAATCAAACCTAAACAACCGCCACCTGAATTGAAATCAATTAGTCCCTTTTTATCTGTCACTTTTGTCTTTCGATTGCCGTTAGATAACAATGCATCATGGTGTAGCTGAACTCTTACTGACACCAACCATGGAGTTTTGTATAGATAGAAGTATTTAAGAGACATTATCCCTGATATATATATAGTAGCATTCATTTGTTCTTTTAAAAAATCATAAGGGGTTAGGCATTTAACTCTGCTTATAGTGGGGGTACCATAAACCGACATAATTATTCCGTCTTGGAAGTTTTTAAAAATATTTTTTACGGTTCATCTGAAGATCATGAACAGTCAAATGAAATAAATCCCAGTAATACATGATGATTATTTGACTAAAACGACCCATGGATGTTTTAGCTAAAAAACAAAACTAAGGCGAAACAATTTAGGTACGTCAATTGATGTATCGCTCTCCTCACTTCTTTTATATGTGCGAACTCGAGATGGAGGTCATCAAAATGAACGTTAAATGATGTGAAGTGAGAAGTTGGTTGGAAATGCACATGGCCAGTCGGATGAAAATCGGAATTACGCAAGTGGTTTTTAAAAGAGTAACACTTTTTATTTTTAAGAAAATCCTATCATCTTTGAGATAACACACTTATGGTGCGATGGGCACCAAAAAGGTGATAATACGAACATACAATGAAGAGAGATAGATGAACTGGAAAGAAAAAATAACAACTACTTTTGGAGGCCACTGGAAAAGAGAGAGGCGGAAAATTTAGCATATTTGTGTCGTGCACTCATGGGTATTTTACGTGCATGATGCATGGCACTTTCCAGACTCGTCGGGCCACTATGGTATGTGGTCAGACTTTCTGTGTCATGCATTTAATAAAGTATAAGGGCAAATAATTGAAAGAAATAAACTAAATAAGAAAAGAAACCCAAAATAAAGCAGCAAACAAATAAGACTTACTTTACTGCACACAGTCAACCTACAATAACCAATATTTTGTCAGAAAAACTGGTAAGGTTCGTCAAAATCCTCTTCTAGGAGGCCCCCTCCTGGTTTATTTGTTAAACAAAATGTTTGTAATTCATTCTAAGATCAAGTATATCTCGCACGTGTAATATAACTAATTTGTACATGATAAATTTCTTATCAATCATTTTTAGCTCACCTGGCCAAAGGCCATGTGAGCTATTGCCATCACTTGGCGTCCGTCGTCGTCGTCCGTCGTCGTCGTCGTCCGTCGTCGTTAACTTTTCTTCAAACTTCTTCTCCTCTGAAACGGCTGCAAAGATTCAAACCAAACTTGGTCTGGTGGTACTTTAGGGTATCCCCCACAGAACTGATGTGGGGATTTTTGATTCGTCGAAAAACATGGCCGCCATTGCTAAAAATAGACCAGGGGGGTCAGACTACTGTTTTTGGCTTGTAAATCAAAAAGTATAAGAGATAGATGAAATCTGATGCCACGCTACTGCTTCAGCATCAAAAGTTCTACAAAAGTCACCATTGAGTCGAAGTTGTCAGATGACCCCTTATGGGAGTTACGGCCCCTTAAAGGTGAAAAATAGCATTTTTTCATGTTTTTGGCCTATGGAATGAAAACTATTGCAGATAGAGAGAAGCTTTTGCTTGCTTAAATGTTCAGCTCGTTTAGCTCTACACAAGCCTCCATAGAGTCGAAGTTGTCAGATGACCCCTTATAGGGGTTACGGCCCCTTAAAGGCAAAAAATAGTGTTTTTGGCCTATAGAATGAAAACTATTGCAGATAGAGAAAAGCTGTTGCTTGCTTAAATGTTCAGCTCGTTTAGCTCTACAAAAGTCTCCATAGGGTCGAAGTTGTCAGATGACCCCTTATAGGGGTTATGGCCCCTTAAAGGCAAAAAATAGAGTTCTTGGCCTATAGAATGAAAACTATTGCAGATAGGGAAAAGCTGTTGCTTGCTTAAATGTTCAGCTCATTTAGCTCTACACAAGTCTCCATATGGTCGAAGTTGTCAGATGACCCCCTATAGGGGTTACAGCCCCTTAAAGGCAAAAAATAGTGTTTTTGGCCTATGGAATGAAAACTATTGCAGATAGAGAAAAGTTGTTGCTTGCGTAAATGTTCAGCTCATTTAGCTCTACAAAAGTTTCCGTACTGTCAAAGTTGCCAGATGACCCTTTATAGTGGTTACGGCCCCTTAAAGGCAAAAAATAGTGTTTTTGGCCTAAAGAAAGAAAACTTTTGCAGATAGAGAAAAGATGTTGCTTGCTTTAATGTTCAGCTTAATTAGCTCTACAAAAGTCTCCATGGGGTCGAAGTTGTCAGATGACCCCTTTAAGGGGTTATGGCCCTTGAAAGGTGAAAAATAGAGTTTTTTGCTTTGGAATGAAAACTATTGCAGATAGAGAAAAGCTTTTTATTGCTTAAACATTCAGCTCATTTAGCTATACAAAAGTCCTCAAAGGGTTGACTTTAATACCAGGTGAGCGATTCAGGCTCCTGGGAGCCTCTTGTTATAACTTTCTAACCTGTAAATTTATGAGTATAAAGTTTATTCTTTCATTCACATGACACCCATTGCTAAAGAGGGTTACCCTATTATAATTCGCCACCAAAAGGGTACACACTTTGCATGTTCTGTGGACTAAATATTGACCCGACGTCAGAATCTCAAAATTCTAAGTGACCTCATTGTAATGCTAAATTCTGATGCGGGTTGAAAAGTGTCTAAAAATTTAATCAAGAAAATAATAATCATATGGAATGTGAACTCCATCGACATTTGCAAATCACAAGATTGCTATGCGTAGCCATGTGTTCCACGCCGCCGCATGAAAGTTGTGTGGTATGTAAATTCGAGCGATATATTGTCTGAGAAACGACAGTTCTTCCAGTTAAGTTTTGTCCAATGATGAAAAGCTGGAAATTCACTAAGTACACTAACTTGTTCGCACTTCCCTAATTAAATGGATTATCCATTTTCCTCAATATCGGTGAAGGGAAAATATATTACAAAATTTCGCATTCTAAAATTGCAAAAATGAATGGCACCATTTTGTTCATTTCAAAATATGGGATGATCACCTACTAATATTACCCTATCAATGTGTAAAGTTTCAGCAACATCCGTTCAGTAGTATCCGAGGAGTTGCACCCACAAAAATGTTTGACAAAGTCTCATTTATTGGACCGGAAAATCACAAATTCGTAAATAACTCGAAAACTGTAAACATTGCTTCAATATTTTTTTCGTATTATTATAGAGTACCTTTTGCTCTATCAGCCTACAAAATTTCAGAACCCTGTGCACCTAGGTAACCGAGATATTGAATGTCTTATATTTTGACCTTTCTTCCCCGTTTCCATAAAAACGGCGGCCATTTTGAAAATTTCAAATATGGAATAATTACCTACTATTAGTACCCTATCAGTGTGTAAAGTTTCAGCAACATCCGTTTGGTAATATCCGAGGAGTTGCACCCACAAAAATGTTTGACAAAGTCCCCTTTTTCGGACCGAAAAATCACAAATTCGTAAGTAACTCAAAATCGTAAATATCGCTTCAAAATCTTTTTCGTATTATTATAAAGTACCTTTTGTTCTATCAGCCTACAAAATTTCAGAACCCTGTGCACCTAGGTAACCGAGATATTGAATGTACTATATTTTGACCTTTCATCCCCGTATCCATGGAAACAACGGCCATTTTGAAAATTTCAAATAAAGGATGATCACCTACTCATAGTACCCTATCAGTGTGTAAAGATTCAGCAACATACGTTCAGTAGTGTTTGAGGAGTTGAACCCACAAAAAACGTGACGGACGAACGGACGGCAAGACGGACGGACGGACGGAGACCATTACTAGGTCCCTCCGACGCGTTGCAGCGGGGGACAAAAAAGTGAGATGTACAGGTTAGGTAAAACAGGAAAGGTATAAGGGCAGCTGCTGCTCGAGAAGAAAAGGAAAGAAAGGGGTAAAACGACTGCTGCTGCTGCTGCTTAAATGCAAAGGAGAAGAAAACAAAAGGGGGTAATACGGCTGATACTGCTATTACTGCTACTGCTTAAATGAAAAGGGGAAGATGAGGGTAAAACGACTGCTGCTGCTGATGCTGATGATGCTAGGGTGATCAAAATACCGGTAGTTATTTAAACTAGAATACTGACAAAGTCAGAAAGGGCCCCGCGGCAAAAAATCTAAGTGTTTTCAAAATCATACGAACTTTGATTATAACTTCTAAGGCATGTTCCATGGAATGTGTATGCAACTTCAGAGCTGTATTGTTAATAGCCTTTGAGTTTTATTGTTCAAAAATTCCAATTCTCAAAATCTGTGATTTTCGATAAAAATGATTTTTTTCCAATAATATTAAACAGATCTGCACGAAATTTCAATATGCATATCATGACATGCTGCTTAGCAGCTGTGCAAAGTTTCAGAACTGTATTATAAACAGTTTTTGAGTTTGAGTTTACACAAAGTCCAATTCTCAAAATCTGTGATTTTTTATAAAAATGAATTTTTTTTCAAAAATATTAAACAGATTTGGACGAAATTCTATGATGCAATTCATGACATGCTACTCAGCAGCTCTACAAAGTTTCAGAACTGTATTGTTAACAGTTTTTGAGTTTAAGTGTTCACAAAGTCCAATTCTCAAAATCTGTAATTTTCAATAAAAAATGGAATTTTTTACAAAAATATTAATTAGATTTGCACGAAATTTTAATATGCAAATTATGACATGCTACTTAGTAGCTGTACATAATTTCAGAACTGTTGTGTTAATAGTTTTTTGAGTTTTAGTGTTCACAAGAATTGTTGACAGACGGACAGATGGACAGACGGACAGACAGACAGACAGACAGACAGACAGACAGACAGACAGACAGACAGACAGACAGACAGACAGACAGACAGACAAAGTGAAAACTATAGGGCGTCTGCATCTTCGATGCAGGACCCTAAATAGTCAGAAAAGCAGCAACAACAGAGCAAGAACAGCAAGAAAAAGAGCAAAACGAGCTGCAAAAGAGTAAGATGAGCAAAGAAAAGAGCACAATGAGTTGCAAAAGTGCAATTAAAATGAGAAAGGAAAAGAGCAAAAAGAACAAAATGAGCAAAAAAAGAGCAAAAATAGCTGCAGAAGAGCGAAAGGAGCAATGAGAAGAGCAAAGAGTAAGTCACATGATGTAATGGTTACAGATGATTAGACGATAAGATTTTGATAAGGAAAAATAAATGAACAATTTTGTTAGTTGTTCTAATGTGTTTAACAAGACGCACGTAGATATAATGAATTATCTTCTACGGCCCATAATGTGGGATACTGAAAATGAATTTGTTTGTCGAAAATGATTGGAGAGGAAGCAAATTATCGAGTTTTACAATTCGAAAAAAATTGTGCCGTGCAAGGGATGCCAGCAAATATTACAAGAATGGCGTAGATTCAAAGCACGGAGGGTTGCATACAAGAGACAGAGCTTAGCAACATTGAGGAATGATCATGCATGGAATAGAAAGAAAGACAATTCAATTAGAGCTGATCAAATCCGTCCATGTAATGGGGGCTCTGTTAGCAACATGCTACACATTTCAGAAGAGATAGATAAATTCACAAGGACTGAACAAAAATCATCAAATAGAAACCGAATGCAGAGAAAGAAATCCAGACAAAAATTAAAGAACCGGAATGGTTGAAGGAGGACTGGAGTGGAAAACGGAGGAGGAGAAATCGGATACGGAATCAAAAAAGGCTGACGACTTGTCTGAAGACGGAGAGACTTACCCCGGAGAACAGTTCGATCCGTGGGACGACTTAATAATTAAGTGATGATCCGATACAAGGACGAACACGAAAAAAAAAGTCAATGAATACATGGAACGTGGCAACCACAAAAAAGAGGCAACATAAAAAGCAGACAGTTATATGTTACCACTGTATAGAGAAGCTGTAAAGAACCGTTACGTCAATTACTTTATGTTGCAAATGGAAATGGCACGAGACCCCCTCCACAAAAAGATCAAAGAGGTGGCAAAACGACTGAGAGACGATGAAGATTATGAGTATGAAGAGTCCTGGAAATACGTTACTGATAAGAGAAAGTACTTGCTGGATGAGAATATCTAACAGGTCAGACCCGATGAGAAAAGCGAAGAAGACGAGGGTAAAGACTAAAAACTTTAATTGTTTTCATAATCAAGTATTGAAACTTAAGATCGACTTGTCCTCCCTAACTCCCTATATGAATTCTAACAAACATGAAAAACAATACCTTGATCATATCTCCATACTCCTTATGAAAGATTGCCAATACAAAGACTCAACTGAAAATACAGTAAAAACCAAGAGTCACTCCCCTTAGATAAACACCAAGCAAAGAATTGAAAAGGAGACCTCACAGGCTTTACAATGAAATATTACTTGCCCAGTATTTAACAAGAACACAGAAGGGTCACTTATTAATGGTCAAATCCCAAGTAACCACTGACCTCATCCAACCAAAACAACTCAATATCGTCGTATACACCTCACTACCAGTCAAACCCCATATTTAATAAGAAATAGAAAAATGTCACCTAATGACCACTGACCACCACAAATTATTTCATCTAAAAGACAATGTCTTACTCAAGACCATGCAACAAAGTCGAAAGGAATCGGTCAAGAAATAAGAAAGATACGACCCTTTAGACAGTAAATAATTAGCATTGCGGCCGCGACTTTACGAAATTACCCCTCCCCCTCTTTCTTAGAACACCGTAAGAACCGGATGTAACGTCACGGATCTGGAAGAAAAATGGTCTACGATCCGAGATCCGACTAGGTTGGGCAACATACTTCAAACAACTGGCTGCCCCTTTACCGAGTGAACACCATGATAAAAACTGTACGACAAGTGGAGTAAAGATCGCCTACTCATAAAAGACATCTGTAGAAATGAGACCATAGATAAACCTAAGTATTCTATAGACATGGTTCAATATGATTAATTATGGCCCTGCTTTCTTTGCGAGCATCAAAAGCATCAAATTTTATTTATATAGAAACACACCCATGTACATAGCTAATGGAAACTTTCAAGTTAAAATAGATTATATCAATAGGCCAGGTCTTACTGCCCCTTTCCCAATCATTTGCACCTTAAGATTTTTTTTTGTTCAAAATATATTAGATCAAAAAATAATTTAAAGAATTCAATGATTTATGCAAAACAACCAGCTCTAGTATATGTAACATTCTAAATAACATTACAAAAATCATCAAAATATTTAGGGAAAACATTAATCGGGGACGAAATAATTCCTTTATGGATTCCATGACGTCATTTCCTTGTCTGAAAATTTCGCGCTTCTTCAGCAGACCAAAACATTATTTTAACATTTACATTCTGCCAGGTTTTGTGAGATTTTCTTAGTAATAGTATTTGATTTGTAGTAATTGTATCAGAAGATTGATTAAGAATCCTGGCGTAAATACATGTAATAGTTAAGTTAATAATAAAATGCAGGAATTAGGAAACTAATGGAGCAAATCATAGTTAGCAGCACCTTGAAACATCTAGACCTCCACAACATCCTAACCAATTGCCAGCATGGTTTCAGAGCAAGGCGTAACTGCGAAATACAACTTATTTCACCTTCACACGAACTATAGCAACATCTCTAGACAAAGGACAACAAAAAGACATGATCATCCTAGACTTCTCCAAAGCATTTGACCGTGTTCCACACAAGCGCCTCCTCAAGAAGATCCATCACTACGGAGTAAGAGGGAAAACACACACATGGATAGATAAGTAGCGCGTTGCCACCTTTCAACAAGTAAAGCGCTGCTTTTAGCATTTTAAAGTAACGCGCTACTTTACGAAATAATACGTAGCGAGTTACTTTTTTTAAGTAGCGCGCTACTTTAACGAAGTAGCCCGTTGGTAAAACCAGCGCGTTATGATTAAACAGCGGCGCCACTCATATTATTAATGTTAGAAAAGAAAGAAGAGTATAGATTTACTGGTACAAAATATATGACTATTCAACTATGTATGGGTCATGTATATATATTCATTTATTTATTACTATCATTTTATGGTATGAAAAAGAAAAAAAAAAGGTCAAATGAGGTAGTAAATGGGACGTTTTCAAAAAATGTCCACTTTTTAACATGGCAAATTTAAAAAATGCAATGTTGATAAAATAACCTGTTAATTTGAACAAAATTTTCTTAAACATCTATATTAACAGAATGCAAAATACGCTACCTGTATTCCAAGTGTATTATGGATACAAATAATACGACTTTGAACATGGGTTACAAAAAAAGTCCACTTCGCAACAATATTTTAAGACTTCAATTTTTTAACAAATTACATCTTAAATAAAATTTCTTCACATTAAATATGTAAAATTCAGCACAATTAATGTCATACGACTAAAAAACTTGTAAAATTTAGTGTAAAAATAAACTAAAACAACTTTTTAAAGGTGTGATTTCTGAAATGTACGTTAAGAAAAACGTACATTTAGACTTTAACAATTTGAGGCATATGATTTTAATATAGTTCTCATAAAGTTCAACGATTCTTCAAATCAAACTTTAAAGCACCAATGAAAAAGATTTGGTTTCAAATCATTTTAATCCTGATAATTTAAAGAATTGAGGCATGTTGCATAGTGTACATTATTTCACAACTTTCTGTTTTTTTTTTAACTTTGAGATGCACGATTAATTGTTTGGCTCTTTTAAACGATTTTATTATTGTTTAGAATAGGTTGTAAAATACATCATAATTGGCTGTTAATGATCTTTCTATGTAAAATTAAAGTTTTTGCATCAATTGTCCACTACGCTACATGATTTCCCCTAAGCAACGAGATGTGTCTAATATGCAACTATATTTGTCCACTTCGCAACGAAATGTTCCACAGTGGACCGTTGCAAAGTGGACGTATTTACCCACAAGTCGACTTTTTGTTTTATTTCAGTGTCATAAAAATACTTTCTTTTCTTAATTTGGTCAGAGTTTTTGTTTTACTTTATAAACGTCTAAATATCTAGTGCCCACTCCTAGGAACACGCGAATCGATCGAGGTAATTGGCCTCGTTGAAGGCTGCTGGCGGTTGTCCATTGTGGTTTTTCTAAATTGCCGTTTAATTGTGGGCTGTGTCGTGTACACTTATTCCCCCGCTTATTCCACATCTCATTATTTTCTATTTTACTAAACTCCACAAAGGATTTCTGTTATAATCAACTGCATTAACTATATACTTAGCAAAGCAAATCGAATGAAATAACTTTTCTGAAAAAATCATTAAGGCTGCGCTCGTTCGAAATATAAATATAAATATATTATTGAATTGTCGAACTCATGGAACTTAAACATTTCCCAATTGACACCAATTGTAAATAAATTGTTAATGCGGAGATCCACTACGGCTTTCCATACGACATTAAATTAGGGTTAAGAAAAATCCTTAACATTTTAATAAAAATCTTTAGACTCTATTTTATATAAAGTGTTGGTAAAAATTACCTGGCCCGATACGCGTGTTCCTTGGAGTGGTGCCTTTCTGCTCAAACTCTTAAAAAAATACACGTTGCTTAGTGGACAAGAAGAAAAAAAATATAATGAAAGGTCATTGCCTTCATGCATGCACAAAACAGCATCCTCAATTATGTTTTTGCCACCATATAAACTTAAGTGGTGTTAGTTATAAAGTAAAAGGAAGATATTAAAAATCAAGATATAGGAAGATTGGTGAGTGAGTGAGTGAGTTTACGCCCGTGCAACGCTATATAGGTTATTTACAAGCGATAGTAGTATAGTGGGCC